>CM076572.1:201399159-201999159 GCA_034641835.2 Pinus albicaulis | reverse complement strand
GATGGAATATCTAAGACAACTTCACACTTCATCATCAAAATAAAAAGACTCAGAGTGACTTTTTTAATGACTAATGCATTATCTTACCCTAAAATTTTATTTTAAATTTGGATAATGGGTTGAACCACTTCAGAAAAAAGTATCTATGGGAAAATGATTTGATTCTAAAGGTAATGACATCCCACTAGGCATCATGTAAAACATAGTTTGGGCATACTTGTGACTTATTAAGTTATCAAAATAAACTAGGAAGGTTTCCTCAGAGAAGGAAATATATGAATTTGAGGATGGGAAAAAGAGTTCTTGTTGAATTAGAATAAAAGACACCTCATAGATACTTACTCCTGAATTTTCCATTATGAAAAATTTCTATGGATACATGGTGGACACTAGCTAGTTGGTAAAATCGGGGAAAAGGTGAGTTTCAGTGACTAAGGCTGACAGAACCCTAGAACTAACTGCAGAAACATGATATGGGAAATTAGACTTACTAAAAAGTATATGCTGATACATTTCAGTAATATTCAAAGAACAAAAAATATCTAAAATTTCTTCTTCGGTGTCCATTCGTTGAATGTGAGATGATGGACCAGCTAAGACAACTTTCTTGGACAATTTTGTATAATTGAAGTAATGGGTGACTGTGATAAAAACCTATTCGCTTGAGGGGCCCTGACCCAGGTTTGGTGTGAAAGTTTTTCCATCAAACCCCTATACTACTGGCCCTTTCAATAGTGACCTGTTTTCACAGGTCACAGTCTCACCCAAAGTAGTATGGGTGGCTGCTGCAACCAGGTTTCCGCACCTTGAGAAAGGATGGGTAAGTCAAGGAGGGCTGCGTTCTGTTCAGACTCCCTTGCTTCTTCGCAGAGATAACTATGTATCTATTTTCATCCACATGCACTAGATCTACAGTTATGTGCTTTTCATAATATCAACACAACATCATATAACCAGAGTGGAACAAATCTAGATCCAATCATTCAATACACAGAATTTCACAGCGAGAGGACAAAAAATACATAACACAGTAATTACCAGCAATTCATTCAATAGTACTCATAGATTCAGATCCAATAATCCTTCGTATACATTCATTCATCAGCCTTTCCTTACAATTCGCTTCCCAACCTATGCACACAGTAGCATGGTCTGCACACAGTTGGACTAGGATCCGTGTGCACACAGCCAGCAGGAGTTCGTTCCCCCAAAAAACCAACAAGATAGCTTACGCAATAGATCGCATCAATAGCTCATCAAATCCTATCTCTTACAATCTGAAACACCCCTCTATTTATAAAAATTTAGCTTCAACATTCCTATGGTCTACAACCCATGGTTTTCAGACCCCTAGTTTACCCTTTAACCCATTACAATTCATTCGGGGCTTTGACCCACCCCAAAACCCCTGCGCTATAATAAATATAATCAAAATTAACCAAAATGGACTAGTTTCGTAGCTTGTTAGGATTCCCCGTTCCAACAGCCCCCCAACACAATCTTGTCACTCGTCCCGAGTCACTGTACTGGTGCGTCTTCAATCTATGTATGCAGAGTATTTAGAGAGCGGAAAAGCAGAGAGAGGACTGCCTGACTTTGGGACACAACATCCTGTGCGAGAGTGACCATATTTTGGGAAGGTAGATCATCGGTAGCCATGGTGATACTTGCTAAAAACTGAGTCAGGCACTTATTTACGTCATCAATGTCATGCATTATATGAGGGGCTGAGGTAGTCCAAGGCTTCAGACATTCCATGATGGAATTTTGTTTTTGCTGAAGCTTTGCGATCTCATCTTGGAGGTCATTGCTGGTTTTCAATCATGCTGAGCGTTGGGCAGGCACCAAAGTAGACAATGTAGCATTTATTTCTTCGACAACCTTTTCGCACTATCGGAAGTCCTGATTGATTTGTTGGAGAACGGGATCGCGCTAGACCCGAGACCAAAGCTGTATGGCTGACTCCATTAGAGCGGTACCTTGATCAATTTTCTCCTTGATCATCGTAGTAGATTTCGTGATAAGTGCGGTACACTGTGCACATGCTTCTGAGGGTGTGTCGAGCTGTAGCTTAGACTGTAATTCTGAAATCTCCAAGAAAGAGGCTTTGAAAGCAACACCAAATTTTCCACTTTACTTCTAGGCATGTCCTCATCTGTGATTCCCTTCGTGACTTTCATGAAAAGCTGGTGGATCACAGTCTCAAGCTCCGCCCATTGTGACTGGGCCTGGACTACTACCTAAGTCTTCTAGAAAAGGGTGTGCTTGGCTACCGCAAGCTTTCAGGTGGTGGTTTGATCACGGTCACTAAATTCTGAGGTGACACCATGAAGGAGAGACTCTAGGGCTACGAGGGTCAACCAAGTGAAGGCCAGCTGAAATTCGGTGCCTTCCTGGGGCTGCACCTCGACTAGGGCGTTGGTAGGGATGCTCCAAAGTCGACTAGTCTCTCTGACCTACGCCAAACTGTTAGTGACTGACAGAGGTGGTGCTTGGTATTCCTGGTTCAGACGTGGCTGCATGTTGATTTTGAGAGCGCAGAGGTCTTCCTAAAGAGAGGTCACCCGAGCCTTCCACTGAGTTGTGATAAGTTCCCACTTATCCTCTGTCATCATAGTGACCACATCTATGATCTGCTCCAAATCTCCACCTATTAATGTGACTGTCACATCATAGTTCTCACGTTGAGCTTGTTGTTTCTTCCTTTTCTGGGGCTCTGATACCGATGGCCCTCTTCGCTTAGTACTGGGAGGATGAGGGGTGGTAGTAGCTGTCGGGTTCTGAGCTGTGACTGGCCGTTGTAGCAGTTTATCTTTTGACTCAGCTGTAACTGATGCTGGAGTACTCGAGAGACCTTTCGTCCACTTTGTGGGCCATAGGGCAATCAGTAGATAAATTTCCTCATCGGGTACCATATAAGGTAGCTCTGTCCAGACCTGACTAGCAAGACTACAAATCTTAACTTAATGCATAGTGATTTGAAATGCCGTGATATGCTTGTATTTGTCATATATAGTGAGGGATAATCGGGGTCGGGAGTTTATTTCAGTGGTGACACTGCTTTGTAAGAGGAACCAAAAGACCTTGTTATCCTGGATGCGTTGTTTATCCTTAGAGTCCCATAAGTGGGCATACTGAGTGCCTTCGCACATCCCAATAGGGAGCTCTGGAACTACCGACTCCTCTGGTTTGTCCCAGGTGACTAGTGCTATGAGGAATAATAGCCACGAATAAAAGAAAGGAGTTCCACGCTCTTGAGACTCATGGAAATTAGTGAGAAATTCTTCAAACAATTATTGAGCCCAATTAAAAAACACACCTTTTTCACAGTGCCTGGCGAGCTAGATGACATAGGTAGGGATAGTTTCTACCTGGCACCTTCGCATGAGTTTGCAGGCTAAAAGTCGAGTACCCATCTGTGTAGTAGGGTTGTTGATGGTTTGGATCATAAAACCTCACTGATTTCGCTGAACCGCATAGGTCTCTTAGACATATAGAGCGATAACCACTTCATACTTCTTTCTAACTTTCATGAGTAGGTGCGGCCCCTACATCAGAAGGCCCGTAATTTTTTGGATCAACTCAGCATCAATAGGAACCCTGTTGTGAATCCATAAGCTTTCATTGTGAATGAGGGCAAGTAACTAGCGTGCCAACCGATCCATGATGTTGTAGCAGCCAAATTAGGGCATTCGGAGAAAATTTAGAAGTCCAGATCCCACCAAACCACTGAACCAGCGTTGAGGGACCACCGTGATTCCATCATCCTTATGGATTGTATCAAAATATAATGCAGAAATAATTCCAAGAAGGTGTCCTAGTCCGCAAAATTATGATCATCAAACTTGACTTTATGGAAGCATCCGCAGGGATCATCGATGACGGGGATGTCACCGATAGTCAGCGGAGTCTACATGTAAGTGATCAGGCCATCCAATTTTTTTGCTATCTATGTAGATGGTCTCCACGAGTGGACAAATGGGAGGAACCAATTAATCGGGTTAGCCGGAAGAGCCCCCTCCTAGTCATTCTGTGCTGAGGGTAGAGGCCTGGGATGTCTTGGGGAACTTTGGTGCCTCTTTGCCCCCTGTGGGTTGGTATTAAAACATTAAGATTTTTCCTTGCCTTTCCTCGTGGTCTGTGGGGGGGTGGGGGACTTCTTCTAACTCAGGCTCATCTTCCAGAACTTCCTCAACCTCGGGTTCAGCCGGAGCGGAGGGTTCGGTAGTAGTAGTTGGCATCCTTGCACGAAAAATGAATCCTAGTTCTGCTTGATTATTTCCTGATGGAGAGGGTTGTTCAGTCATGAGAGGATTGTTGTGATTTCAACAAAGTTCGCTACTGGGTTGCTTCTGCGAGATGCTTAAAATAGACCACTTATCCTCATGAGGCCACCCCCCTTTTAACGAATGGCTATTAGATAATAGGTAGGGATATTTCATGTAGGGCAGGTGTCCCCAGGAATCATAAAATCCTCCGATAACTTGACCTATCAGTAGCTCAGGGGCCACTCCTTTCAATAGTAACTTTTTCTTTTTACCTGAGGGTATACTCCCAATGGTTAGTTGTCGTGTCCTCCGTAATTTGGGCATATTGGTTATGCTAGGGTTATCTCTTGGTGATAGTTGTCCACCTTCCCCCAACACAGGCTTTCTTCCTAAGGAGCTCTTAGCACAAAGCCACAATACTTTTAGTACTTATTCTACTAAGGCTTTGATGGGGGCTGATGCCAGAGCCAACTGTTTGACTCCTAGTTGTTCCAACGTTGTCAAGGCAATCTGGCGCATGGGACCATTATCTGTAGCAGCTATATGTGACATCAGGAACTCGATTCTTGCTTGTGGGTCGTTAAGACCTTTTGTTGGGATAGGTATGCTACAGATGTTCAGGCCTAGCCCTTCTGAAGTCCTTCCTATAAGGATCTTAAAGAGTGGTTCCTTTGTGATACGAAGACACTGCAACGTGGAGGCTTCCCCTAACTGAGCCTACCAATATTCTAGCTCCTAATTTGGATCCTCAGTACCTTCCTCATAGCCTACTACATCGTCCTGAGGCAAGCTGTCCTTGTCTTGAGCTGCCAACTTATAGATATATTCCCCCCACCCCCCATTGTTGGTGTAAGTTTTGTATATCTTTTGACTTGTGTCCCTTTCCTTCCTATTATCAAGTTTTCCAGTAAAGTATGCATAGCCCGTAGTGCCTAATGGTTGCATAGTAGCCCCATGCATACTTTCAAGAAGGGTTTGATATCCTCCATTGGTTCCACATCTCTTTGGTGTGTGGTTGGCAAATCCTTAACCTCAAAGAAGTCCCTTGGTGCCTTTATAAACATTTCCCTTTATTTTTCTTAAGTCTAATCCTTCTTGGTTTTTAACCACCTTGTGGATGAGTGAGTCAGCTTCATCCTTTTCGTTAGCTCCCCCAGTCGCTAATCCACTGTGTGTTACTACATTTAATTTTTCCTCCTGACCTTGTGGTTCAGTTTGGACCTTGTGCTTCTTCTGCGCAGATAAAAAATTATTTTCTTGTACCCTTTCTTTTACGGCTGGGCAGTATTCCAGTGTATGGCCCCACTGTCTACAATACCTACAGGACTTTAGCAGGCAGTCTCTGGAAAAATTCCTTGCGGTCCCACAGTTATAGCAGATTGGTCGGCTTCTATCCCAACCTGCGCTTCCACTTTGGCTCTTATCCTTTTTTTCATGGGGAAAGTAATCCTTACCCAAAGGGGTTCTTGGTGAAGTAGAGTCTTCTTTCTCATTTATTCCTTTTTTGTAGCTTCGGCTATCCTGCTTCTCGTGGCCCACAGATCGGCAACGTTGCTACCAGCATCGCTCTGATGTGGAAACGGGGGTGCCTGGTTGAGGTCCTCAGTTAATATTACGTAAAATAGCTACACAACTTCCTTCCTGCCAAGCAGAGGCCCCCTTGAGCCCCATTGTTTTGGGCTATATGCAACAGGCATTGCTATGTGACCTTGTTGCACACCAACCCGTATCCTTTTTTTTCGCTATAGATTCTGGATTTCCTAGTGCATTGCTTCAACTTCTTCCTGGATCTATTGTACTTTTAGAATAGCATCCTCGAGAGGTGTAACTTTTAATCTCCTAGCAGCTTCGAGGGCCTTGTATCACGAACTAAAAGTTTGGTGATTCATGGGTATGCGCAGGTGAGGGAGCAGCATGGCAATAAACCACTCCATATGTTGTTTATCATCATAATCGAATCCTTTGTCCCTAAGTGACTTCTTTAATCGCTGGTCAGCTTCCCATACTGATTCAGATGCACCTTGTTTGAAATCCTTTACTTCTGCTATCAAATGGGAATAAGATTTCGGCTTTCAGAATTGCTGCCTCATCACATCCTTGATATATTGAATGGAAGCGGTCCCATTCTGGGCAATGTACCGCATATACCAATCTAGAGCTCTCTCTCTCTTCAAATTCTAACGACAGTTGTGCCCTCTTTATTGTGTCCTCTGCCATGTTCTGCGTAGTCCAGAAAGACTACATAAAAAACCAAAATTGGTCCATGCCCTCATCACCTACCCCCTTAAAGGTAGGTAGTTCCAACTGAACCATCATGGTTCCTCAAGTGTTCTTCTCCAGCATATCAATACCCAATTCCTTTCTCAGCTCCTTCAAGTCCCGGCAACGGAACCATTTTTTGGCTTGAGGGGTCCTGACCCAGGTTTGGTGTGCAAGCTTTACCAACAAACCCCTATGCTACTCGCCCTTTCGGTAGTGATCTGCTTTCGTAGGTCACAGTCTCACCCGAAGTACTATGGGTGGGTGTTGGAACCAAGTTTCTGCACCCTGAGAAAGGAAGGGTAAGGCAAGCAGGGTTGCGTTCTGTTCATACTCCCTTGCTTCTTCACAGAGTTAACTATGTATCTATTTTCATCCACGTGCACTAGATCTATAGTTATGTGCATTTCATAATATCAACACAGCATTATATAACTAGAGTGGAAAAAATCTAGATCCAATCATTCAATACACAGACTTTCACAGTGAGAGGACAGAAAATACATAACGTAGTAATTTCCAGATATTCATTCAACAATACTCATAGATTCAAATCCACAATCCTTCCTATTCATTAATTCATCAACATTTCCTTACAATTCCCTTCCCAACCTGCGCACACAGCAGTAGGGTCCACAAAAAGCTAAACTAGGATCTACGCGCACACAACCAACAGGAGTTTGTTCCCCCAAAAACAAAAAACAGATAGCTTACACAATAGATCCCATCAATAGCTCATCAAATCCTATCTCTTACAATCCAAAATGCCCCTCTATTTATAACAATTTAGCTTCAACATTCCTATATTCCGCAATCCATGGTTTTCAGACCCCTAGTTTACCCTTTAACCCATTACAATTCGTTCGGGGCTTTGACATGCCCCAAAACCCCTGCGCTATACTAAATATAATCAAAATTAATTAAAGTGGAACATTTTCATACCTTGTTAGGATTCTCCATTCCAACAACACCTAGAGGTGAGAAGAAATTATGATTGGGATTTTTTGTTAGTTAATTTGAAGAGAGTGACAACACGAACATGTAGGAAAAGTATGAGAAAGTTTATTAAAAGTGGGCTTGTATAGCCTAATTGTGGAAAGGAGATGGTAAAATCTGAATTTATTTCTTTCGTAGGGAATTAAATGAATTTTATAGAAAAAAATGCTCGTGATTCTAAAATTTGAAGAAATGGGGGACTAGTATTCTTTTAAATGTCATTTAGAGATCAAATTGTATGTAGATGGAATTTAATGTCACAGGTTAGCAAATTTTGTTCCCATGTGGCTATTTGCTTTAGATTTCATAATAAAAAGTTTAAATGTGAATCATCTTCATTTTTTTCTAGACAAAAAGGGCCTTTTGTTCATATTTCCAAGGATTGTAGGTCGTTTCATTGTTAACACCAGGAAAATTGTAGAAGAAGTTCATAGAATTCTAGAATGGATGGATTTATTATTAGGGGATAAATGGGCTTATGATCCCTTTCATATAATTTCAAGTAGAAGAGTAGAAAATGGATATGCTTCATTTTTGCATGAAGCTAGACCTGAAATTGAGAAAATGGAAAATGGAGGAAATCACTGACTTAGATGAAGATGTAGATAGAGAAAAAAACAAGACAAAGCTATCTGATGAAGGTACCACATCATTAGTTCTTGGTTTTCAATGATTTTTGGGAGATAAAATATGTACGCCATCCTCTCCAAGTCATGATGATGCTACTCTGGCCAATACCAATAATTAAACAAGTATTTTCACATATTAAATATAAGAATAAGAGGATCAAATAAAACATGGAACCTTATTTGGAAGTTCAATCATGTTATGATTATCAAACAATATTGTCATTAGACCTTGGATTTAGAAAGGAATCAACTCAAAATTTCATTTTGTCATCCTTCTTCATTATTTGTCTCCTCTTCTACAGGTTTTAGAACTGTTAATTTGACTATAGATTCAAAAAATATTCGTTTACCTCATAAGACTAACATCCATAGGAAAAATGGAGAATTAATTTAAAATAATTTAAATAAAACATTCTCAGTTGTGAGAAAAGTTGAAGTAGCATTGGAGAATTTTATTGGAAAACTAAATTATGAAAAGGAAAATTCAAGGGCTTTGTCGACTTAGAATGAGGAGTTCAAAAAACTAGTAATCAAAGTTGGAGTAAATATTGGAGACAAAAGTGCAATTAAAAATCTATTGCAAGGTGCTAAAGAAAGAATTCAAGTACTTAGAAATAAATTGAAACTACCTTTTTTAGAGAGTTCATTGACTTCACAGGTAGAAAAAGTTGAAAAAAAAAGGAATTCTTAAGTAATGAGTTATTGTAGAGGAATGAAAAGGTAGCCAAGTTGAATGAAAATAACGCTCCCTTACAACAACAAATTGACTCATATGTTTGCACAATTCTAGTACATGAATATTCAGAAGATCCAACTTCTAAACTAGCTCAAGTTATGACTAAGTTGAAGCTTGCTAAAAATGAGATCAATAAAAACTAAAGTGATTTGATAAAGCAATGAAGGTATGGTGACATGTATTAGTGAGCTGAAGTTGTCTATGGCAAGCGATACTGCTAAAAAGTATAGAAAGGATTACCAGCTTGCATACTAGGAGATCAATGAGTTGAAAGAAAAGGTGAAAGGGAATATGTCCCTTATCCAAGCAAGAGAGATATTATGGAATGAAATTATAGCTATAGTTAAAAAAAATTGGTAGTTGTTACTTATTATGGAAGAGGAGAAAAAAATTGTTAGAGATATGGAGTGTTAAATCATGGCCCCTAAACATAAGTTACAACAAAGGGCCTAGTTTTCAAGGAAGATGATTGAATTTCTAAATTGCAAGTCCGCACAACAATTAAAGGAAGCTGGGAGATAAAATATGATTGAATAATGTTGAATTATTACAAAAACTCCCCATTATTCAAACAAAGTAACTTAGAAAGAATAAAGGGGACACTTTAAAATTTTAGAATTAATATTTAATTCTTAGGAATGGAACCCAAAGTTATCATTTTCTTAGGTTAGGATTTTAATTTTATTTTATGAATAATAAAATCACTAAAAAAATTCTTGAAAACTAAAATCATGTATCGGGACCAAATGCCAAAACCATAAAGTTTTAAAAACCTAAATGTCAAAATTTCAAAACTGTGAATTGGCAAATTCCCGAAAGACTGAAACGACAAATTGTGAATTAGTGAATTATCATGGTGCCTTAATATCGAAATCTGTTATCTAAAAGATACCGATATGACTTCCCATCAATTAACATAAAACAATATCACATTTTTTTTAAAGCTATCTCACAGTCGCAGTTTCACATTTCGCATTTTCGGAGATTTATTCAAACATGAAGGCCTGTTGACTATCAAATCGCCAGTGAAAAATCCCGATATAATGCCACTTGTTAGAATCAAGTGGACCCATACTTTTGAATTAAATTTTCATTCATTTGTATTTGTAACGCCAAGGTTTTGAATTGATTGTTTATTTTTAAAATTAAATACCTAAGGATTCACATTACACATGAATTCAATTGATAAGGGTGTTAACAATGTTTCGAATTTATTTTGGATTATCATCTCTGATTTTGTTCAAATAGGATAATTCTAAATTGTAAGGAATAAAAGCATGTCACATTTGATTAAAGCGAGAATGAAATCCACCACCCTGCCTCAGTTAGTCATGCAGCAAGAGGAAAACAATGAGATGGTTCCCTTAATCTTGGGTACCACATGCAATCTATATTTTTTTTCTTCAGTTTCAAAATGGATTTACCAACTCTTCGAGAATGATAATCCTAGAGTAATTCCAGATAGGAAAGTTGTCGCTGATTATAATTCTTTCAATCATTCAAAATCTGGGATAGATGTGGCTAACTCCTTTCTTCATAGAATTGTTATTCATCCTAAAATACTTGCATATATTGATTTAGTGAGATGGGTGTTCGATAATGTGGATTTAAGGGATATACAATATGCTACCAAGAATAGAACTGTCATTGGTCCCCTTACGTCAACTGATTTAAGGAAACTATATAAATTATGAGAACCTCAGCCAAGATATGACTCACAATTTGTTCATAAATTCATGCAAGAGAATTAGAACCCTGCAGTAGTAATTAAGGAATGGCTAAATGAACCTAATCAGCATAAGCGTGATGACAAGGGTATGTAATAAGTCATTTCTCTTAAAATTCCTTACTCTCAAATAGCTCCTTACTCTCAAATAGCTACAATGATGTGTCGTCTGCTTAGGTCTACAAATACTACTAAATTTAAAAATAATTGGACACCCTTGATAGAAGATGCCTCTGATGGGTACATTATAAATTTGGCAACCATTATCTATAATAATTTGATAAGAATCATTACATCCTATACATAAAATCGAAATATCAAAGCCAATACATGCCCAATGTTTTGCATGAGCTCTTATTTCATGGATGTAGTTTTTTTTTCTTGTGAAATCCCCTCCTTTGGATGGAAATGGATCGAGGAAGTAGTAACCCCCATATTTGTTCAGTTATATATCTTGTGTGAGTCAAAATACTATTCCAATATTTTCAAAATCTGTAACGAAATAATGCTCCCTTTCTACCAAGTTATTTTTTATGCCAGAATCCCTAAAATTACCCCTGAAGCTGATAATAGTCTTAAGTATATAGGTAGGTGGTTTGGTGAAGCTTACTTTAGTATGTTCATGTTTTTGGAAGCTATTCATCTCCACATATCCTACCTCTTTACGTGCCAGACAAATTATTATCCAAACGAATAGCCTACCAAATAATGGCAATGGTTTGACAAAAGTCTTGAAGGATGCTAAAAAAACCATAGAACTAAGGTAGATTGTTATGAAAATCCTATGGAATTCTTGTATGGTAATGCAGAGAAAATATTCCTACAGGGTAAGAAGAAAGAAACATAATTTAGGATGGTTACAACTATGCAGTACAAGCACAGTAGTAGGAAAATGTGTGTGTTAATTGTAGTGCACATTTCTAGTGAGAAAGGTATGGAAGTTGAGGATGTAGATGTGCAGAGAAGGTATCCATTTCTACAATAGTTTCAAGATGTGTTTCCTGAATATATTTCAAATTTTCCACGTCACAAAGAAAGTAGAATTTTATATTTTGTTGGTAACAGAAACAACACCAACATCTAAGGAACATTATGGAATGAGTGCACTTGAGTTGGTAGAGTTAAAGTTGCAATTGAAGGAAATAATAGACAAGTGACACATTAGTCCAACTGTATCACCATGGGCCGCACCGGTATTTTTTGTGAAGAATAAGGATGGTACTCTCATATTTTTCATTGACTACAGGAATTTGAAGAAGGTGACCATCAAGAACAGGTACCCATTACCCAAGATTGATGACTTGTTTTATCAACTAAAGGGAACATTAATGTTCTGTAAGATTTATTTAAGATTATGATACTATCCAATATGCATAAAAGAATAATACATTCACAAGAAAACCTTATCTACCAAGTATGGAGATTATGAAGTTTTTGTAGTTCCTTTCAGTTTGACTAATTCTCCAACTATGTTTATGTGCTTGACAAATGGTGTGTTGCATCCTTATGTCGAAAATTTTGTTATTGTATTCATTAATGATATATTGGTATATTATAAAAATGAGGAAAATCATGTCGAACATTTAGGAGTAGTGTTGAGATTTATAAGGGAGCATTAGTTGCATGCTAATCTTAGAAAATAAAAATTCTTTCGGACATAGGTACATTACTCGGGACATTTTGTTTCAAAGGAGGGCATCATAATAGATATAGAGAAGATAAGGTCCATCATTGAGTGGGTAGCTCCTAGCAATGTGGAAGAGGTGAAATCCTTCATGGGATTGGCAGATTATTACAGGTGTCTCATCATGAAATTCTCACATACTCCTTGTCATATTAAATAATTGCTAAGGAAAGGTAAGAAGTTTAAACGGATAGAGGAGTGCCAAGATATTTTTGAGAAGCTTAAATAATTGTCGACACATACTCTAGTGTTAAATATCATCAATCCAAAAAAGTAGTTTATAGTATGTACCGATGATTGCAAGAGAGGACTTGGTGGATTCCTTATCTAGGATGGACAAGTCATATGATGTGACTGGCGGAAACTAATTGAGCACGAGAAGAACTATCTTACGAACGATCTTGAGTTGGCAGTTACCATACATGCATTGAAGATGTGGAGGCACTATCTTATGGGCATACTATTTTTATTAATGAGAGATCACAACAGATTGAGGTATCTATTTGACTAGCTAAATCTAAATGCTAGACAACCTAGATAATTGTCCACAATTAGTGAGTTTTTCTTGGATATTAGGTACATCAAAAGTAAATATAACCGGGTTGCTTATTATCTTAGCAGGTGGATACATGTGAATCACATATCAATCATCAGCTCCAATGGGACCAATTTATAAGATAAGATCTTGCAGGCAAGTGAGCATGATCACACATATATGGAGATTGTACATATTTTGTAACAAAGTACAGATACACGTAGATGTAAGGTACAAGTAGAGGTACATTGGAAACACCACAATATGTGGATTATCATCTCACATCAGATGTATTGGTAATGTTTAGAGATAGGATATATGTGCCAGATAGAAATGAGTTGAATAAGGTGATCTAGAGATAGTTCCATGCAAAACCATATTCAGGTCACCTGGGCTATCAAAAAACACTGACGACAGTGAAGAATTTTTATTATTGGACGAATTTGAAGATAAATGTAACAAAACTTGTGAGTAGGTGCTTGAATTTTCAATAGGTTAAGGCAGAGTGTAAGAACCCAAGTGGAATGCTATATAAAATTGTGATTCTAGAATGGAAATGAGAGGTCATTTCCATGGAATTTATCATAGGTTTTTTGAGGAAAGAGAGACAAAACAATTCCATTATGGTTGTTATGGATAGGTTGAAAAAGGTAGCACAGTTCATTCCAGTGAATTCTACATTCTTAGCTAGTGATGTAACACAGGTATTCATCAGAGATGTCGTCAAATTGCATGTTGTTCCATAGAATATTATGTCAGACACGGATGTAAAATTTTCTTCCAAGTTTTGTAAGGATTTGTTTGTAGGCATGGGCACAAAATTTGCAATCAATAAAACTTATCATCGAGGGACAAATGGATAGACAAAGAGGGTATTTATTATATTGTAGGACATGCTCATGATGTATGTGATGCATACACAGCAAAAGTGGGAATAGTATCTTCCACTGGTAGTGTTCTCCTACAACAATGGGTACCAAGAATCATTGAAGATGTGTCCATTTGAGGAACTATATGGGCGGAGTTGCAGTAATCCCATCAATTGGAGTGTCTGATTAACAAGGTGTTCATTGGACCAGACATGTCGGTGGAGATGGAACAGGAAGTAGAGGCAATAAAAAATAATTTTAAATCAACACAGGATAGGTAGAAAATATATGCAAATAGGAACACATTGTTTAAGGATTTTCAAGTTAGGGAACACGTGTACTTTTGCATAAAGCCCAAGAAGATATCCTTTTGGATTGGATCATGTGCCAAGATGGCACCATGTTTTTCTGGACCTTTTAGGATTATTGAGAGGATTGGGCCAGTATCCCATTGACTTGAACTTACTTCAACATTGAAAGTCCATTATGTTTTCCATATGTCATTTCTTAAGAACTATATTAGAGATGTTGATCATGTGATTGACTAGTCTTTATTGTAGGTGGTTACAAAACGATATTTTTAGCAGGAATCTTAGTGCATTTTGTAGAAAAAAATTCTCATGCTCTGGAATAGAACAATAGATTCAGTTAAATTGAAATGCAAGAACTTTGGTCCCGATGATGCTACATGTGAGATGATGGATCAAATGAAGGTTATGTATCCTTTGGTACTTATTGTTTGCCTGAATGTTTTGGCATATGTTTTGGTATATGTTTGTATGGTGTTTTGTATATGTACATATGTGTATGTATGTAAATACCATCATGATATATGTTATAAATCTCCAATAAGCAGTATGGTGCCATGTGATTATGGTTTCCATTATGATGTTATGTTGTCATGCTGTCATATTGGTTTTATTCTCAATAGGTTGATCATTGTAAATACAAGAAAAAGCTATGTTTTAAATCTCCATGGGAAGTATTCTTTTATTACAATTATCTTCTTGGTTTTAGGTGTTTTTTAACACCAAGGACAGTGTTCCCCCAACGGAGAGGATTATGTAATAGCCCTGGTGAAAATTCCATGTAATAAAGGAAAAATAATAACTAAGGTCATGGGACATGTATTCCAAGATGAATGGTTGGAAAAAAATCCTATTGTGGTTCTTCATATGGTTTATTTTGGCTACATAAATTAGAAAGGAAATGACAAAGGCTTTGGAAAGGAAAAGTGACATTTATTGTCATTTATTTATGAAAATAATTGAAAATAGGAGAAAACGGAGGTGAAAGGTTGCAGGTTGCATGTAAGGAGGAAGATGAAGGAAAATAATGGAAAATGAAGAAAATAGAGGCCTCATTAATATAAATAATTCTTAATATTATCTCATGGCTTTTGTTCAGTGCAATTTAAGATCTCTCATTATTCTCTCTCTCTCTCTCTCTCTCTCTCTCTTGGATACATAGAGTTATGTTGGAGCACTCTTGGCGGGAGTGGAATACTTCGTAATTTGGAGCAAGAAGGAAAAGGAGGAGCAGGAAAGTGCAAGAGGATATGAGGATAAAAAAATAAAATGGGTTTTGATTGCAGGTACCAAGTATTAGGTAAGTTTTCCCCACTCGTTTTGGCATACATGTTGTATGCATTTGGTTTCTTGGTCATGATCTATGATTGGCATGGAGGATTTCCTAGATTGACATAGGATTTTCCTATAATTTCCATTTCCTCCATAGCTATGGTGTTGTGGGTTCATTTTCATTCCCTTTTTTCTAGTTGGTTCTCATGTTCCTTTAACTCTAGGTTGAGTTTCTAGTTCTTGGAGCCTTGGTTGGAAAAATACAGTGGAGCATAGTGGACAACTTTTGGTTTGAGATACTAGTCCTAGAGCCTTGGTTTGAAAAATTCTCTAGAGTCCTAGGTGGGCTGAGATAATAGAACTGGAGCCTTCGTTGGAAAAAAATTTTGGAGCCAGAAAACAGCTAGGGTTGAGTTACTAGTCCTGGAGCCTTGGGTTGAAAAAATGCTCTAGAGCCCTAGACATCTTGGGTAGAGACCAACCTGGTAAGGGTTGTGGTTTTAGACCATGAGGTGGAGTCATTGGTTTAGGTTTTAGGTGGTTTAGACTCTGGAATCCCTGGTTTCGTTTTAATGGATTTATTTTATCAGTTCCCACATTTATGCCTGGAATATGGCATGGGGATGATTGGATTAAGAGAGATTTGGCTCAACCATGTCTATGGTTAGGTGGAACATGGAAGTCCCATACTTGGTTGCATTTTTCTTATGGAAATAAGAACTCATTTTCCCTTGTATTTATGAGTAAATCTTCTTGCTATTCTATGGCTAATATGTTTGTTATGTGCTTTTCATTTCTGTTGCTTATATGTTCATGATGTTTGATTTTTATGATGGTGATGAAGTATAGATCTCATCGTGTTTGGATTCATAATTAAATTAAAATTTTATCTATGCCTAAATAGACTATAATTCAGTTAATGAGATGTAGCGACAATTCTTCTTAATGGTGCTTAGATAACTATGAGACCTCTATGCTCAAATATGTTATTTAAACTTGTATATTGCATCCTTGTGACATGTTTGATGAAATTCATGTCATGGCTAGTAGGGGTCCGTTCAATTCCTTTATCGAATGTTTGCTTGTGAACCATTGTTTTAGTGTTAAATTTCATTTATGAACTTGTCGTTGAGTTATGGGCAATGACTTGAGATGTGGGCCTGAATAAGCGGCTCAAATCTTGGGGACGTTGGCACAGATTTGTTGGAAAAATTCCCTCAATGCATGGTTGCATATATTATGGGAGCGTCCGAGCCTCCCCTATGCACCCATGCCTATAATATGAGATATTTCGTGGGTTTGAAGGCCTAAAACCTCAATGTGACCTAGTTTCTAGATTCCTGAGAGGTTGGGTTGGATTCTTGCAGTCTTGTTACTGATGTGGAAGGTATGTGTGATGTGTTTCTATCAATTTTTCTTCCTTAAGGTCACCTATGAGGTTGAATTTAATCATAGTAAGTCCTCGTCACATGTTTACCCCAGTTTGTCACTTACTAAGGTAGATGTGGTATGAGGGTGCTACATTTCTTCACACATAAAAAATATTTCTATTACATTCAATGGACACTCATTTCTAAGGTGCCTCTTGGTTCATATAGGTAAAATTATGGCTAATGACCTTTCTTCCTCTTCTTTTTTCTTCTTGATATGCATTATGTCAATATACGAGGAAAATGTATGTAGAATTTTTCATTTAAAATCCTATATCATAATCTTGATTTCATTCTTGATTCCTAAGGTAGAAAGTGAAGAGATTACCGAAGCTTGGCTAGATCTGCCTCTTTTTCCTAGAGCCTTAAGGTGGTTTTTCGACATTGTCTTGATTACCTCATAATTGAGTTGGTAGATATCTACAGTAGATAAAATTTTGAGGGTGTCCATTAGGTATTCTCTCCAACCTCATAGTAATACTAGCTTCATTTACTCTTTAACAAGGGTTCAATTAGACCTCCCATATCTCAGCTGAAATATTTTTGAAAATTCGTATAGGGACACGTATTCCCCTTGAGTCATCCTCAAGGTTTCTTCTGTTGTGTCCCTTATTCGGTAGTACTATTTGTATTTTTTGTTGAATTCTTTTTTCATTTGAGCCCTATTAGTTATATTGTCTCCTTTCAAACTCATGAATCAACACAAATATGCATCCTTGAGGATGGCTAGAAACAATTTTAAGTTTCTACTCATCAGAGGTGTACTCATTTGTCATGAATACGTCAAAAAATTCAAACATAAATGTGTCAGTGTCTTTAGAAACCAAGCCATGAAAATTTGGGAGGGAAGTAGGGTTAATGTTCTTCATTCAAGATTCATCCTTTATCTCTGTATTAGGAAATAATTATGGATGGATGTTTCCAACCATTCCTTGAGTGCGTGATGGAGGTTCTTATTCCCAGATACAATCCTCAAATATCTTTGTTTTCACACCCAAAAGGTTCTCCAAATCCTCTTTGGTTAGAGGAGGACGTCCATAGTCACCAAAAATTGAATTTTGACTACCTGTAGAAGTGCGGAGTTTAGGGGAAAAAATTCCTCAGTTGTCCGTAGCATAAGGCATGAAATGAATTACATTACCTCTTTTGCTTAATTCCTTTATAGATAACAATTTTGATGCAAATAATTATTTTATTTTATTTTTCTGAGGAAATTTATTGTAAAACAAAGAAAATTTAAAGCATAAATACCTACTGTGACCCCTCCCCTGCAACAACTCCAAAATGTGATTAGTCTTGATACTACAACAATAATTCTACGACTCCTAGGGATACCAACTTTAATTTATAAATTTAGTTTTCATAAAAACTTAATAGGTGACATTGCTATATGCACAATAAGCAATATTATACCTAAGTTTATTTGAAGTAATGAATTAAATAGTAATGTGCAGAGACCATTTTTCAAACTTGTAAAGAAGGAAAGCTATTTCACTTAAATTTGCAAGAAAGGAGATAAATGAAACATTACTTTTCTTGCCTCATAAGGGAAACACTAATATATTTACATGGAAAAAAATGTTTAAAAATAAATCTTAAATTGTTTTGGTGAAGTTAAATAAGAGGAAAGTAAACCTAAGGCTCTAGTTGCATGAAAGTAGTGATTCTAATATTTCATGCAAAAATTCAAGTGTATACTATTGAAATCAAAGTAAATTCTATTATATTTGGAAAAGCCATAAAATTCTCAAATGTGACCAATGGATTTTTTTTCATTCTACTTAATTCATAACTAATGCAGTAAACCCTAATTGTAGAATTAAAGCTACATAGAAGAATCGAAGATATAAAAAGGGTCTCTGGTCTTATCAAATTGGTTTTCAAGGCTCATAGGAAATTGTAGAGTGATGAGAAGAAAAAAATAGTCTTTATAAGAAAATTAGTGTGTCTTGTGATGAATTCTATCAAATGCTACACGATTTCTACATGATTGCATTCAAGGGATCAGGTGGTAGGAGTTTTTGAAAGAGTGGAAGAGATCGTTTGAAGCTTATATATACTCAATATACCATTTCACATAAGGGAAAAATAAAATTAACAATATCATGAAGCTTTGTAATGAATTTCTCTATGCGTAAACAATTTAGAGAAACAAATGAAAATGGGAGGAAGAGTGTTTAAGAAGATGATGTTTATGCATGGAAAGTGATGTTAATTTTCACTATGAACTAATTTTTCTCACATGCATATAAAATTATCATTCAACTAAAAATGACAACATGATTAAAGGACTTATAAAATACTAATTGCAGAAATCCAAAATGCATGGGAAATGATACGTTTAATTTGAACTAGAATCTAACTATTCGGTAAAAGAAATACTATATTTTTTGTGCCTGTCCACAAAGGGTACACAACCAATATTCTCAGGAGATATTTCCTCCCAACTTCCAAAGACAAATATTTTTCTCATAAACAGATTTGCATAAGGAAACAAAACTAGGCTAGGTACAGAAAAATAAATACATAACAAAAATATACGAAAGAGGAGTTGCAGTTCCTTGGTTGGGTGTAACACAAGAAAACTCGGTTCCCTTAAATCAATCTCAGACTATAGGGAAACTTAATCTTTTAATTAATCTCAGAAAATATTTAAATACATAACATTACAATGGAAATAACAAGTAGCAGGTTCTTTCTCTAATAGTCACTACATTCCTCTAAAATTTGAATCCTACTGATTTTCTAAGCTCCTTTTTCTATAAAAAAATAAGTTACTTGAAACCTATTTGAAAGGAGGGTTGCTTCCCTAAAAGACTCCTACAAAAGTGGATATGATATCTTATGGTTCTCACAATTACTCAAATGTAGTAGCTGTCAATAACACAAACAATTTGTTGATGGGATGACGTAAGAAACAATATTTCTAAATATTCTCCTATTAGTCTCCAACATGTTTGGAATAATAAATTCTCTTTTTTGTATAAATTCAATGCATTAGACTATAAGATACAAAAATAGTCCCTAACCATCCTAATCAACACATTATAGATAAAAATATGTCATCAAATGAAAAAAGAGAGGTTAAAACTGAATGAGGTTTTTATGGGCCTTGAAATATCCCCATTTGGGAGGCCCATCAGTTGACATCAATGAAGACAATAATTTGTGATGTAATCCTTTACTATAATACGTGTGGAGTCAAGAAAATTTCGGATGTTGGAGCTAATGGTAATTTTTTTGTATAGGAAAATCACCGAGAATGGTTCAAGGAATTATTACTTTTAGGAACTAATTTGACAAAATTAAACATTGATGGGAAAATGTATTTAACATAGCAAAAGTAAAAAATTGTTTTCTTGATATCTGTTAAATTCTTTCACATGTAATAAAATCATGGAGAACAATTTACTCTAGCAATCTCCAACCATTTTTTCGACTTCATTATATGGATAATTTTGGTGAGTCTAATGTCCTTTGAAACCTTTCAGAGAAATAAAGGATGAATTTGAATGAAAAATATAGGCATGGTTTCTTAGTTGTAATGATAGTTTCAAAAGAGGGTCATGTTGAGGATTTAAAAATGATTATATTTGCATGAGAAAATTTTAATTTGTATAATAAGAATGGTGAAAAAAAAATTGGTTTAGCTCAATCCCATTGAAAAAGATAAATTTTAGAGAGAGTTATGTTGGATTCCACCATAGCATATGGTTTGAAAGGTGAGGAATTCAAAGCTCTACATTATGCTACATGGAAAGGGAATTAGGAAGTTATAGGGAAACTTCTAAAAAGAGTATATGCAATCAATACCCACAATGAAGATTGTTACACTCCCTTAATTCTTGCTGCTAAATAAGGCCAAACACATGCTTGCAAGATTCTACTTCTCGGCAGATTTGATTGTATTTTTTTAAGCAAGACGATAAAAAACATTTCTTATCTCCAGGAGAAATAGTTTATAAAAAATCACTAGTATTAAATGATGAAATTAGTGGCTAGGTGACTAAAAATGTTAGTCAACACAATTATTTCAAGTGAATTACTGCTAAATTTGATCAATGTTAAGTGACCCAATGAAAAATGAGTAACTTAAATGACTAATTTAGTCCAGGGATAAAATATGTGAGTAGATAATAAGTGACCAAACTAAAAGAGACTAACTAAAATGAATAATTTATTCTAGGACTGAAATATATGACTATATAAGTGACAAAATTAATAACGATTAACGTAAATGACTACTATAGTCCAAGAAAAAAAATATGACAAAAAAGGAAGTACGACAACTATATGAATTTGTCATTTATGTTAGTAATTTTTAATTCTACCACTCCGAAAATGAAAAATAGCAATTTAGATATGAAAGTGTGAGTTGGCCAAATTTTATTCATTGCAATGTATTTTGGTAACCCAATGGTAAGATGTCATGTGGCCCAATTTGAGGCTACCATGTGGTGCCTCATAGTTTCCAGCGCTTTCCTTGTTTAAAGGTAAGTTGACATACTTTTAAAGGACAGCTACATTGATGTTGAAGGTCTTGTGGAGGTTATATACCTAAGGATCAAACATATATTTAGGAGCCTTTGAATCCAGGAGTTCTGAATTCCACGTGACAAAATTATAGAGATTTTTTTTATTTTTAGTTTATTAATAGAATTTGATTCCTTAAAGCTTGTCATAGCTCAAGTAGATGTAATTTTTCATAAATTATATTATTTAAAATGTAATAGGGGTTGGATTTTCGAGAAGTCTTGTTACTTGTATTTTAGAGGATTCACTTTCATCTAAACCAGATTTCAAGTTGATGGAATTTCATTCAATCCAATTTGAGAAATAGGACATCTAGTTCATCTAGGCTGAATTTCCAATTCAGAAATAAGCTTCAACCTTATTTTGTGAAGTTATGCAAAAGAAACCTTAGTTTCTAAATCAAAAAATTTCCCTATGCCATAATATTAACGAGAATATGGCCATAAATCAATCTAAAATAAACATTTTTAGAGATCATTGTATCTAATTTTTTGTGATATCTAAATTCAAAATTTGTTTAACATGGAGGATAGATATTTAAGTAATGGATAAGTATAAAAACCTGGATGATGATTATGAACAAGACTGTTGTAATGAGGAATAATATCCACACATCATAGATATTTCTGGGTCTTTCTAGAGGAATTATAATTAAAATGGTAATCACTTTCTAATTCCTTCTTCACCCTTCATCCCGATATTACTTGTTTTAGGAAACCAGGTAATTCATTCACCCAACCATTGCAAATCCCTGCATCTAATAAATATATTTAAAATAATGACACTTATTAGAAGCATCCAAAGATAATAATTTAGCTTTAGTCATTTTTCTTGGTGTGTGTTATTCAATCCCTTCTCTTATTTTTCCTTTTTATATAAATATTGCAAGAGAAAAGATACGAGAAAATTTCATTTTACACTGCCTTTTGGGCATGATGAATAAAATTCGAGGAAATATGGAAATGAAAGCACATGATAGAGTTAATGGCTTAATATTCGCGCAACAAGGAGCCCTTAACTTCCTCCTCTTAATAAAATTAATTTACAGTAGTATGATTTCCGATTGGAATTCATGATAATTACATATTACTTAAATGTACAATGATCTATTTGTGTCCAAAACATGTTTGATTCACTAGGGTGCGCATGGACACATAGGATCGGGGCATATATTTCAAGATTCATTCCAATAGACGCCCTTCATGGCGAGGGCATCAAGCATACCTTAATAGAGATGAAGAAGAAGACTTCGAAAATGATTTATTTGCATATGTTTTACTGAGGAAGCAATTGTTTCTTTATTTGCATGTTAATCAAGTTTGTCATGAATATTTTGCACAAAATAATAATATTCATCTAGTACCTATCATACTTAAATGGGGATAAACAGTCTTGGAATAAGTTTCGTCCATAAGCACAATCTCCTTGATCCTGGAAATCGACATTGATATGCCTTAGAGACGTGGAATATATAGTAGTTGTTGTTTTAAAAATCTTGAAATATATGCAACAATGTGTGTGAAAAATAATTGGTGGACACATGATATTTGACCAGTTAGATAGGATTAATAGCGTTAAATGGGTCTCACATGTAAAAATTACCTCGTAATTAAAATTGTGATTAAAAGAGTCCCTACATTAGCATCCATCTAAACAAAATATCATATATATGTTGTTATTTTTAATCAAGTTATATTTGTATTATAAATATGGTGAAAAATACTATCGAACATCCTTTATTGTTGGTTGTATTTGTAGAAAAAGGATCATGATCGTATGTTTGTTGTTATATATGTATATTACACCTGCTTCCTATGCTATAGTTATTGCATTTTTTTGGGATCACTAACTTTTTTTTGTTGGAGTTAAAGTAACTAGGTAAAATCTTCCAACCTCACGAGTTTTCTAAATTAATATTTTTTTATGTGTAAAAAAAGTAAAGGGATAATTAGTTTCTTATTGATTAGTTGTTCAATTTGATGGAGCTTCCAGTGTTGTACTTTGATGATTTGTGCGGTTTTTCACTCTCAAAATATAAGGAAAGGATTGATTGGTTTTTATAAAGCATTACAAATTGTTTAATTGTTTTATGAGGTAGTGATAAGTTTCTTTTCACCTAGCTTTCTAGTTTATTGATTAGGTATTAGATTAATTTTTTATTTTTATATTTGCAATATTTTTTTTAAAATATTATGATGATAATAATAATAATAATAATAATAATAATATATGTCTAAGGTTGTTTTCAATAAAAACACCAATTTGTTATATGAAAACACTTTCTTGTAAAAAATTTTCATACCCATGAGGTGTAGGCAAATTCATTTGAGTGGATTTTAGTCACCAATTGGTCTCATATTCAAACCTCGTGGTAAGGAATTATAGATGGAAGCCACATATGGGGGAATCAAAATATCCCAAAGAGCATCTGTTGGGCCTCAAAATAGTCCCTATTCTCACTCCATTATTCACCAATACCTTCACATTACTTCCATATTACCTTCATGTCACCTTAATTCCACCTCCACATCATTACATTTACCTCATCATTGGGTTATAACTATGCTTTTTCAAAGTTTATTAATTCTTAACATTTTTAAGTGGATTTGTGGTTAAACTTTAGAAAATAATATGCTTATACTTATACCTAACAATTAGAATGAGTTTTTTGACATGTGTAGGTTTAAAATAAGCTTCATAGGCACCCTTATGTGGCACTCTATGTTCAAATTCGAATTTGAGGAGATCATGGACCTCATGGAGGAGATCATGGAGGATAGGGTTATGTGTCACCATTGGTTGAGAAATATGTGGGTCAAAAGAGGGAATAGTGGATTTACATTTATGAGTTTGTTATCATAGATTTTATATAAATAGGAGTGTTATATCCTTCATTTGTACCTCATTTTTAGTCTTAATCTTGATTTGTAATCTTAGTATCTTATAGGTTGGTAGTGAGAAATTAGATTGGAGAATCAACGTAATGGTTGCAATTGAAATTTTCTATTGATGATAAATAAGACAAAGCTTCTTTGATCATCTACATTTGACTTTTCCTTTTGTGTCCTTGTGAATCCTTGGAAGGATCCCCATTGCCTAGCAAGTACACTTTTATTTTAATAAGCTTCTAATTTATATTGTTTGTGAATTTCATTAGATTAAATTATTAGGTTCATATGTTTGGAAAATTAATGAATGACATTTCGTAAGAAAGCATTAGTGTTTCCTTCAATGAATATGATTTTTTATTTAATGTTTGATTTCATTATTTTAAGTTTCTGATTTATATGCTTGATATATAAATGAATAGTCTCTTGTAAGAGAGCATTAACATTTCATGCAATCAATTAGAATTAGGTTTAAGTTCTTTAATTTCATTAGTTTAAATAGATTTTTGATTAAGATGATTAGAAATATTAATGAACAGTCTCCTGTAAGGGAGCCTTAATATTTCTTACACTTATCACAATGTTCTTAGATTTCATTTTGATTAAATAACTAAATAGGCGTTGTAGATCCTAATGAACAACCTCCTGTAAGGGAGCTTTGGAATTTCTTCACCTAGCTTAGTTTAGTTTGTCTCTAAGTCCATATATATTGGATGATCCCCGAAGTTTACTTACCTAGATTGATAGTAAATGAAACTCTAATTTGCATCCGCATTTTAGACAAAACAACATCCATGCTCAATGGAGCTTCACAAAATCCTTGGAAAGAACCAAGAATATTATCTTAATTTTATGTTCATTTTATACTCTTGCCTATATGCATTCTAGATTCCTTAATAGCTGGATTTAAATATTTTTTATTCAATATTATAAGGCTATTTCCATTTTTGATGATGAAATGGAACAGAAAAAAGGAGCGCCCCATAATGGGAGGAACCCACAAAATGCTCGTAAGTGTTGGAACCATGAATGCTACAACTGAATATGAAGATAGTTTACATGAACCCTTAATACCTGTAAATGGTGATATAACATATATAAGTGGCCTAATATTTGAAAAAATAAAGGGCCATGCCCATGGAAATAACTTATTTTTATGAGTTTTAAGAGTATATAAAAATAATAGATGTAAAATGAAATATATTGAGAGTAGAGAAATTTGAAAAGGGGGCAAGAGAATTTCACTTTAAAAAAACATATTTTACGTTTGTGTTTCCATAAAATCTACCATAAAATAGGTTAAAGCATTCATCTTGAACTTGGAAAAAAAAATAGAGCAATGAAAACTATTAATTAATTAATAACAATGCAGTAATAATAAAAGAAATCAAGGGTGGAAGTGAAAATAATTATATAGGAATAATAAAAATGCACTAAGCTTATGCATTAGTTTACATAGGTTAATTTTATAAAATCACCAAAGAATCCCTAACAATGTATGGCTTCATGTAGCCTATTTTGAAATTTCTCGTGGCTTTTGTTGATGATGGATTTTAATTTCATTCCAAAGAAACCCTATTATTCCAAATATCATTTCAATTTTGGATTAACAATATTTTTGAAATGACAAAGAATCGTAATGTTTTGATGATACAAACTTATTAGATTGGGTTATTGATTAACTAAAATGATTTTTAATTAATTAATTTTGGTTTATTTTAAGTATTAAAAATGGATTAATTATTGAATATCAAAAAAATTCTAAAAAAAATTAAAATTAAATTCCTGCCCAGCAACATTTAACTAAACCCAACCAAAAGCAAACAAAAAAAATTGGTGTTTTCCGAACAAGATTTTGGAGGCACTTAACAGGTATTTAAGCTTGTAGTAGGGGTTGATAAAAACCCCTATTTTTATGTTCAACTCTTTTGATGTTTAGCTCTTCTGGAAGAGGTTGGAGGAGGACAGGCTTTTCTTGAGTCACTACAGTGGACAAAATTTTCTCAGTATAGGTAATAATTTGAAGGTCACCTCGAAGCTCTTGAAAGAGGTAACCGAAAGTTGTCTTCCACTCTCTACGTTATCTACAGATCTTGGGTTTCAAAGAATACAAAAACTAAAAAAATGTGCTCGTTATTGGTTGACATGACAGATGAATTTCTTGGCGTGTGTGCGGGCACCCTCCATCTTTCATAATGTAATTATGACGACATGTGAGACTTCATCCTTTCGATTTGGCTCTAACATCGCAGTAATTGTGAGTGCCTATGAGGGTGCTACTATGCCACTATTTCACTGTGGTATGTGATTTTCATTTTCTCTTCATCGTCAATTTCCACTACAGGCAATACCAACACGACAAGGACTTTGAATGGCATTGGTTTCAAAAATCGACAAAGCATAAAGTGGTAATAATAAGTGATATTGTTAATTATTGCGAGACTTTGATGGAAGAGAACAAAAACAGGATGAGTTAAACGTATCTTTATCATACAATTTATAAGATTTTTTAAATCTCAAAATATACAGATGCTGATACACACTATCCATATTTTAATTAATATATCATTTTTTTCTAGGATCAGATATTTCAGGTATTTTGAAGGGTGCTGATTCCAAATATCAACAAATCATAGAGTCGTAACCATAACTCATATTGCTAACTCTCGCGAGAGTTTTATGTTTTATGGGAGAGAATAAAAAGAGGTTGAGATATACGTATTTTTATCATTCAATTTATAAAAAAAAATCAATCTCAAAATATACATATGTTGATACACAATATCCATGTTTTAAATAATATCTTGTTATTTGTTGAGAATAAGGTATTACAAAGATTTTGAATGCTGTTGGTTTCAAATGTTGGAAAATCGTAAAGTGGTAACCATAAGTGATATTCTTAATTCTCGCCAGATTTTAATGTTTGATGTGAGAGAATAAAAAGAGGATGAGTTAAATGTACTCTTATCATTCAATTTATAAAAAAAAAATTCAATCTCAAAATATGCATATGCTGATACACACTATCCATGTCTTGATTAATATGTTGTTGTTTCTTCAGGATAGGATCTTTCAAGGATTTTGAAGGGTGTTGGAACCATAAGTGATATTGTTAATTATAGTGAGATTTTAATGGTTGATGGAAGAGAATAAAACGAGCATGAGTAATAAGTATTTTTTTCATTGAATTTATAAAAAGAAAATCAAGCTTGAAATATACAGATCTTGATACAAACTATCCATGTTTAAATAATATATCGTTGTTCTTTTAGGATCATATCTTTCAAGTATTTTGAAGGGTGTTTGTTTCAAAACTCGGAAAAGCGTAAAGTGGTAGCCATAATTTATATTGTTAATTCTCATGAGAGTTTAATGTTTGATGGTAGAGAATAAAAGAGGACGAGTTAAATTTTTTACCACTCAATTTATAAGATTTTTTTCAATCTCAAAATATACAAATACTGATATACACTATCCACTGTTTTAATTAATATTGCGATGCTTTTTCAGGATCAGATCATTCATTGGGGGGTAGGTGGCCCTCTGCAGTGAGTCTCTCAAAAGGATAAGATGTTACAATACCACTTCTAAAGGCATGAACTCACCCCAGAGGGAAAAATATTATCATATTATAGCTCTTGGTGTCGATCTAATTGGAGAACCACTACGTAAAACTTCAACTTCCCCTGCAATTATAGTTAGTTTGCAAAATTTTCATTCTTTATTCTTAGACCACAGTGGAGAGAATTGTATTGACCCACCCCGAGAGTGATTAGTGCATGCATATATTCACTTTATACCAGGTACCCATTAATTAATCGAGTTTCACATAGAGGACTTAGACCCCATACTTCAATTGATAACTTCTATTGAGTGAGTCAACATATGATGGAACCTTAACGAACAACGTTCTACCATATGGTATTGTAAGGACAAATTAGGTCTATCTGTCACTACTCCTATCCAAAGAGGAATATTGGGTGGTATAGAGGCAAGGGTTGGAAAATAGGAGGAGTCAACTAAGGGGTGGTTTTTATTTTTGGGGATTAAGGAACAATAGTTGCATAGAACCTAGTGAATTTGGTAAAATTATCATCATTCGTTGAAACAAATAAATCAACTACCTCTCTTGAAGGAATATTTATTTCAAAATCTGATTCAATAGGTTATGTTGGTCCTCTAATAACACAAATATTTGAGAGCCTCTTTCTATGCCTTTCCCACAACTGATGCCGCTACACTTGTTAGTCCTTTGAATGGATCCACTGCTCTATCCCCAATTTTACCATGATCATAGCTAGCCTTGGGTATGGTTCCTCATCTAGAACAACCACTACTAGTGGGGTGCTACTGGTGGGGTTGATAATACTCGACTAACTGAGTCAACTATGAAATCGATTGATGGTTCTCTAATCCCCGCAGGTGGGCGATATATTAAGAGGGGTTTCTCCTTCTATTGATTAGTCAATAGAATCAATCAACCGAGCCATTGCCATAATCGACAATATAGGTTTCACATAAAATTCTATCAACAATAGAACCGACTTAAGGATCAATGGATCTACTACTACTTGTGGGTATCTAACAAATCGGGATGTTGGTCATGGACAAATAGGCACTAGGAAATTAACTGGTACTGGTGCATCTTCATCTCAATATGGAAATGAAACTGCTAGATATGAGTCTCAATGTCAAGACTCAAAGTCTTCAACTCACTCATGGAGGTGGTTGGATCAACTAGCATATTTATTCATGATGCTAGGTATCGGTATCACTATTGGACCAACTCTAGGTAGAACAACTACATGAACTTAGCTCTATTACTTATGGTGTTATATAAGTGTTTGAGTAAGAAAGCCAATTGATGATCTACCCATTTATTCATTCTATTTGAGCCAAAACCCAATTTTTAAAAGGTACATGTAAAAACCAAATTGTCACAATTTTACACACAAACATGTAGCATTAAAGGGACCCCTAGGCCTGTAGTAATTGTTGAAATGAATATGCAATTTATTTTGTAATCAAATTATGAATTATTAAATGATAATGAATTTCTCTCTTATGACCTGTTTCTATAGTTTTTAGATAGATATTTGGGGTTTAAGAAGATCATTCCTACTCCTTGAGTGGATAGGAATGAAAACTCGGTTTTTTTTTCATGGAAGCTGAGTGTATATTCCCAATATTTGTTAATCGATCGTATTATGACACCTCTAGTAGTACCTTGATATGTATATCTATCTGCGTTCTCATTTTCACACTCTCTCACCCATACATTGTCCTTGTTTATTATTTTTTTTCACATTATTATAACCATATTCATAAAAAGCATAATCATACTAGCACTCTTTGATAATTATATCAACACTTCCCTTAATTTAGTCTCACAACAAACTGATTTTCCAGAAAAAAAAAGTATATGCATTATTTCTCATGTTCTCAAAAATACATTAGAGTCCATATAAATAAGTTTTTCATAAGAAAACTATTTTTATTTCCCTAGTTCTAGAAATTGGTAAACCATAATTTGAACATCCTACTACTCAACACTTAGTAAACAACTTCAAATTCCAACTATTATCTTCAAGCTTTCTAGTTGGTTGATTCCTTCTTCCACTTCCACTCCCACAAGTAGTCATTTTGATAAATAATATTCTATTGTGTTAGGTTCTCTACAAGCTTAATGATAGGATATGTTGGAGAATAATGTCTCCATTTTCTTAATCTAAGCTAGGATACGATGCAAATTGATATTCCCCATTTTGTAGCAACCATTCATCCAGTGTATAACCACATCATAGTCACCAAAAATCAACAATATTTTCACCTCCATGTATGTTTCCAGTTTCATTAAGATCATTAGATCCATCAAATCAACATAGTTATTAGTACTCCACCCAATCTTACATTGAAATTTAGGGAGAAGAGAATCATATAGAAATATGGTACCTTCTGAAATACAAAGAGTATGTTTCTCTTGGCTAACACCATACAATTCGCCCCAATTTATCAATTCATGGTTTGTTCCACATCGTGGGTTTCTATGTATTTTTTTTATGCTTCCAAACACTAACTTGATATTAGATGCACATTGAAATGGAAAAATGTATCTCTCTTGAAATATATCAACATTTAAGGCGAACGATATGGTCAAGAAACCACAATAGGAAGAACTCTAAAACCTTTAAGTTATTCATTATGGGTCGAGTTCTTCAAAAACTCCTCCATAGTCTGCACTTATCACCCTTTTCTATAATTTTTTAGCTAATTCATATATTTCCTTACCTTTCCTTCATAATTGGAATTGTTAATAAACAATAAACTAGTTTTGTTTCCTTCTTACATAGTGTACACCACTCTGGAACATTGTTGTTGCATTTTTGAAGCATTTTCCAATCTAATGTTTTTTTCCAAAGAACTAATGACATCTAAACCTTTGAATTTAGAGGAGAATAGTAATTCCAAGGAGTCTTTCACCTCCAAACCTCTTCATCCTATGTTTTATCTACAAAATTTTCTTTGTACCATAGGAGTATATTCCCCGATGAAAGGGTTGCTTGATTATATCCGAACATCCTCCTTGTTTTTTTTGGTATGAATCTTCTTATGTTAATCAAAAAATACCTTGAAGTGATGTATTTCCATATTTTTCAAACCATACTCTATTCCTTTCTTCCATGTTTGCAGCCAAATTGAGGTAGACATTGCATCGGCTCCCTAACCTAGGGTATGAATTCATTGACATTGAAAAGTAACAATAAAATACAATGGTAATATGTGGGCCTCTCCACATTGAAACTGTGGATTAGCCCATATTCTTATATTATCCCCTTTTCCAAATGCCCATGATGTCCATACACCGACCAAAGTGAAAGTGAGTTCCAATTATTTCCAGACTATAGACCCATTTTGGATAGTTTTCTTTTCCTTCATATCTCATTATTCCATGTTAAGGTCTTCATGTGCTTTTGGTATATCAATTGCCTCCAGAGTCCCTATTTGGAAATAATCTTCCATGGAATTTTGGTAGCTAGAACTTTGCCAAAGAAGTGAATGCATTTGAAATCCCAACCTCTGGTTTCTTTTGTTTTAGACAAGGACTATAATTTGACAAGTGGAATGCCCTATTTCTTCCTCTTAGCAATCCAAAAAGCTTTAAAACATTTATTTATAATTATTTTAATAGCCCTTAGTGATGTAGGCCATAATATGCCAATATATTGGACTTGTTTCCAACACTGGCTTGGCCAATGTCAATCGAACTCCCGAGAAAGTCATTGATTACACTGTTGGTTAGATTTTTTTTTCTATATTATTTATCAACCACTTCTAGTGATTCTTGAAGTGTGAATATGTAAAGCCTCCTTCAAAATTTGACCTCTAAAATGAGAGGACATACAAGAGAATTCTAATTTATTCCTCCTCTACCCAATTAAAACCAAATGAATAATTGTACATATTGATTTCCATCCCAAAAACTGTACAATATAGGTCTAGGTTTTTCATTAACTTATTTAAATATTTTCAATGCGAAAATGTTCAATGGTCTGATCAAATTTCACTAATAAATACATGATTCTTCCTATCCATGTTACATCTTTCCATTAACAACGCTTACTTGTGTAATACAACGTTTTCTCTTCTTTTATGTTATTTTCAATTTTATTTTAGTGCTACAATTGGAATACATCATATTAATTTATGCCTTTCAACTATAGTTGTTGAGATACTATTTTTTCTCTCTATTGTACTATTATTTGTGGTCCTTTGGGTGTTTTCCTCTTTTTTTTTCTTTACTATTTGAAGGGATTGGTAATTTTAGATTTTACCATATTGCTTGCTTGTTCTATGTAGATTTAATTGAGATATAATAGGTTTCTTTTTTCTGGAGATGTTTGTGAAGTTTTTTTTTACATAAGATTCAATTTATATAATGTGCAGCTCCCTAAAATTGATATATACCCTTCATTGAAAACTGTGAGGGGGTTTCAAATTCACATTGGATAACACCCACTTTGGGATAAAAAGTTAAAAAAACACAATAATATATAAACCATCTGTGACATCACCACAAGGTGTAGCCTCTTCAAGGTCTTCCATCCCTTCATCAAGGTCAAGAATCTATGCACCAAAGACGTCCTATGGAAATTATCGTTTAAGAAACACAACCACATGAACACCTTCAATGAGAAAAACCAAATATAAATCTTCTTCAAGGTCTTCAATGTGCTTTTCAAGTTCAACTCCATCTAGAACAAAGCCAACAAAACAAAAAATTTCCGTGAAAACACCAAATTATGCATCTTCTTCAAGTTCTTCTAACCTATCTTCAAATTCAGAATTTTCTACATGAAATTCCTCACCAAGGTCATCCATGCAGTCATCAAAACCATTGTTTAAATATTCTGTGCCAAAACTAAGTCAGAAGAATCTAGTTCCTCATCCATGACCTTCTTCTATGAGTATAGGTAACATCATGTCATATATAAATTCAGTAAGGCCACAAGGAACTTCTCTCATATTGAAACAAAATTCTTTGCAACCTTCTTTAATACCTACTTTTTCAGGTGGACCACATCCAAATTAAAGGACCACAATGCGAGAAAATATAACTTTAGTTAATAGGTGTAGAGCTAGATCCCCCAACTTTGTGCAATGTACAACTAAAGCTCCTACTATAAGCAGTAAAAGAAGACAATCATGGTCACCAAGAAGAGAAAGAGAAATAATTTTGTATGGAAACCTTGATGGTGATAGGCCTAGTTTGTAAAAAACCATAGTGCATGGTAATGGAATTCATAGCACCATAATGCACATTTCACTTTGCAGCAAGATGATAGAGAAAGGTATAGATGAAAGTATATATCTCTCTCAAAGTATAGTAAAGAAATAAACTAAGTCTATCAATTCCACCTTACAAACCAAAGAGACAGTGAATTCAATTTCATTTCAAGAGAGCACTCGCTTTGGGAGGATACTCTCAAATCCAGACTATGCTATGGCTCTAAAACACATGGTAAGTATTGACTCAAAAACCTTTCTTGCATAATTTTTCTTGGCATGGACATTAATGTCATATTCATATTTTTCCTAAAATGAATGCAATTTTCCTGATTTGCCTACAACATTTGATAATTCATACTGACGGAACATGATTTTGTTGCAATTTTGATAACATATGTTGTATGCAAAAGCTTCAATAAAAATTGACAAAAACTGGCATTCTTGCTGTGTTGTTTTCAGGATTTAAGGAAAATTACACCAAGTAGCTTCCAGCCTCATATGACCATCATTCCAAACTCAGCTTAGGATATTTTCCAATAAAGAGCCACCAAAAGCATGAAATCTAGTATGCATGACTTTCCAATTGCAATTAACAACAATGACAGTTCTGAGTATGGTGAAAACATTGATCGAAATCCTCAGTGGGGCCTGTTTGATGAAAATGATTTGGGGAGTGAGAGAGGCTATTAGTAAAATATAATTAAATTCCAGGGAGATGGTAGGAGCACAAACTGGTTGGAAAATCCATAATATGGATAGAATAAATATGGGCAGACTCGCTTTTCTAACCAAGGAGTTAAAATATCATTTGATCCAATATATAATGCCACAAAAGAATACATTGGTAGTGAATATTATAAGAATAAAATTAGAAATGAGTGTTAATCATAATTCTATCAACCAAGAAAATACTATATATGATCAAGAACCATTTTATTGGCCACAACTGCACCATCCTGATATGTTTTTCATGAACTTGTGTACTGCACTGAGTTGTTTTATGGATACATATGTAACCTCCCACTTCTAATGCAATGTTTTACTTTTGGTTGTTTCCTTAGATAATATAAGAGAAGCACAAGTCTTATCAGTCTTTTGGGTCACTTATTTTAGATCCAAAAGAACAATTGTGAGCGAGTAAGTTCATGCACCTCGAAATGTGATTAAGAAAGTTCATGTACAAAATGTTCCAGTAAATAGCATAAGCTTGAGAGGTTTCACCGTCATTTACCACTATTAGCAGATGCTTGAAACTTTACACGGGATTAAACTTGGTAACATTATCCCATAGGAAATAAGTAGAGTCACATATTCACACCAATTTTTTTTTTTAAATACTTATATTGAACCCTATTCCCAATACATATTTCCTACAAAAAAATTCCTATTTTTACTAGGTGCCCCTTTTTATTACTATATAAATTTTTTATAATCCCCAATACATATAAATTCCACCCATATAAATGCAATAAATTGACTCTATTTTTTAGAATTGTAAAACGGCTTTATGAGTGAATGTTCTAAGATAGTGGCCAACAAGGTGAAGTACTTATACCAAAAGATTGGATATTTTTTTTATAAAAACTAATTTGTGAGCTTCAAGGAATCCACAGGAAATAAAAATATATATAACTGATAAGGTGTTGAATAAGATCGAAATATAACTCCACAATATATGAAATAATTTTTTCCATTTAGTTGGTTCCCATGAAACAGATGAGATACAGAATAATACTACACATTTTTTTCTTAAAATCATGAATATTGTTAGTAATGGGTAGTTAGTATGGATAAATTTCAATGTTCAAGCATCATGAGGATGTTGTGTGGTAGAATGCGTGAACATGATGAATCTTAGCTGTAATGTTGAAAGTTTTTTTTCTATTTATTTTTCAATATAAAATTCTTCCTTTAACTATCAATAAAATATATTACATATTAGTAACTCCACACAAAATGATGCGTAGTTGAGAAGCCTCAACAATTGAAAATAATGATGTTAAAAGCCCTAGTATCTATAGAAACTACCAAAAAACATAAAGCCTATCAAAATTAACACATTTTAGAAGAAACATTTATTAAAATATGCTTGAAATAAATGAAGAAAAACCGAAATTATTTCCTTAAAGGCAAAAAATTAGTGTTCACACATTTCCAAACAATTCACTAACTATCATGATGAAACATGCAATTAAAGGGGTATCTTCTTTGTCATTAGGAATGGTCCCCAGCCATAATTATTTGCCTAAAAAAGTGTGATGATGTAAATTAAATCATAATTAACATGATGAACATATTTGGTTCACTTATTTTTATTTTAAATAACGAGGGAAAGTTTTAACAAGTTATCAATCCGGGGCAGTGGTGGAGGGATACCTAGTCTAGATATGGTGATGCTCGCCTTTAGTGATAAACACAACTAACTATGTTCCTTACCCTTCTACAATAACTTTGTGAGTCCCTAGATAAAACAAAGGGATTATGAGAGCCAATATAATTTCATAAATAAGATTTTTTTTCCCAAGTAAAACTTGGAGCATCTTGGCCCTTGTTAAAATGTAAACAAGAATTATTTATTTTCTTACACACAGGAAATATAATTCTAACTCTAATAATCTATTCAGCTCTAGGGAAGTTTATGGCCTAAGAAACTTTGTACTCTAAGAGAGAAACCTAATAGGAAATGGGTTTAGCGTGTATTACACATCCAAGTGGATAACCTCTACGAGAAACATTTTCTCCCATTTTATTTTCTCGCATAGCCTAGTGAGTGTTATTCACTGGCATGTGTTTTGTGAAGGCCTCAACCTACTTCCAATTGAACTCCATCCACCAGGTCGTAGAGGATTGCAAGCCTAATTTAATTAAGAGTAATTTTGGGGTGATCACCTTGACCTGCTCGATGTAATTTCTATGAAGATTGGCTACATTGAACTTTTTTTCTATCTAGGTGCTATGAAACCAGCTCACAAAATAAAAGAAAATATAGATCACTGAGTTAGAAATAAGATTTTTCAAGGGGGTAACCTCCTTTACATTACATAAATTAAAATTTCTTGGATGATACAAATGAAAAAACCTCTTTCTATATATAGGAGTCTATGGGATCACAATATAATACAAGCTGACCTAAAAATAATAATGTAAGGGAAAAACAATAACAATAGCGGGATTTTATGGGCACAATAATAATAATATGGGGACTATTGGGGTACAATAATAACAATAAGGGGGCTACACTAAAAACAATAAGGGACTATACTAGTAATATAGGTACCTAACATGCACCTCTCCTTCAAAAAATTATTGTCCTCAACGCTTAAGTATTTCTCGATGCTTCTGTATAAAATTCTCATCCTCACATGAGGAATCTTTACAGGGTAAGTTATTACATTTGATGAGATACTCTAAAATTGATAGAATTCGTAGCCATCGAGTTCTTGTTTCGGTGAATGCTTCAAGTTATAATATGATATTTCCTTCCTCGCCAATTTCTGGCAATAATTTTTGGACTGAAATTTTGTCACCTATAACCTTATTTAAGCATGAAACATGGAAAAATAGGTGCACTCAGGAAGAAGTAGGAATATCAAATTTTTATACCATAGAACCAATATTTTGCAACACCTTGTAAGGACCATAATAATTTTGGAATAATTTATTATCCTTCTTAGCTTGATTGAGGGACATTTCTTTATATCCTTATATCCATAAAAATACCCAGTCGCATACATCAAAAAATTTCTCGTTGCGATGTTGATCTGCCTGTTGTTTCATTTGATTTTTTTCCAAATTTAGGTTATCCTTTAAGAGGTGGAAAACTTGTTGTTGACTCTTGATGTGATATTCCACTGCTTGAACCTTATAAATTTCTCTGAAAGATGACGTGATGGACAATGGATGATATCCATAAAGCACCGTAAATGGGGTAATTTTCATTGTAGTGTGGAAGGAAGTGCTATACCACCATTAGACGAGAGGTAACCACTTGACCCATTATGTTTTTTAATCAAATGTAAAGAAACAAACATATCCTTCCAAAATTTTATTCACTATCTCATTTTTCCCATCAGATAGAGGACGATAAGATGAGCTATGAGCTAGTTTAGTACAGAAACAAAAAAATTATTCTGTCCAAAAATTGACAGTGAAAATGGGATCTATGACATTTACAATAATATTTGGGTTTCCATGTAGCTTATGAATTGTTTCCATAAATACAGTAGAACCTGTACTCACTTTAAATGTATGAGATAATGCACAAAAAATTTCATACTTGGTAAGTCTATCAACTACCACCATGATAACAACCTTTCCTTTCAACATAGGTAAACTTGTGATAAAATCCATTGAAGTATTCTCCCAACATTGACATGGAATTGATAAAGGTTGTAGCAGACTGGGGGTCTTAATTGTCTCAACTTTATTTTTCTAGAAAACTAAACATTCTGCCACCAAATTTTTATTATCAGATTTAAGGCCATCCCAAAAAAAAAAATTCGCCACCCTATGATAAGTTTTTAAAAATCATGAGTGTCCTCCTAAGGGAGCTGTGTGCAATTGCAAAAGAACTTTTTGTTTTAGTTGGAAATTATTACAAAGATATAAGAAATATTTGTACCATCAGGAATCATTTTTCGAACTAAATGTATCAGATGTACTGGGATCTTTTTGCAACTTTTGAATGACTGTCCACACTTCTTCGTCATTCTACAATTCATCCCTTTCTTCAGCTATCCAATCTTGTTGGAAACTAGAAATGGCACAAAGTAATGTTTCTATATCCTCATAATTTCTTGAGAATGAATTGCAACAACATTTAGCTTCCCTTTTTTGTATATGATTTCAAATTCATAACCAAACATCTTTGTGACCAATTTTTTCTTCTTCTCTAAAGAGAGTCTTTATTACAAAAAGTATTTAAAACTACAATGATCATTTTTTACCTTGAAGTGTCTTCCCATTAGGTAAGGTCGCCATTTCTTTAGTGCATGTAGTATTGCCAAAATTTCCTTCTCATAAATAGATTTATGGTAATACTTTCCTTTGATTTTATGGATTCAAAAGCGATGGGTATTCCTTCTTGCATTAAAAAAACACAATTCCATTTCATGAGGCATCACATTCCATAATAATTATTTTTGTGAATTTTGGCGTAGCTAAGACAAGTGCTTGGCACATTACCTCTTTAAGATGTTTAAAGGCCTTTTTTGCTTCAGTAATCCTTGAAAATGCATCTTTCTTCGATAATGTTGTTAGAAGTGTTGATATTTTCTCATAATTCTTAAGAAATTTGTGATAATAACCTATTAACTCGATAAATCCTTCCAACTTATTTATGGTTGTGGGGAATTTCCATTCGTTAATGGCTTTAATCTTGTTATGGTTTACCTTAACACCGTCCTGAGATACAATATGACCCATATATTCCAACACTTGTACTCCAAAGAAACATTTGGAGGTTTTTCATATAATTGTTTCTCCTCCAATAGTTTGAGCACCATGTCATCATGTTGAACATGATCCTTTCAAGACCTATTTTATATTATTATATCATCAAAAAATACTAACACAAATTTTCTAAGGAAGGGTTTGAAAATGGAATTCATCAACCCTTCAAATGTTGAAGGTTCATTGGTAAGGCCAAAAAGCATGACCAAAAATTCATAATAACTGTCATGAGTTCAAAATCTTGGTTTCAGAATGTCTTGAGTCTTCATTCTAATTTGAAGATATCGTGAATGGAGATCCAACTTGGTGAAATAAATTTCTCCATGTAATTCATCCAATAGTTCATGAATCATAGGAATGAGAAATTTATCTTTAATATTGAGTGTATTCAGCTCCCTATAATCCATACACATGCACCATGATCCATCCTTCTTGTGCACCAATACTAATGGAGCAGAGAAATACCTTTGACTAGGTTGAATTATACCAGCCTCTAGCATTTCGGCAATCATATGTTTAATTTCTATCTTTTTCACATAAGGATATCTGTAAGGCATGGTGTTTGGAGGAACACTTCCCGGAATCAAATAAATAGCATGATCATGATCACGACTAGGTTGGAGTCCTTTGGGAGTTTCAAACACCTTGGAATGATTTTCCAAGACTTTTGGAGATCTGGAGGAATAGATGATTTTGATGTTGGAACTTATAGTGAAAATAATTGTGAAATTACGCCTCATTATTCTCTCTTTAGAAGCTTTGTCATGACATTATAGCTTATTATATTTTCTAGCTTCCCTTCCTTACCGTGTCATTCAAATTCCTTTCCTTCCGAAAGAAATTTTAGGAAAAGCTATTGAAAATTAAAATTTATTGTCCCCAAATATTGTAACCATTGTACTCCTAGTACAAAATCAACACCACCCATTGCAATGGAAAATATTGGACAATTAAATAAATATTCCCCCATGGTTACTTTGATATTATAGAAATTTTCAAATATATTTATAGTTCCTCCATTTGCAACCATCACTTGACACTCTGGTGTTGGTTATATGAAGCAATTAAATTCCTTGGCTAACTTACAATGAATAAAATTATGGGTACTACCCCAATTAATTAACACTATTAAATTTTTTTTCTTGATATATCCTTCTATCTTTAGGGTTTGAGGAGTAGTAATTCCTACCAATGTATTACAGGATATGGTCAAATTCATTTATTCTTTCTCTAGGGTTGGTTCCTAGTGTATATCCTCTTCTTTTGAAGTTTCTTGTTCATTGTTTCCTCCTCTTCACAATATATGTAAAATAATTTCTTGTGAGCACACTTATGACCTTTGGTGTATTTTCTATCACAACTATAGCAAATCCAATTTTCTCTTTATTCTTCCAATTTTTGCAGCGTTAACCTTTTAGGTTGTGGAAGTCTAGGAGTAGCAACAATTCCATATTTATAGATGTCACTAGTAGGATTCCATTGCACAATAATTTTACTTTCAAATGTTCTTTCCAACATGAATGCATTCTCCAATGAATCGGGTTACCAAAGGTGAAACTCATGTTGGATGTTATAATTTAAAGTCCCTATGAAGACATGAATCATGTGTTCCTCTAGAATATTAGTTAACCTTATATTCAATTTTTAGATGTCCTGAATGTGATTCACCATTGAACCCTTTGCTTTCAGATTTATAAATTGGATAAATAAGGTGTTTCTCTTTGTATCCTCATAATTTGCTATAATTTCATCCGTAAAAATTTACCAAGTGGAAATTTGTTTACAAGAGAAAACTCATCAATACCATACAAATGTATTTTGTTCTAAATATAGCAATAATTATGTTTTGTGTGTTTTGTACATTATGAAGATCAAAATATTTCTCCATATGTCGTATCCATGTTATGGTATTCTTTCCATAAAATTCCTCATATAAACCTTTAGAATATGGTGTGTCTTCAATCCAACGTTAGAGTTTATGAAACTATGATTAACATTTATTTTGTTCTCTTCATGTGTTAGGTCCCTATATTACTAGTGTAGTCCCTTATTCTTCCTACTGTAGCCCCATTATTGTTATTTTTGTACCCCTATAACACCCATATTGTTATAATTGTGCCCCATAAAAGCCACAATTGTTATGGATGTGCCCTTACATTATTATTGTTAGGTCGGCAAGGATTATATTGTGACCCCATCGACTCCTATATATAGAAAGGAGGTTTTTTCATTTTTTTCAACTAATAATTGTTCATTTATGTAATATAAATGAGGTTTCCCACTCTAAGTAGCTAATTTCTAAGGTGTTGATCTCTCTTCTCTTCTCTCTTTGGAGCTAGTTTCATAAAATTTGGTATCAGAGCTTTCGATTCTAGGGTTTTACATCTTCAAATAGGTCATCATGGCATTTTTTCTATAAATTTTTTCTATGAAGGTTAAGAAGCTAAAAAAAACCACATTTTATAAGAAATCCTGAGGAACTTCATGTAAAAATTTCAGATCTTGGTTCAAAATATTTTCAGAGATATGATCTCTGGAAGTTAGGAGTTTTGAAGGATGTTAAATTTCATCTCAAATAGGTGACCTTGCTAAGATCATCATAAATCTCTCTATGAGCATCATATTGGAATTTTGTAAAAAGTGGAATAAATCACATGGAATGTGGTTTCCTATGCTTAAATTTTAGAGCTGAAGGAGGAAGCCATGATACGTGGAATGTTGTACAATTTCACTCTACTGAACTAGTCCATTATTAGGTCATTATGGGAGATTCAACATAACATTGACTTAAATAAATAAAATTAGGTCAGAAATGTGGCATTAGAAAGAATATTCAAAGGGCTACTAAATTACTAAAGATAAAATCATAAGGGTCTGAAACTACAAAGATATATCAATTTCAATATCAAGCTTCTCAAAAGGAAGGAAAAGTTGTACATTTTTTATTCAAATTGCATAAGTTTTTTTTGAAAAACCAGTTTGAAGTGATTCCAAATTGCATATTGAAGCATATATATCAATAATATGTTCTAAAATCCCCTTAAGAAGAATTCAACACCCATTATGCCCTCATAAGGCTATACTATGATTCATGAATAGGAAGAAGTGCAACATGATATATCAAAATTATAAGAACAGGTGCATAAAATTTTGCTATCGCAAAGAGGAAAAAAAATGAAATGGAAGTTTTGAAGAAAGGCGTGAAACCTAAGATGTATGGTTGGAAGAATGGCATGCAAACTTACATGGATGGTTTGAAGAAAGGTGTGGAAACTAATATGGATGGTTTGAAGAATGGAATTGAAGCTAAGATGGATGGCATGAAAGGTAAGATGGATAACATGGAAGAAATAAATGAAAAAAAAATGTGGAAGACATGAAGAATAATTTAAAAGAAGACATGGAAGGTTTGAAGGAATGTCTGACAAAGTTGATACAAGAAATGAATCCTAATGGCAAAACGTAGAACAAAATAAATGTTGGAATGAATACCCACCATATTCAAGAGATCTATATGGGGAAGTTTGATGCAAAGGATCTCGTAACATGGATACTACAGATGAAGAAATATTTTGATCTTCATAATGTCAAAAACACAGAAAAGGTACACATTGCGACTTTATATTTAGAACAAAGTACATTTGTATGGTATCTATGGCTTTGCTCCCATAAAAAAGTTTCCACTTGGTCAATTTATATGGAGGAAATGTTAACATATTATGAGGATACAAAGAGAAACACCTTATTTAGCAAATTGATAAATGTCAAAAAAAAGGGTTCAATGGTGGAGCACATTGAGGCCTTCAAAAAATTGAATATAAGGGTAACTGATATTCCAAAGGAACACAAGATTGATTTATTCATAGGGACTTCAAAGGATAACATCCAACATGAGGTTCAAATTTTGGAACTTGCCTCATTGGAGAATGCATTCAAGTTGGCAAGAAAAATTAAATATAAAATTATGGAGACAAATAAGCCTACCACCCACATCTTTAAAGTTAGAAGTGTTGCTACTCCTATACTTACACAACCTACAAGGTTTACACCAAAAAAATTGGAAGAAAAATGAGAAAAATGGCTTTACTATAGTTGTGATAGAAAATACAATAAATGTCATAATTGTCCTCAGAAGAAATTATTTAACATAGATTGTGAAGAGGAGGAAGAAAATGAATAAGAAAATTAAAAATAAGAGGATATACACCAGGATCAAACCCTAAAGAAAGAAGAAATTAGTCTAAACATATCTTGTGATGCATTGGCAGGAATTACCACTCCTAAAACTCCCAATATAGAAGGATATATCAAGAAGAAAAAAGGTACTAGTGTTGATTGATTCGGGTAGTAACCATAATTTTATTCATTGTACGATAGCCAAGGAATTCAATTTATTCCTTTACCGAACACAAGAGTGTCTGAAAGTAATGGTTGCAAATGGAGGAATTATAAATTTCTCTAGAAAATGGAATAATATTAGGCTAACCATGGGGGAATATGTATTGAATAGTCCCATGCTTTCTATTCCAATGGGAGGTGTTGATGTTGTAATAGGAGTACAATGGTTACAATCTTTGGGGATGCTAGCTTTCAATTTTCAAGAAATTTTCTTCAAATTTTTTTAGGAAGGAAAGGAAGTTGTACTACGGGGTATCACATGTAATCCATGAAATATAATCAAATCTAATTTCATGAAAAGTATTCTAAAGAAATAAAAACAAGGTTTAATTACACAATTATGCTCACTAGAAGTTCCAACATCAAAATCACCTATCTCTCCAGATCTCCAAAAATCGTTGGATAGTCATTACAAGGTGTTTGAAACTCCAAAAGGACTCCCACCTATTCATGATCATGATCATGCTATTCATTTGATTCTAGGAAGTGTTCCTCCAAACATCTGGCCTAACAGAGATCCTTATGCCCAAAAGAGACAAATTGAACATATGGTTGCAGAAATGTTAGAGGCTAGTATAATTCAATGTAGTCAAAGCTCTTTCTCTGCTCCAATATTATTGGTGCACAAGAAGGATGGATCATGGTGCATGTGTTCATATTATAGGGAGCTCAATAAGCTGAATATTAAAGATAAATTCCTACTCCTGTGATTGATGAATTATTGGATGAATTACATGGAGAAATTTATTTTCCCATTCCCGTGATTGATGAATTACATGGAGAAAATTATTTTACCAAGTTGGATCTTCATTCCAGATATCATCAAATTAGAATGAGGGTTGAGGATATTCCAAAAAGATCATTTCGAACTCATAAGGGTCATTATGAATTTTTAGTCATGCCTTTTGGCCTTACCACTTCACCTTCTACATTTCAAGGGTTGATGAATTCCAATTTCAGAACCATCCTTAGAAAAATTTGTTTTAGTATATTTTGATTATATAATAATCTACAACAGGTCTTGGAAGGATCATATTCGAAATGTTGACAAGGTTCTAAAAATATTGAAGGAGAAACAATTATATGCAAAAACCTCCAAATATTTCTTTTTAGTATAAGAGGTGGAATATTTGCATCGCATTGTATCTTAGGAGGGTGTTAATGTAGACCCTAACAAAATTAAAACCATTAAGGAATGTAAAGTCCCACAACCATAAATAAGTTACGAGGATTTCTCGAGTTAATAGTGTATTATTGGAAGTTTGTTAAGAATTATGGGAGAATAACAAAATATTTAACAAAATTATTGAATAAAGATGAATTTTCATGGACTCCTAAAGAAAATAAGGTGTTTGAAAATATTAAAGAGGCAATGTTCCTAGCACTAGTCCTAGCTACGCCAGATTTCACAAAAAAAATTATTATGGAATTTGATTCATCAGTAAATGGAATTGGTGATGTTTTAATGCAAGAAGGAAGACCCATTGCTTTTGAAAGTTGTCCAATGAAAGGAAAGTATTTATAGAAAGCTATTTATGAAAAGGAAATGTTTGCAATACTACATGCACTAAAGAAATGGTGACCTTACCTAAGGGGAAGACACTTCAAGGTAAAAATTGATCATGATAGTCTTAAATAATTTTTGGAACAAAGACTGCCTTTAGAAGTGAAACAACAGTGGGTCACAAAGATGTTCGGTTAAGAATTTGAAATAATCTACAAGAAAGGGAAGCTAAATGTTGTGTATGCACTCTCCAGAAAGGATGAAGAGGTGGAAGAACTACTTTGTGAAATTTCTATTATCCAATGAGATTGGATAACCAAAGAAATTGATGAATGGAAGAATGATGAAGAATTGTGGGCACTAATTAAAAAGTTGCAGCAAGGTCCTAGTACATCTAATACATTTAGTTGGAAAAATGATTACTTATGGTACAAATATCGCTTATATCTTTGTAAGAAATCCCAACTAAAATGAAATATTATTTTTGAATTGCACACCTCTCCCTTAGGAGGACACTCAAGATTTTTTAAAAATTACCACAGGTTGAAGAAAGAATTTTTTTGGGATGACCTTAAACATGATATTCGAAAGTTTGTGGTAGAATGTTTGGTTATCCAGAAAATAACATTGAGACAGTTAAGACTCTCGGTCTACTACAGCTTTTATCCATTCCAAGTCAACGTTGGCAGGAGGTTTCAATGGATTTTATCACAGGTTTACCTAATTCCAAAGGAAAGAGTATCATCATGCTGGTAGTTGGTAGAATTACCAAATATACACACTTTTGTGCATTATCTCATCCATTTAAATCAAGTACAATTTCTACTACATTTATGGAAACAATTCAAAAACATGGAAACGAAAAGATTATTGTAAGAGATAGAGATCCCATTTTTAGTGGAAATTTTTGGACAGAATTATTTTCTTTTTTGGGTAATCAACTAGCTCATAGGCCATATTATCATTCTCAATCCAATGGGAAAAATGAGATAGTGAATTTTTTTTTGGAAGGATATCTTCATTGTTTTGTATATGATAAACAAACACAATGGGTCAAGCGATTACTTCTAGTTAAATGGTGGTAGAAAAATTCCTTCCATACTGTAGCAAAAATGACCCCATTTATGGCACTTTATGGACATCATCGATCGTCCATCATGTCATCTTTAAGAGAAAATTATAAGGTTCAAGTAGTGGAAGATCATATCAAGCATCAACAAAAGGTTCTCCAACTCTGAAAGGATAACCTAAGTTTGGCACAAAATTGAATGAAACATCATGCATATCAACATCACAGTGAGAGAAGTTTTGATGTAGGAGAGTGGGTATTTTTACGACTACAACCATACAAAAAAATGTCCCTCAAGAGAGCTAAGAAGGATAATAAATTATATCCAACGTAATATGGTCCTTACAAGGTGTTGCAAAAGATTAGTACTATGACATACAAATTGGAGCTTCCAGTTTCTTCTCAAGTGTACCCAGTTTTTCATGTTTCTTGCTTAAAGAACGTTATAGGTGAAAAACTTCAAGTTACAACAATATTTCCAGAACTTGATGAGGAAGGAAAAATCCTATTAGAACCTGAACCAGTCACAAAAAAAGGAAACCAAAAACTACGAAATCGATCAATCTCAGAGTATATCATCAAGTGGAAGAACTTAACCATTGAAGATTTCACATGGGAGGACATCAATTTTATACGAAGCATCCAAATCTACTTAACTGTTAAGGACTACACTTTTTGAAGGAGAGGGGCATGTTAGGCCCATATATTACTAGTGCATTCCCTTTTGTTGTTAGTGTAGCCCCCTTATTGTTATTGTTGTACCCCTGTAGCCCCCATATTGTTATTAGTTTTCCCCATAATACTTGCTATCATAATTTTTATGCCCTTACATTATTATTGTTTGGTTTACTAGGATTATATTATGACCCCATGGAATACTATTTATAAAAACGAGGTTTTGGCATTTCTATCATCCAATAATTTTTCATTTATGTAATGTAAAGGAGGTTTCCCCCTCAAAGTGGCCGATTTCTAAGGTATTGATCTATATTTCCTTCTATTTTTGGAGTTGGTTTCATAACATCATGAGTTTTCTCTACTACCTTTTTGCCACTAGGAATCATTTGTTGTACCAACTTTGTCAAAACTTCTTTCAAAATTTCCATGTATGGTTTTAGTTTTTCTTTTATATCATCGATCTTAACTTCCATTCCATTCTTCAAACAATCCATCTTAGCTTCCATGCCATTCATCTTAGCTCCCGTGTCATTCTTCAAACCATCCATCTTATCTTCCACATCATTCATCTTAGCTTCCATGCCATTCCTAAAACCATCCATATTAGCTTCTATGTCATTTATATTAGCTTCCATTCCATTATTCAAACCATCCATTTTATCTTCCATTTCATTTTTGGTTACTTTTTGTGATCGCAACATTTGTTGCACTTGGTCTCGTAACTATGATACATCATGTTGCAGTCTTCCTCTTCATGCATCATAGTATATATTTCTGAGGGCTTAATGGGTGTGGAATTATTTTCCTGAGGCATTATAGAATGAAATACGTCTATCTATGCTTCAATATGCCCTTGGAATCACTTCAAACTAAATAATCAAACACATGCTTGGAATTTATAAAAACCAAATGCACAAATTTTTCTTGCTTTTTAGGAGGTGGATATTGAACATGAATTATCTCTCATATTTCAGATATTAAATATTTGAAATTTGTTCCTCTAGTCGCCCTATGAGTCTTGTTTCCAATGCCACGAGTCAAACCTAATTTGGATTCTTCAAGGCCAATTTATGCCCAATCTCCCACAATGACACAGTTATGGGGTGATTCAGTAGAGAAAACTTATACAATGTGCCACGTGTCATGGTTTAGACCTTCATCTCTGAAATAAATACACAATTAAATAAATTTCGTGAAATTTTGGCCATTTTTACAGAATTCCAATTTGATTCCTAAAACAAAAGTTATGATGATTTTCTCTCGGTCACCAATTTGAGATGGAATTATGGATGCTTGAAAAATCCTAACTTCCAGAGATCATATCTCCTAAATTATTTTTCACCAAGATCTATAATTTTTACATGATGTTCCTCAACATTTCAGCTCCAATGGGTTTTTTTTTAGCTTCTAAACCTTCATAGAAAAAATGTTATAGTGAAGATTATGTGATGGTCTATTTGCAACATCGAAACCCTAGAATCCAAAGCTATGATACCAAATGTTATGGAACCAGCTCACAAAATAAAAGAAAATATAAATCAACGACTTAGAAATAAGCCTCTTTGAGGGTGAAACCTCCTTTAAGTTAAATAAATGAACAATTCTTGGATGATACAAATGACAAAACATGGTTTCTACATATAGGAGTCCATGGGTTAATAATATAATTATAGCCAACCTAAAAATAATAATTTATGGCCACAACAATAACAATAGTGGGCTTTTTTTGGCACAATAATAACAATATGGGGACTATAGGGGTACAAAAATCACAATAAGGGGGCTATACTAACAAAAATAAGAAATTACACTGGTAAAATAGGGACCTAACACTAGGGAAAGAGACACATTACCATGTGTGAGAATAAAAAATGTCTTTGATATTGTTAATGCCTCTTTTGAATAATAAAAGGACCAAGAACCATGTCTTCTTGAATTTTATTTGATAAAGTCCGACTAGGAAACCATAAAGAGTGATTATTCAAAATAAACCAAATTCAAAGCCTTGGAATTTCCATTTCAATATTCTAGGCAACATTTTAGGCCCTTAAAATGTTCCAAGTAGTAAACGTACCTTTCACATTCACAATGGTTGGGTTAAGAGTCAAAGTCTATAAATTTATACTCTGTGCGCATGACCTTCATTGTTTTGCATTTGTAGCAACTTTTAGGATTGTAGGAAGTCGAGCACCAACCACTTGTAAGGGTTATGGTGGTAGAGGTACTATTATTATAGTATCACTAGATGAAACACCTTCAAAGCTCAAATAAATAAGAAGAAAACTGAATCTGCATCAAATATGTCAAATGTTCACACAAATAGGACTCCAAAGATGTAGATGTTTCTTGCTTGATAAATATTTTTCAAATATGTGTGAGTAAGGTCCAATGTATTTATCGATACACTTGAGAAAATAATTTTGCTACCATGCAATTAGCCTACTTGACAAATCTCCAATTTTTTATTTTACAAAAATATATAATATTTGAATATTATTTTCTCCAAATATTTATAAATATATGTACCATGTAGTTAGCATGCTTGAAAAGCCTCCATTATTTTCTACAAAAATGTAAAATTTTCCATTTTAATGTTACCAGACTCTGGTGTGGAGAGATTAGAATAAATGGGATTGGAAAAAGGATAGGGAGACAATGCAAATAATATATTGGGTATGATTCCTTTTTTTTTGGGGATCCTTTAGGAACCTGACCCATTAACCTTGAAAATGTTTCTAGGAAGAATTCCTATGTTTTTTAATTTTGTGATTATTTCACCTCGTGGCTATTTTGGGAAAACAATTCCAGGAATTCGAGACACTGGTGGATAGGTAAAATTTTTTTTTTAAAATTGCAACACCCATTCTATGATACCTTCTCTTTATAGTTTCATTGTATTTTTCATTTTTACTTTGATTTTGTTTTGTATTTTAACTATAAAATTGAACATAATTGGTATCATATCCATTTAAACAACATCCAAAAATTGAATATAATATTAGTATTATAAATTTTTTCCTATTAAAATATTTTTAGATTCAAATTTTATAGATATAGAAGACAAAAAAAAATTTGAATGTCTTCGTTTGATTTTTTCTTGAATCTCGTGTAGGAAGATTATAGGAAATGTGATTGGGAAAATGGTGGGGAGACAATGGAGAGCATGAATTGGATATGATTCATTTGTTGTTGGACATCCTTCAATCACCTGGGCCATCGACTTTGGAAATTCTTCTAGTAGGTATTCCTATGGTTTTTAATGTTGTGATTCTTTCACCTCATTGGTTATGCTGGGAAAGAAAATTCTTTAAAAAATACAGAAAATACATCGATGGATAGGTAAACATTTTTTTATAATTGCAATATCCTTTCCATGATACCTTTTCTTTATTGTTTCATTGTATTGTTAACATTTATTTTGATTTTTTTTCTTTTGACAATAAAATTGAAAATATTTTGTATCATGTCCATTTAAACAACAACCAAAGCTTGAAGACAAAATTAGTATTACACGATATTGATTGAAATCCTTTTAGTTGTTTTGTGTTAAAATAATTTTATGACTATTAGACAAGTTTACTCTCATGTTGTTATTTGAGCACATGTTGTTTATGTACATGAACAAGTTCATGCGCTAGAGAATGAATTGTTGTTATGAATAAAATGACAACGATTAGATGTCACATCTCATATTATTTTTTCACAAGTTATCTACAAATTGATCTTTTTATCATGTAGCTTATTTGACATGATTGTGAGTAATATTTCCATGAAAGTTGAATACTAAGTTACTCACGTGTTATTGTATATGGTGAAAATTTATTTTCTTCTTTTATATAGGTCATCTGGCAACATAGTGGCCTTTATCGCTCAACAGAAGAAAAAATAATCAATTTTATTGCTTTTATGGGGAAAAAAGACTTCGATCTTGCTGATGTTGATGTATATGTCATAAAAATCCTTTATAGTCTATTTTATTTTATATTCTCTCATGGCTTACAATCCACACTGTATCTTCTTTTTCTTCTTCTTCATAAAAGGAACTCAATGTTGATGGTAAGAAGCAAGAATTAAAAGAAATAGGAGAACAATAACATTGGAGCGACAAAGGAAAAAAGAGAGATAGAAGATATTCGATCTAGTGATTCCCTTAGAGTAAATATCCAACATAAGACACACGCATAGAGAATGATGGTTGAAGTATTCAGAGTTGGTGAATTCACCTGCAATGCGTTGGAAACACAATGATAATGTTTTGTAGTTATGAAACAACATTTCATGTGTAAATTTTAGTCCTACCAATATTAAGTTGGAAACTCATATTGTAATTCTTGACATTTCATATAATATAATTTATTTGGTTGAAATTATTTATAGTTGCAGTTGATATTATTTAGTATTGTAATTAACATATGTAACTTTTCATTTTTATATTAGATAAATATATATTATTATGATTTTTTTTAATTTAGTTACAAAATTGTACTAATTAATTTATGTTGATTAATCAATAACACATAAAATCAATCTAAAAGTACTAAATTAGTAGGTTATATTGACTAATGATGAACAAAAATAAAATGACTACGACTAAATTAGTTGCTTATAATGATTATTAATGAAAGCAAATGAAATGAATATAAACTACTAAATTAGTCATTTATATAATGAATATGAAACTACAAAAAAAGAAGATAGATGCCTAATGTAGATGATAAATTTGTGATTACAAATGACGACTAAATTTTGCGTATATAAGACTATTAGTAAGTAATTTACAAGACCTTATAACACGGCCAAGATTTAGTCATATTTATTTGGTCATTAATTTGTCTCAAATGATGACTAAAATATGCGTATATATGAATATTGGTAGCTAATTTACTGTATCTTATAACATGACCAATATTTTAGTCATATTTCTTTGGTCATTAATTGGTTTTATTTGGTGATCATAAAGTAATATATTTTCTTACATATATTTAGTCATTAATTGTGACAATTAATGATTAAATCAATGACTAAATTAATGAATAAATTAATAAGTAAATATAGTACTATATGAGGAAATTGAGACAATAAATTAATGACTAAGCTAAAAATGACTAAAATTTGGTTGTGTTATAAGATACTATATATTAGATACTACTAATCATCGATTGAAAAATGGTTATTTATATGCAAAATTTAGTCATTTTTTATAAACTGATTAGACATTTTGTACTAGTGCATATTCTTTATCCTAGAGCATTCACTTGCATGCACTTTGGAACAGGTCGGGGTTACTTAAGCATGTGATGACATGTTCCAACCCAACAGGTAAGGAACTATGCGGCAAGGAAAGGGTTGGGGACCAGGTCCTATGGTCTGATCATGTAGCATAGGGTGGGAGGAAATTGTAAAGAAATAGGAGCTATATAGTGGGCCATACTTATGGAACAACACATAAATATTTGTCTTAATCGCTATAAATAAAGACTTAAGATGAGTGGTTTTAATATAAGGTAAGACATTTCAATTTTTTAATATATATATATATATATATAGGCTCTGAAGTTATATAATAAAGGATCTCAGTTGTGACGGCTATGAAGAAATTTTGAAATTCTAGTTCAAATTTGACTAGATATGGATCTATGATCTAGGCCTACAGACACATGTTTCCAATTAATATGTATATTAGTGCACATGAGTTCCAAATATTTTTATCTACTGCATTTTTCAACATTTTAGTGAATTAATTATTCACATATAATAGTTTTTCCAAATTAAACACATAAAATAATAGTAAGATAAGATTCAAAAAATTATTCACTTTGACTCCTCTCCATATCGCATAATTTATAGTATAGCTAATCTATCTCATGTAGCTTTTTGTAAATCAAAGTGGTTATAATTTAATTATTTTTTCACTCAAAAAATTTATAAACATAAATTTTTTTTTTTTCATGTACATACATGATCCTTAATAATGTTAACACTAAATATCCTTAGTAGCACGACATAACACCGAAGACAATTATTTTGACATCATCTAAACTATTTCATAACAATAATAAGAAAAAATCACTTCATAAAAATCTATAATACCATAAGCAAAGGGTATATTAGCTATTAAGGACACTCATCTTGAATGAATATAAATTTTATCAATAAATAAGGCTCTTATCATTCTAAGTTCAACGTTCGATAAGCCACCAAACTTAGAAATCAATAATGCAGAGAATTAAATCATTGGAATTTATAAGGAGTGGACATTATTAAGTCTTGACGGATCAACGCATGAAAAGATGTAATTATTTATGTAAACGTTGAGACACTTTCACAAAGGTCATAAAACATTTCCCAATCAACAATTTTATAAATTTTTTAAATGAAAATAAAATAAAATAAGTAGTCTCCTTATATTAATGATGACATTTTTGTTATTTTAACATAGTACCAAAATACTATTATTTTTTAAGCCCATATGTCCTTACTTTTCTGACCAATAGTTTTGATACCAATTGTAACATACCCTATATCTTCTATGCATAGTTGAAAATATGATGACCTCGTTCTTTTTTGCATTTTCTAATTTAATAAATAACTATTATAAAACAATATCACATGCTCAACTTAAAACACCAAGAGAATTGAAAATTAGTATTATTTACATATATCATAGAATAAAAGTTCACATGATTTCCATTTACCTGTCATAACCAAAATTCACTACCTACATAAATATAATTCCAAACTACAGCGCAATAAGACATCAAATATATAAATAAAATATTCAATTAATTGGTAATTAACTTGATCTCATTTTATGCCCAAAAAAATTATTCAAGTACACAATGTTGAACTAAATCTTAAAATAAAAACTCCAATACTAAAAATGACTTATACATGCTTTTGAATATAACATCTAAATTAAAATTAATATTTAATTTAAACTCTTTAGAAATACAAATCTTAATAATAAAATATTCAATTAATTGGTAATTAACTTGATCTCATTTTATGCCCAAAAAAATTATTCAAGTACACAATGTTGAACTAAATCTTAAAATAAAAACTCCAATACTAAAAATGACTTATACATGCTTTTGAATATAACATCTAAATTAAAATTAATATTTAATTTAAACTCTTTAGAAATACAAATCTTAATACGAGTTTAAAAAATAATAATTCAGAAGTCCAAATCCCATAATTGCAAAACATGAACGTAATTTATAATTTAAAAAATGACATATCAAGTTCAAATTTAGCCCATAATTACTTATCGTTGAAAATCGTTTTTATAAATTTAAATCTAGAGTTAGATTTGAATCCATAAATACATAGCCATAAATACAATTTTCCTCTTTCAAGACATATATCATCCGAAGTTATTCTTCTAAGGAAAATACGTAACCAGGATAGATAATTTTTCTTCATTTCCAACGAACTGAAAGCATCAAACCCAAAACACTCAACATTCCTTTTCTTACATCTCCAAAATATTCCCACAATAACTATATGAAACCGTTATTTAATTTCAGCCATTAATAAATTTCTACAAACACTTTGCAACATATATTTTATAACAAACATTGACAAAGTTTTACAAATTCACTGCAAAAAAATATTGATTTCATAATCGCGGATGAAACCATTCTACAAATGCTTTACAACCATAAATTTTATTTCACCAATTCACATACTTCTGGAAATGATTTTTATTTCAACAATTGACACACTTCTAGAAATGATTTTTACACGTTCATTTTATCTAAGCCATTAATATGTTTCTACGAAGAATATTCGGAGATGCATTTTATTTCAGCTATTAACACATTTTTACAAACTTTTTCTAAACATGCAGTATTTTATTTCGGCCAATATAGACTAGCACATAGGTATTAAGGTGCATATCAATGGAGTAGCCAATACCAATAGGCACGCTTAGACAATCATATTCAATGTTTAATTTTTTAGAGTATTGGAATGTTCTTTATTATCTAAAACCAGGAATTTAAATCACATTTTGGTCTCAAGAAGCATGTTAACTCCTCCGTAACATTTTTTCTTAAAATTTAAACCATATAATCTAATGCATAATCATAGTCCATAAAGGGCATTCTTTAATATACCTAAGAAGTAGAAAAAAGCTTTAAATGTGATTATGTATACATGCATAACGCTTAGTATATGAAGTTTTAAAGGATGTCGACATGATTCTTTTAATAAATATTAAAGCATGGAAATACTTAGGATACACACAATCAACACACAACAAGCCTACTGTAATTATTCTATGTCATTTAACTAATAAAATTACCAATAACATGCATACTCATAACAAGTCAATTAAAACATGAGAAAAAGAAGAACATATGTATTGTAAATGTTGAATATTGAAAATAATTGAAATAGCGCAATGTTCACCTAAATATATGTTTTATTGTACTTATTATTCATACAACAAACCATCCTTGGGCCATGTGATGAAACCACCAATATGAAGAAGTATTACAAAAACAATTCAAGGAAAATGTTTATCGTAGGCAAGAGAACTGCTCAACAAAATATTCAGTCGTGAGTATTTGTAATGATAGGGTATCTATTTGGAACTCACAATACTTACACATACAATTTTTCAAAAGTATTCTTCCACCAATGCTCTTCAATATGTGTATAGAATGGTCCAAACCAATGTCTTTAGGATCGAACAAATATTTTATTATTTCCATTTTTGTGTTTAGTATAAATAGAGTAGCCATCTATCATCAACATTACTATACAAACACCTAAAGGATATCTTATGTCTCTTCTCCATTATCTCTTAGAAGTATTTTTCCTCTAAAGCTCTTTAGTATGTGCGTAGAAATGTGCATAGAAATGTCTAGCTTAATATCTAGTGAGCTTCAATAAGAAAATACTAGTTCGTAGACATCCGCAGTTCAATCTGGTTTCTCATTAACTCCACTCCCTCTCTCACTTTTATTTCTTTTACATATATTAATAAATGGATCATAAAGGTAGTTCCATAAGTATTTCTTCAAATTCGAATTTGGAAATTAGGTTCCAAAAAGGTAGGGAGAAAGTCTCCATGAATATATATAGGGAAGATGTTCCAAATAGTATTAGATATGATGATTTGAATTTAGGATATGGTATCCTAAACTCTTAAAAGTTCAAAATATTAAATATATAAGATATGATGATTTGAATTTAGGATATGGTATCCTAAACTCTTAAAAGTTCAAAATATTAAATATATAAGAGACTCCATAATTTTAATGTTATTAACAAGATTAATAAAAATGAGACATAAGCTTTTATTCGTATAGGAATTTACTTAGACTCCTAACCTTTCCCTATGTGTGGCATAGTAACCTGTACCTGAATTATCATTGTAATATTATTACTTATATATATAAAAAAGAAGAAGTTTTAAGCGTTAAAAATATCCAATCCACCACACCATATCTACCTCAAAGTGTTAAATAAAACACAGAAATACATGGAGGTGCTCTTACCTGAATTATCATTGTAATATTATTACTTATAAAAAAACAAAAAATAGTTCTAAGTGTTAAAAATATCCAATCCACCACACCATATCTACCTCAAGGTGTTAAATAAAACATGGAAATCCATACAAAACACTTTTTATAGAAGGTGAAATTAGGACATTGCAATATTTATATTCCTATTAAAGGTAATAGTTGAACTATAAAAAAAAAAAAAATGGTTAGGTCTTCAAATTCCCCTTAAAATTATACATGTTGTAATTTTATTCTCCCCTATTTGAGTTAACTCAAACACCATAGTTCAATGTCATATTGAATTTTCCATATTTCCCTATTCTTTCCCCTTCTCAAAATCCTAAGCCAGTCTCCATTTTGTGTAATAAAATTTGGTCTCTTCTTATTGCTTAACCAATTTTTCCATACAACAATAAATTTAAAACCACATTATGGGAATGATATATCTTAATGAAAACTTGTATAAAATTCTCACCCACTGTCATCATCCTCATCCCATCCTCATCATAATGTCCTAAAACATGTTGGAATGTATATTTATTTCCTCTTCCATCTACTAATTTATCTATGTTTAAGGTATTATTAATACCTCAATTATCTATTATGCAAGCCCTCTTTAACACCCAATCCCATCTAACCATCTGTTATATTTGTGGTTTTTCACAGTATTATCATCCATAAAAATATGAATGAAGGGATATTCTTTACCCCAATGATAAAAATACCAATTACATTTTTTTTATAATTGTCTCTACCATAATTTTAGTATAAATCTTTTAATGTATAAAGCTCAATCAATTTATGTATTAAAATATATTGATCTTCTACTTCTTCTACTTCTTTAAAAGCTATAGGAATACAAATTTCATTTATCACATCATTATCAATACTTCCCATATAAATTTATTTTTATTTTTACTTATCAATAATATAAAACACAACAACATAATAAAATTTATGCAAACATATAATTCCCATAAGCATGTATGGTCTAAAAATAGAGTCAAGGAACCTTATCATACCACCCCAATCTAGAGAGAAAGTAGAAACTGTATATACCCCTCTTCATCTTAACTTAATAACCTCCATTACTTAAACCGTACTTATAATTATTCACTTGAAATAATATTCCCATTATCCCCTTTAATTTTCTTCATCCTTTTCGTAGAGAATATTTCATATATCTTCGCTATCTCTTCCTCATGTCCTTGAATTTATAAAGTAAATACTTTATCTTATTATCTATTTTTCTATCATCTCTTCAATATCACATTTTCTTTTCTCTTTTATCTGATTTCACTCTCTTCATATCTTTCTAAAATAGGGTAAACTTTATCTTCTTCAAGCTAATCCTTCTCAAGCTAATCATTTTCCATTTCATATATGGTTGAAAAATCCATCTAAACATATTTATTATACCTGCCAAAAATAGCAGGTATATAGCGATAGATGTTCGCTCTCTTAGAATTACTTTCTATTAAAACTATAATTTTAACCTAAAGTTTTCCATTTGTGTTTTACAAATTAGTTTCCAACCGATTAAATATTGACATATTTTTTAACTAGCTAATCATACACACTCAAGTATTTGGAGTCTTATTGCAAGGAAAAACTCACTTTTCAAATAAAGTTAGGATAAAGTTAAACAGGATAAATAATGCTAGTTTTGGCCAGCATTAGTTCATAACATTTTATATAAAAACAATTTTTATGGAAACGAATTTTATGTAAAGTATCCAAAGTTTCAGTCACCGCCTTGCCCTGCAATTTTGTCATTGTCTTGTTGCCACCTCTCAGCTACTTGTTGTCAGCACTTCTCCCATCACTTATTAGAGTTTAGCCACTTGTCACAAAACATAAACTCTCCCTCCAAACCATTTTCTTCTTAACCAATTGGCCAAGGTTAATGTGGCGGAGGTTGATATTAAGTGGCGCGTGGGACATGGGGATGGATTCTAGAATTAAATCAGCAAAACAAGGGTTGACAAAGAAAGGAAAAGGCAAATAACTTGGAAGTAAGCTACAAAAATGCTTCATTGTTCAACCTCGACCGGTCTTCACACTTCAAATTTCAGTGCATAGGTAAAATCAAAAGCTCAACTCCAAAGCTCAGTCGCTGCATGTCTACTGCATATGCATGGACTAGATAGGTAACAGTTTTAAAACCTAAAAATTATTGAATTTTTATTTTGCACTCTTTTCTAGGGTAATTTTACTTTCCCCTGCATAGAGTACAAGTTACAAGTAACAATTTTAAAGCCTAAAAATTAGAGGTACAATTTTAAAACACACGGGTAACAATTTTAAAGCCTAAAAATTCCATGCACAGTTTTAAAGCCTTAAAATTCCATACACAGGTAACAATTATTTTTGAGCATTTTTCAGAACTTTGTTTGTTTCCATTTAGCATTACCTTATACTTTTCTTGTGGAGGGTGGGTAGAGTATAATCCCATGAAAATAATTTATGTGACCAAAAAGAGTCTTACAGGTTTTTGTTAGAGTACAACTTGTTTTTGCTTTATGCAGAACTTTAATGACATTTTCCCTCTATGAATAAATGTAATAATAGGTCTCATAGGAAAAAAACTAAATAGTTTTTGTTATGTTACAATGATTTTTACTTCTCTATGGCATATACCCATGTCTATTATTCATTTCTGCAATTTTGAATGCTCTATGGCATACACCCATGTCTATTTTGCATTTCTTCTTGAAATATTAAATATAAAGTTATTTTTCATTTAAAAAAAAAAATTAAAACCTTTCGATTATGAATGCAAAATTAGTTGAAATTTTGGATTTTTGCTCATGATTTTACCAAAGATATTAACTATATCATAGATTTAGGTAAATACCTTACCTATATTTAATCCTAATAAATTTTGAAATTTCGCATTGAAGCTAGCAGATGTCGTTGAGAGACTTGAAGCTAGAAGCCTGCAAAAAAGAGTTGGAGCTGGAAACCAGGAAATCGCTTCATTTTGGTGTGGACACTTGCAATTCCTATGCTTTTTTCGACCCAGATGCCACACTATCCTTTCCACAATTTTTTTGGTTTGAAAAACCGAATCATGAAGCATTCGATTGTTATAGGTTTCTGCTCTCTCTAGGAAAAAGCTGCTAATTGATCCTCTCACCCAGCTTGCCTGATATATTCAAATAGAAGTTGTGTTTAAGGAAAATAGTTTGATTGTTTGGCTCTGGCTTCTGGGATTATGAATCTCAATCTAGAAATGGGTTTAGTCTTTTTGATATACCCTATAACTCATATTGTAAGACCTAGAAGGGCATTAGGCACAGGCTGCATCCTCTTTTTTCATATAATTTCTGGTCACAGAAAACTCACCAGAAAATATTCCCTGGATATCAAAACCTTGGATACCTCAAATTTAAACCTCTAAATGCAGCTCCATGTGTTACGTAAATAACTTGAATATTTTGACAGGTCTTCATATGGTGGAAAATTCATGAAGAAACATTCGCTGGCATTATAAATATCAAAAAATTTGTTGATTAGTAGTTGAAGTTTTAGATGTAAGAAACTACCCATAGTGGATTATTTTTCTCCAAATTTTCATGGTTTAAGGTATTAGAAGGTTTTAAAGTATAATTAATTACTAATTTACACATTAGCCCCTTGTTATATATTATTACTAATAGCAATAAAACGTAAATTAATTATATGTAGACCGTTAGTAAATAAAACCGTAAACCAAGCTTAATTATGTAGATCTTATGCATTGTAGTAGTAGCAAGATTTCGATTTCTAAGAATTTGGTTAGTCATATGGAATAATTCTCATAGATAGGCTATGATATTGTAATTGTATTTATCACTCCCAGCGGATGTTTTTCACTAAAGGTTTTTTTCTAGTCGAGTTTGTTCGTAAACCATACTTTCAGGCACAAATCAGGTTGTTTGCTTACAATTTGTGCTCCTAGCTAGTCACCAGAAAATTAAATTAACCTAATTAATAAAAAATCAATATTATTCCTAGCCAAGATAGTGCAGGCCAACGATAATCCAAGGCATAGCGCGGGCTAATTATAATCCAAGGCATAGTGATGACAAACTATAAGCTCTTGATATGGTTACATAAAATTTGAATTTATTATCATGCTAGTAGGAATGGCCCATGTCTCGGTAAAATAACACTAATATTGGTGTTGTGTTCTGAGATGAGATTAGTTTAACTAATGACTCATACGCCAAGGACACGACCCCTAATGAATCGTAGGATTTCTTTGGCTGACTAGTGGCTTTACTGCTGAGTCTCCTTCTGAGTCCATTGGGTGAGATTCTGAAACCTGTCCTCGCTATTGATGCTTCCTTTAATGTTGTTGATAGTTTGGTATGCATAGAAAGAATGAGAGGATGGAGAACGAAAGATATTTGTTATCGCTTTAATCCGAGTTAACATAGAAATTTTTATTCGGCAGGTATGCCATGTGCAATGCGAACTTTTTCTATATGTAGAGATTTTATTATTAAAATGTATCACATTCATAATTATCTGTTGTGGGTGTTCTACCTCGTAGCTTCCTTCATGCTTCTCATTATGTGCCATTTTTATCCTCTCCTCAACATAATTCACTAATATAATTTAATTGACCCATTGGACTTTGATATCAAATTAAGGAGCGTAATAACTAACTTCCATTTTTACATTATTATAAACAGCTATAAGTTTAGTGAAATCCATGTAATCACCTCCTTCATTAATCATATATCAATTACACGCACTTAGCCTCATGTACCAAACTTTCCAAGTTCATTCTATAAGGAATATCATATTCATTTGCATAATTATATACATTTTATTTCATAGTTTGCTATATTCTTATATTTTTCCTATAACATTCTCTGCAACATCTTTTCACATTGTTTTATTGTTTTGTCTATCTTAAACTAGATTCGTCCAAAATTTAGACCAATTTTAATTTATAGGAAAAAGAAACTTTCTTAGAAATTACTTTATCCATATGCAACAATAAACCTTTATTCAATGATAGTTTTCTCTTTCAACTAAAGCTTTATTCAATGATATTTTTTTCTTTCCACTAATAACTTTACAAAGAAGAAAAAAAATACATGTTCACCTTTTGTAATTAAACCTTTAACGTCTAAGAATACCTTTTAATTGAATTATCTTGATATATTATAATAAGATTCCATTATTTTTTTAATTAGCAATCAATGAATCGTACTAAGAAAAATCATGTGATAATATAAAAAAAATCACATATTATACTTAAAGAAACTTCACATAGCCTTGAGCATCCCTCACAATAATAATATAATGTTTTTAACAAAAGCATTGATGATAGTTTTCTCTTTCAACTAAACCTTCATTCAATGATAATTTTCTCTTTCAACTAATAACTTGCATGAAGAAGACGAAGAAATCCATTTTCACTTTTCATAATTAAACCTTGAACATGTAAGAATACCTTCTAATTGAATTATCTTAATATATTATAATAAGATTCAGTTACTTTTTTAATCAGAAATTAATAAATCGTACTAAAAACTGATGTGATAAAATAAAATAAAAATATCACATATTATACTCAAAGAAACTTCACATAGCCTTGAGCATCCCTCACAATAATAATACAATATTTTTAACAAAAGCATTAAATCACATTACGGTTGGTCTTTCCTCTTAAATAAATTAGTATGAAATTGGATTTCATGATATTGGAGGGTATAATTGTCCGACATCAAATATCATATTTTGACAAATACAAAATTTGTTTTTTTTAATTGACGCGTAAGCCAGTTAGTTTCAGTCACATGAGGTTTGAAGTTCAAATTTCATTAGAGGCATTGAGGGTAAGAACCAACTTTGGGGATTACAATTTTTCCATAGGATTTGTAGGCTTGATTGAGTGTGGAATAGCCATGGTGATAGCATTTTATAGCTTGAAAGATTATTTTTCCATTTAACATTTTGATCACCTTAAATCTAGGGTGATATTAGATATGAAAAATAAGTAAACAAATAAAAATGCATTAGCTAGATTTAGTTTAGATAGTTAGGAGACATTTTTTTATGCTTTTTATCGAATTCAATTTTGACATGTAAAAGTCATATTAAATATATCTTTACAATATTTTTTTAATATATATATATATATATATTTTTAAATTGAAATATATATATTTCTCATATAAAGTAAAAATAAATTCTTAAACAAAATAATAATAAAAAAACTCAATAAAAAATACCAAAATTTTAAAAAATCAATATAATTTAAAAAAAAACACCTCAACGTTGTTAGGACAATTGTCCTCACAAAGTATAATATGATACTTTTAGTTCTTATTACTCAATAATTCTTTCCTAAAATATTGTAAACACACTAAAAATATATGATTAAAAAATAAAGAAAAAAAAACACATTTAGCGCAAAAATCAATCTAACGAATTGATATGAGTGATAACAATAATACATAAACGAATAAAAATCTCACCAAAATCAATATACTACCATAGTTGAAACAAATCTCAATAATCTAAACTTCTAATCTATTATAAATTATATTAAAGGAAACATACGTCTACGAACTAAAAACCCAATTCTACAACATAGATCCCGAAAATTATTACATAAAATCTATGAACAAATCTTTAAAAGGAAATGGGTAAAAAGAAAAACATGTAAGAAAAATAAAAGATGATGGTCACTTGCATACAACCGAAAGGCTATTATTCAGAACAATTCATGCGGTATAATACCCATAGTTTGATCTTGTATCTCATCTTCTCGTAATCATCCACGTGTTTATTAAATAAAGTTCTCTCTCAAATTAGAAATTTTATGTTATTGCCTATGTACATTTTCAAAACAAAGAAGAACTAAATTTAGAATGCTCAAATGGCCCTTGCATTTCCTCATCTAGTACACTCTAAAAAAGAATGAACAAACTCAACCTTCATCAAATAGTTGAGGCAAAGATCTTTCATCTTTATGATCATACTATATAAGAAAGATCTTTAGGTCATTAAAATTGATTGTATATTCAAATTTATGTTCTCTGAAGAATCTTCAAAAATACCTATATCGAAAAATATAAAAGTATCGGCCATATGAAAAAAATTAAAGTAATCACCGTTTTTATCGTACATTAGTATTTTATATTGATATAATTAAGCATGATAAGAAAAATAAATAAGAAAACAAAATTAAACCAAACGAATAAAAAATATTAATTTAAGTATGTTATTTTAATTTTTATAATTATAAATATTATATTTATTAAAATTTAGAATATATTTAATTAAAAAAAATTAGTTTGGATTATAATTTAAATTATATATATATATATATATATATATATATATATATATATATTAGATAAATATTTTTTGGATTAATTTGACCTTATACTAATGATGTGATTAATCTGAAAAATATTTATGTAAATTATACATTACAAAAACCTTATATCTAAATAATATTTATTTAAAATAATATTTTATTTTAATGATTATACACTTTATCATATCTTTGTATTTTTGTTTTATTTTTAATTTCAATGTGAAATATATATTATTTTAATTTTTTTAATTATTACACATATTTTTATAATATTTTTGTGTTTTTGTTTTAATTTTTAATTTTAACTGTGAACGATATATTTATATTTTCATTTAGTTTATTAATAATGAAAATTGCAAAAAAAAATTAAAAAGAGATTAATGTCAAGATTATGGTTTTTATTAAAATGAAAGTTCAAAAGTCTTTTAAAAGTATTAATATTAAAGAGGAAAAAAAGAGAGTACGTTTCTTCCATTTATAACATTATTTATAATGTTACATGAATCTGATTGAAAAATATTAAACTCCTTTATTAACCATATCTTTCATTATACTATAGCTTTAATGTGCAATAAATATTTGGTCAATCCTGTTACGTATAAGATTTATAGATTCGATATGGGTTTAATCCTTGTACCATTTTCCATTGAAACTATGATAAGGATAATTAATTCAAATTCTAAAATGGCATGTATCTTGTATTCACGTATCAAGAATATCATAAAACATTCACAAACATGCAAGTAGTTTTTATTTAAACCCTCAATATTAGACTCGGATAATTAATTAAAATTCTAAAATGGCATCTTCTATTCACGTGTCAAGCATAACATAAAATATTCACAAACATGCAAGTAAGTTTTCTTTAAACTCTCGATATTAGACTCTCCATTGAAACTATGACGAGGATAATTAATTAAAAGTCTAAAATGACATGCATCTTGTATTCATGTCTCAAGCATATCATAAAACATTCACAAACATGCAAGTAAGTTTTCTTTAAACTCTCAATATTAGACTCTCCATTGAGACTATGACAAGGATAATTAATTAAAATTCTAAAATGGCATCTTCTATTCACGTCTCAATCATATCATAAAACATTCACAAACATGCAAGTAAGTTTTCTTTAAACTTTGAATATTAGGCTCTTCATTAAAACTATGACAAGGATAATTAATTAAAATTCTAAAATGACATGCATCTTGTATTCACGTCTCAAGCATATCATAAAACATTGACAAACATGCAAGTAAGTTTTCTTTAAACTCTCAATATTAGTGTATTTGCATGTTATTTACATATATAATTAGGAAATAATTCAAACTCACAATATGACTGCATTTTCATGTTTGTTATAGATCTAATTAGGAAAGAATAAATTGCAGCATGAGGGCCTTGGGCAACCATCATAATTTTATCCAAGATCTATAAGGGTAGGGAGATGGAATATTTTATGTATAATGTTGTAAAAACATGTGACTATAATATGATTACATTCATGGTTACGTTTTAGGGTATGTGTGATTCGTGAAGTTTACACAAATAAGAGATAAAGGAATTGTATCACCAAGACCACAAAATTTATATTTTTTATTAAACACATTGATTCTTTACTTTTATCTCCTAAATCATGTGAAAATGTTTCTTATATTGTATATGATTGCATAATCTGGTATACATAAATATCATGATACACAATTCTTTTACTTTTTTTTCAGAGTTCTTTTATGAATCTACCTATTTATTAAAAAAATGAACGCAACTTCATGTATTCAATAATACAAATAAAATATCTCGTGGATTTATCATGAAAAATTTATATATATAGAGATTTATTTACATAATAAAGAAATAATTTATACTTTCAGGCATCAGAATGGAGAGAATGAAAAACTTATTGTGCGAGGCATTTTCTAGACCTCAGTATGACCTCGATGTGTAAGTATGTGAGAAGCCAAAATAAAAAAATAAACAAAAATTTAAAAATAAAATCTAAATAATGTTGTCTTAAACAATAAATTACAAAATCATATAAATAAACAGTTAATTTTTTTTTATTAAAATATGAAGAGGTTTTCTAACACTAAGAAAATATATAGTAAATAAATAAAAATATAAATAAACTAGAGGTATGATAAATAAATAAAACCTCTTTTTATACTTACACTCGAGGTATGGTAAATAAATAAAAATATTAATAAACTATAGGTATGGTAAATAAAGAAAGCGCTCTTTTTATATATTTACTCCATAAACCTGTATATTTACAAAAACTCAAAAAAAAGGTTTTATTTAGGTGAAGCCTATGGGCCAAATACCATGGGACAAATTATTATTAATACCCTGGGAAAAATACCATTTGCCAAATACCATATTTATAAAATAAGTATGGTAAATAAATAAATATAAAAGAGGTATAAAGAGATAAGGTAAATAAATCAAATTAGATCAAATAGGATTAGAAATCAACATCCAATTATATATGCAATCTATGGCCCAAATGCCATTGACCAAATTATTATTAATACCATACAAAAAAAACATTACTAACCCTAAAATTAATATTAGATTATTAATATTAATATTTATAATATTATTATTGTTAAATCTAATATTAATATCAATATATTATATTATTATTATTATTAATTTTAATAACTTCAAATTAATACAATATTGAAATTTTTATATTATAATATATATTAATATATCATGATATATATATTAACTGAGATATATATGTGAGGGAAGAACAAATACATAAGATAGAGATGGAGAAATAGGGGGAGCGACAAGGGAGACATGGAGATAAATTGAAGGAGAGGGGAGAGGGGGAATGAAGAAAGAGAGAGGGAGAGGAGTGAGAGAAGTAGAGAAGGGTAATAGAGGGAGATACAGGGAGGAGAGAAAGGGAGAGAGAGGAAAGATGAGAGGAGGAGGAGAGAGGGAGACATAGAGATATGGAGTTGCAGGGGGAGAGATGGAGGGAAGAAGAAAGGGATAGAGAGTGAGAGCTGGAGAGAGAGGGAGTGACAAGAGAGATATGGAGAGAGAATGTGTATGTTTAAGGGTGAGATAAAGAGACATAGAAGGAGTGATGTAGAGAAGGGGGGAGAGAAGGAGAGAGAATGACAAATGGATGGACATAGTAACATTGTTGGAGAGAGAGATAGATTGATATAGGATGAGAGAGGATTGGAGGGAATAGAGACATAAGGGATTGAATGGAAAAGTGAGATAGGGGGGTGCATAGAGGGAGGTGGGATATAAATGGAGAGAGGGGAGTTGATAGAGAGGAATAGAGTTATGGGGGGGGAGAGAGAGAGAGAGAGAGAGAGAGAGAGAGAGATTTGGGAAGAGAGAGGCAGGTAGAAGAGAAAGGGATAGGAATGAAGGAAAAGAGAGGGGACTTGAAAGAAAGAAGGAGAGAGGGAGGAAGATGGGAGGAGAGAGGGAGAGATATAGAGATGGAGTTGGAGGGGGGGAGAGAGGGGGATAAAGAGAAGGATCTAGATGGGGAGAGAGGGAGGGAAGAAGAAAGACATAAACAATGAGTAGTTGAGAGAGAGAGGGATTGAAAAGTGAGAGATGGAGAGAAAGTTTGTATGTTTTGGGTGAGATAAAGAGAAAAACAAGGAGAGATGGAGAGAAGGGGGGAGAGAAAGAGAGATAGAGGCATATAGTAATAAAGTTAGAAGGTGAATAGAGAGAGAGAGAGAGTTGGGATAGAAAGGAAGATAGAGGGTCAAGAGTGGTATGGAAAGAGATATGGAGATGGAGGGTTATAGAGAGGGAGGTAAGAATAAATACATAGAGAATGAAAAGTGGAGAGAGAGAGGATAGCACAAGGGAGAGCAAGACGAGGAGGAAATTATAGATAGATAGATTGGAGAAAGAGAGTGTATTTTTTGGGGTTGAAATAGAGATACAGAGGGAGATATAGATATAGAAGGAAAGTGAAGATAAAGAAGAGATATATGGAGACAAGGAGGGAGGGAGGGATAAAGAGATTGATATATATGGAGTGAGAGAGAGTGTGTGTTTCGCGGGGTGTGATAAAGAGACAAAGAAGGAGAAATGGAGGGAGATATAGATATATATGGAGGGGGGAGAGAGCGAAGAAGATTTCTTGCACTAGATGCATTGATTTTAGTGTAGATGGTGATTCCTAATCCTATTTGACTTCTTGTATTGCTTGCACTAGATGCATTGATTTTAGTATAGATGTTGATTTATAATGATATTTGATTACTTGCACTAGATGCATTTATTTCAATGTAAATGATTTATAATCCTATTTTATTTTTTCACTAAATGCATTGATTTCAGTGTAGATGGTGATTTCTAATCCTATTTGATTTCTTGCAATATATGCATTACTTTCAATGTATATGTTGATTTCTAATCATATTTGATAGCTTGCACTAGATGCACTGATTTCAATGTAGATGATTTATAATCCTATTTGATTTCTTGAACTAAATGCATGTATTTTAGTGTAGATAATGATTTCTAATCCTATTTGATTTCTTGCACTAGATGCATTGATTTTAGTGTAGATGTTTGTTCTTATTCGTATTTTCCTACTTGCACTAGATACATTGATTTGAGTGTATATGTTGATTTCTAATCCTATCTAATCACTTGCATTAGATGCATTCATTACAGTGTAGATGTTGTTTTCTAATCTTATTTGATGTTTTGCATTAGATGCATTCATTTCAATGTATATGTTGATTTATGATTTGATATAATTGGATGTATGATGGTATTTTAATTTTAAAGTCATTAGATTAATAATGTGCATTAATTTCACTGTAAGGATAAAAAATTATCGACCATGTACATTTATTTTTTTGTTATAGTAATTAAACCTATTAATATTGGAGAGAAAGAGAGACAAAATATGATGTTTACTACAACATATAAAGTTAAATATTTAAATGGTTTACGATTCCAACTTTCATTTTCATATAATCTATATGAAAATATGAAAATATTAACAAGGGTGACAATAAGAATAGTACAAGAAAATAGTTTGAAATTCATCATAATGAAGAGAATATTTGTAATTGACTACATTCTTATTATTCACATTTTCTAACATTCAATATTATTACATTATCACTTTTCATTCAAAATTTTTCTCTCATCATTTTTCATCATTAAAATTATTTAAAAATAATTATCATCTCAACAAAGTGAGGTAACTAAAGAACTTTAAAACTAAAATTACTTGATATATTAGCATATTTAATGGTTATATTAATATTACATGTATTTCCATATTATTTATAAAATTAATCATATGTTCCTCATATTATCGATAGATTTTCCTTTCTAGCACACAAATGGAACCAGTCTATATCGATCTTAACTTTAGATGTATCAAGCGTTGAGAGGGATGATTCCTCTAAAAGCATAATAGATTTAGAATTAAGATAAATCTAGTTTGGTATATATAAATTGACCTACACAATAAAAATTGATAATTTAACAATGCATAAAAGAAAAATTAACATAACCATATTATATTTGGCATAAAATGAATCAACATAACCGAAAAATTGTGAAAATAATATTATATTATATTTGGCATGAAATGAATCAACATAACCGTAAAATTGTGAAAAATGATTTTTTTATTGTATTTGGAATGAAATGCATTCATATTCATCCCCACCTTGACCCTACACTCCATTCTCATGTAGTTTCATTCCAAATGAAACATTGTGTAGATTAAACATTGGAGAGTCATGTTACACTGTATACCCCACATCCATAGACTAAAATATGGGAAGCGTATTCAGCCCCACGTTGACCTGACCTCTCACCCCATGTAGTTTCAGCGCAGATAGCATAATTTATATCCTATTGAATTTTGATAATCTAATCTTGTTGCGCTATCTCCACAAAACAAATAGGAAGAATAATGAGAACAAATTTATTAATCAATACTTAATTTTTGGAATTGTATTAATAAAAAACTAATTAATAGCCTTAACTAACTTACACGCTTCAACCAAGCACAAAAAAAGGCAATACACATAGTAAACATGTCTTAAATTAAGTCTCAATGTTACTTATTATTAATTGGCTCTTGAATGGATCCCACTTATACATATTCATTAATGGTCCGACACTACCCTCTAAATGAATATAATCACACTTGCAGTTGTTGTAATCACAAATTTTTATTTTACTCTGTTTTACTTCTTGGTAATATCATTGTATGAATTAAAAACAAATTAATACCCTTAACTAACTTACACACTTAAACCAAGCACAAACAAAGGAAATACACATAGGAAACATGTCTTAAATTAGGTCTCAACATTAATTATTATTAATTGGCTCTTGAATGGATCCCACTTATACATATTCATTAATGGTTCGAAACTACCCGCTAAATGAATATAATCAGAGTTGTAGTTGTTGTAATCATAAATTTTGATTTTACTATGTTTTAGTGCTTATTATCTATTTAATACATATTTATATTTAAAAATAATTAAACTTACATATATTTAAAATTTCACTTAATTTGATAAAAAATTTAAATTCTAAAAGTAATATTACTCTTCTAAAAAGAAAATTACGCAGAAATATATAGTTAAAAAATAAGATGAAAGAAAAATTAAAATAAAAAAGTTCTCTAGAATTCTGTATTTTCATAGAAGGCTTTTTCCGGTGAACCCATTTTCAGGAGAAAAAAGCTTTATATGGGTGAAGTCTTCAACCAAAGAATTTGGCCCTTGAATGAGAATACACGTGTCTTGAAAAGTTCTCATCAAAACATCCTTGGCCATGGCAACCTATACACCTTATCCTATTTTTTTTATTAATGATAATATATAGTTTCAATTAAAATTTTAATTACAAAAATTTTGAATAACTCATTAAATAACATTAAAATGAGCCATATACTAAATACATAATATTATAATTACGTAAACATAAAATGTCATAATACTATAGTTACATAAAAATAAAATATGTTACAAATTTGGTATAGCAAGAGGTATAGGGAGAGGAGGAGGGACTGATAGATAGATAGATAGATTAGAGAAAGAGAGTGTATGTTTTGGGGTTGATATAGAGATACAGAGGGAGATAGAGATATAGATGGAAGGTGAAGATAAAGAAGTGATATATGGAGACAAGGAAGGAGGCAAGGATGTTGAGATTCAACAGATCATGAGCTTAGTGAAAATTAAGCACCTTCACTAAGCAGGGCCATAGGCTAATTTTAGGTGTATGTATATTTTTAGAGATGATGAGCATTTTTGATAAGTTGCAGGATGCTATTTGTAGATGGTTGGTGAAATGTGAAAAATAGATGAAATTCTATTTTTAGAATATTTGGCGAAGTATATTTATAGATCGTCAATCTAAAAATAGATGCATGTCGATTATTATTAGCCCTTAATAATAATCCGACAATAAATATCAACTTATTCTGTTGGAGCACTTTATTTCACTGAGTAGATTTGGAAAAACAGTGGGCTGAATGAATTACACAATTTTTAAGGTTATTGGTGGCTCGTGCATGGAGGACTCAGTTAGAACTAAAGTGGTAAAGTTATGACAGAGTTGGAAGAGTAGTTATGGGAGTTGTTATTTAGTTTAACTGAGTTAAGTGAGTTAAACTCGGTTGAGCTAGTTGTATATAGTCTAACTAAAAGATACACTAGTGAGAGTTAAGTGAATTAATTAGTTATTTAATTCAAAACTAATAACTCACTAAAAATTGAAAAAATACAAGAGTTAACTACATGCATGTCAGTTCCAGTGGAGACCCAATAGAGAGATAGGTGAAAGGGTGAGATGGACTATCCGTTGTGACTATAGTGATGCATTCAATGCGTCTGAAACAAATTGGAGTTGCCAATGAGGATTGAGCAGTCAAGGCAAGGCTAATTCAAATTCATTCAGTGGTCTTCTCCAGCACGAATTATGCAGTGGAGTCAGGTTGTCAGGAGGCAAGAAATTGGTGCATAGATATGTAAATATCTTCATCACAATGTGTAATGATTGTTTATTGTACTAAGAGGTTGATGTACTAATACTTGTATGATATTATTACATGATTCCACTGATATACATAACATACGATAGTCAAGGTTTTTATCTTTAAGCTTTCTCATTAAACAATTGTGTTATGTGCGACTGAATTTATTCACATGTGTTTGCAATTAAGTTTTCAATTTCCGCAAGATTAACAGTGGGAGGATTATGTATTTAACAAGAAGATAAATATCTTAAATCAGGAGGATCCAGTAATACATCAGTATTAATAAATTTCTACATGGTATCAGAGCAGTATTGATCACTTGAAATTGCAATTGTGAAGAGGTGTTGGGTTTTGTGCCGGTGGACAATTTGAGTTTGCTGCAGAAATTTCTTGGTGCGACAGTTGAGTATTCATTGAAATGTCTCTCAATGGATTGCGATTGGAGTATGCCCTTGAGGGTAGCTTGAATTACATAGCCTGGAAGGATAGGATGGCATAAGTGCTTGAAGATAATGGAATGAAGGAGTTCATCGATAGCGATGTTCCTAAGGCTATTTCTAGTGATGATGCATTACTTGACGCATGGAAAAGAAGGTAGAAAAGACAAGTAGAATTCTATTGGATGGTGTGAAAGACCATATTGTGTCAAGCCTTCACTGGAAAACCACTCCATTTTCAATTTGGAAGGCTTTGATAGATCTTTTTCAAAGCAGCAATGACCATAGGAAGTTGGCGCTCCAAGATAAGGTAAGAAAAATAAAAATGCAGAAGGGCGACATTATTCCAAAATATCTCACAAAGTTTGTAGAATGTAGGGATGAGTTGGGAAGTGTGGGGATTACAATTGCAGATGACAACTTGATGAGATTTTCTCTCCTTCGTCTTCCGAAGAGCTGGCATAACTACAAATACTCTGTCAATGGACGGGAGAACTAACCGGATTAGCAACAAATTTGGTTGGATCTTGTACAAGAGGAGATAAGGCGAAATATGAGGGATGGCTCTTCATAGAAGAAAGATGATGAAGAGAATTTCACTTTGGCTGCCAAAGAAAGGAAAGGGAAGGTGAAGAAATTCCATCCAAAATCTGAGGATAAAAGCAAGAAGCAGGTTTTTTCCAAGGTGAAGTGTTTTCACTGACACGAACATGGGCATCTTGCCACTAACTTCCCACAGAAAAAGAAGAAGAAGAACGTTGTTGGACCTGCAACTCGAGAGGACTTAGCCTTGCAATTTGAACTTGATTTATTTTTGATCGCATGCTTAGTTTCAAGCACTATGGGATTGGTGTGGTATCGTGATAGTGGTGCGTCTTTCCATATGACGGGGGACAAGGAGTTGTTTAGTGACTTGGAGGAGAAGGATCTACAAATGCATATATAAATGGGCGACGATGGTAGATATAGTGCGACTAGCATTGGAACTATTACCTTTGAGAGGGAGTCAGGTAAACCATTTCTGTCGAAATATGTTATGCATGTTCCAGGTCTGAAGAAGAACCTCGTCTCGGTCACAAGGTTGGAGGACAGGGGTTATGATGTTGTTTCAACGATGGAAAAGCTTTCGTGTGACATAAAAGAATGGGTTAGACCAAGAGGATAGGGATTCAAGTTAAGAATATCTACAATTTGGAGGTAGAAAGCTACGCTGCAATGATGGGAAAAGCAGAAGAAGTAGTGAGCCAGGATGAGGGAAAATTATGGTACAGGAGATTGGGCCATATTCACCATGGCACCTTGAAGGTTTTGCAGTAGCTTTCTACTGGACTTCCCAAGGGTACTCTTACACAGTCATATCAGTGCAAGGAATGTACTATGGGTAAGTTTATGAAAACCACCTTTCATTAGAAGGAGAACCATGCTTCGGTGATCCTGGAGAGAATTCACACAGACGTGTGTAGACCTTTCTCTATTTCTTGAACAAAAAAAACACAGGTATTATGTTATTTTTGTTAATGACTGTTCTTGTAGATCCTAGATCTTCTTCATGCAGAAGAAGAGAAAAACATTCTCAAAGTTCTGTGATTTTAAAGCATTGGTGGAGAAGGAGTCTGCGAAGCAAGTGAAGGCTCTAAGGAGCGATAATGGTGGTGAATATATCTTGAACGAATTTAAATACTTCTATAGCAAAGAATGAATTCGAAGAGAACTCATAGTGCCTCATAACCCACAGCATAATGGGGTCATGGAGAGGAAGAATAGAACGATCGCAAGTGCTGCACGAGTTGTGTTGCATGACCAAGGCCTACCTATGCACTTGTGGGCAGAAGCAAGCAACAATCCAGTTTATGTCCAAAATCATTTTCCTCATAGAGTACTTGGCATGAGTACACATGAAGAAGCTTTTACTGGTAATAAGCCTGATATTTCTCATTTAAATATTTTTGGCTCATCTGTTTTACATTCATGTGACAAAAGACACCAAGAAGAAGCTGGAGTCGACTGCAGAAGTTGTGATATTTGTGGGTTACACAGAAAAACCCCATAATTATCGTGTGTATTTTCCAAACAGTCTAATGACTGTGGTGCAACGGGATATAAAATTCAATGAGGTGAAAGCCATGAAGTTGTTGCTTGAAAGAGAGCTACACTTGCATGCAGAGGAGAAACTTGTTCCCAAAGATGAGCCTCTAGATGTGGATCAGCCACAAGAGGAGATTCATGGAGTGGAGGAGTCCACCCATTCAAAAATAAACATCAAAATAGGAAGAAAGCATACAATAGAAGCTGAGAGCCCGAAGCTTGATGTGGCATAGACTGTAGGAGTCACTACATCACAGCACAGACAAAGACAGTCACCTGATCAATTTACTGGATACATGGCTCTTATGAGCAAGTGTATCATGATAGAGACATATTCTTTTGAAGAAGCAGTGCAAGAGCCCACATGGGTAGATTCCATGGTGGAGGAGTATGATTCCATTGTAATAAATAATGTTTGGGAGATTGTTTCAAGGCCGGTGGGTAAATCGGTTGTAGGATTAAGATGGATCTACAAGGTAAAGAAAGCTGGTGATGGGAGTGTCGAGAAGTATAAGGAAATATTTCTAGCTCAAGGCTCCTCACAGATCAAGGGGATTGATTATGAAGAAACATTTTGACCTGTCGCACTGTATTCTTCCATAAGGACGATCCTTGCTCTCTCAGCGCAGATGGGTTGGAAAATTCATCAGATGGACATGAAGACTGTGTTCCTTAATGGGATAATTAAGGAAGAGGTGTAAATTGAGCAGCCTGAAGGATTTGAGATATTCAGTAGCGAGTCGCATGTGTGCAGACTCAAAAGAGTTTTGTATGGGCTGAAGCAAGCACCATGTGCTTGGTACACATAGATCGACAGCTATTTCAGTAGACTTGTCTTCACCAAGATTGAGGCGGATGCAAACCTGTACCAAATTTTGTTGGAGGGTAAGCTATTAATCATTTTTCTTTATGTTGATGATTTAATAGTAATGGGTGATGAGCAGTTGAGACACTCATGCAAGGAATATCCCGCAAAGGAGTTTGATATGAAGGATTTGGGTCTCCTTCATTATTTCCTTGGATTGGAAATACGGCAGCGAGAAGGTGAACTGTTTGTGTCTTAAGGAAATTATGCTCGGGAGATACTTGGTAAGTTTCACATGGAGGACTACAAGCCCATGGATACTCCTCTTCCACAAAATTGGAGGAAAAATGATGCTACATCGGGAGAGGTAGTGGATGCCACTGTTTATCGACAATTGGTGGGTTTTCTCATGTATTTAGTTAATACAAGATCGTACATATGCTATGCAGTGAACTAGCTTTCTCAAGCGATTGTTAAGCCTACCAAGATCTTTTGGAAGGCAGGAAAGCATGTCGTGAGGTATCTCAGGGGCACATCTCAGTATGTCTTATGGTACAGACAGATGGAAGAGGTGAAGTTGCATGGCTTCATGGATGCCGGTTGGGCAGGCAGCCCAATGGATAGAAAGAGCACATCAGGAAGGGTTTTCAGTATCATATCTATAGCAATTTCATGGTATAGAAGGAAACAAATATCTGTGGCACTCAGTTTAGCAGAAGTAGAATACATGGCAGTAAGACAAGCTGCATGTGAGGCCATATGGATGAGGAAGATCCTGGTCAGTCTGTTCAGTTCTCATTTAGATCCTACAATGATACATTGTTATAACTATAGTTGCATTAAACTCTCGATTAATCCTTTGTTTCATGATAGATCTAAAGATATTAATATCCAGTATCATCATATTAGATATTGTGTGTAGCAGAAGATCATGTTGCTTCAGTACTTTCCTACGGAAGACCAGCATGCAAATATTCTGACAAAGGCACTCGGAAGGAGAAAATTCAAATACCATAGAGTTAGGATTGGGGTGAAGGATAATCCCTATCTTGTTGAGAGGGAATGTCGAGATTCAACAAGATGATGAGCTTAGTGAAAATTAAGCACATTCACTAAGTGGAGCCTGCAGGCCATTTTAAAAATAGATGCATGTCAATTATTATTAGCCCTTAATAATAATCAGACAATAAATATCAAATTATTCTCTTGGAGCACATTATTTCAGTGAACAAATTTGGCAAATTAGTGGGCTGAAGGAATTACACAATTCCTAGGGTAGTTAGTGGCTCATGCATGGAGGAATTAGTTAGAACTAAAGTAGCAAAGTTATGACAGAGTTGGAAGAGTATTTATGGGAGTCATTATTTAGTTTAACTCACTTAAGTGAGTTAAACTCAGTTGAGCTAGTTGTCTCTATTCTAACTAAAAGATACACTAGTGACTTAATTAGTTAATTAATTCACAACTAATAACTCACTAAAAACTAAACAAATACAACAGTTAACTACTTGCATGTCAATTCCAGTGGAGACCCAGTGGAGAGATAGGTGAAAGGGTGAGATGGACTATCCGTTGTGACTACAGTGATACATTCAATGCATCTGACACACATTGGAGCTCTCAATTAGGATTGCACACTCAAGGCAAGGCCAATTCGAATTAATTTAGGGGTCTTCTTCAGCAATGATCGTGTAGTGGAGGCATGCTATAAAGAAGCAAGAAATTGGCGCATAGATATGCAAATTTCTACATGATAGTGTGTAATGATTGATGATTGTACTGAGAGCTTGATGTACTAAGATTTGCATGAGATTATTACAAATTCCATTTATATACATATTATATGATAGTTGGGGTTTTTAGCTTTAATCTTTCCTATTAAACAACTATGTTATGTGTGACTGAATTTATTCACATGTGTTTGCAATTGAGTTTTAAATTTGCGCAATATTAAGAGTGGAAGGATTCTGTATTTAACAAGAAGATAATATTGTTAGATCAGGAGGATCTGGCAATACGTCAGTATTAATAAATTTCTACAAGGTATAAAGAGAATCATATAGATGGAGTGAGAGAAGGTGTGTGTTTCGTGGAGTGTGATAAAGAGACAAAGAAAGAGAAATGGAGGAAGATATAGATATATCATACACATTTAGTAATGTAGTTGTGTTAGTTAACAACCAGTTTGTGTCGAGAAGATTAGTAGACAATGGTTGAGTATGGTAGACTATGGCTAAATTTGTTCAAGTTATGGCTTAAGAGCATTTACAATGGTCGACATATAGTTAACTATCGATGACCATGGATGTCCACATAGAATTATATTTTTCTATGATGGATTGTGATTCAAAATGGTTGAACATAGTTGACTATGGTTGTAAATATTTGATCATGGTCGATGATGGTTAAATACAGTTGGGGATGATGACCATGGTCACTAAGTTTGAACATGGTTTCAACGCTTGACCATGGTTAAGCATTTACTATAATAGATTATGATTAAGAATGGTTGACTGCTATTGACCATGGTTGTCCATGTTTGATCATGGTTGTCCATGTTTGATCATGGTTGAAGATGGTTAACCATATTTGACTACGGTTAGGCATGATGACCATGATATGACCATGATATGACCATGTCTCCATGAATGAACGTGATTTGACATATTTGGCCATGGCTGAAAATATATTTTTATGATAGATTATGGTTTCAGATGTTGATAACGATTTCCCATGTTCAACGATAAAGAACTTTATTGGAAAGGTTTAACCATACTAACCATGGTTGGCCATCAAGAGTGGGTAGAGCATAGGTTGTTCTAGGATAATGATGGTTGACTGCTGATGAAAATGGTTGATCATGGGTGACCAGGGTTGACAATGGTTGACTATGTCCTACTAAGGTTGTGTATGTTTGAACATGGGTGACAATGAGTTGCAATGTTTGAAATGTTAGTAATATTTGACCTTGTATCACCATGGCTAATTTTTTCTACCATGTTTTATCAAAGATGAGATGGTAAAACATGGTTGAATATGGTAAACATATGGTTGAATATGGGTGTACATGGTTACAATATTTGACCATGTTAGCAATATTTCGTTCTGAATGAATAATCTTGATTCATGTTTCGCGCAAGTAAAATCCATCTTAGTTTCTGATTCATACTCGAGCAACCTCAATTATCCTCCTTCTAATAGTGGGCACACTTTGACCTTCTTCTCATTTGATAACGAATTGTATGGCTATGATAAGTGGTGTCATATATCTTTGTGTTTTGTTTTTCTTACCTATCCTTTCGTTACATTTTTAGTTGGATCTAGTTCTAGTGATGTATCTGGAGGATGTCATTTTATTTTTCATCTTTTATGGACCTAATATTTTTTTTTTGTATGGTGTTGGTTGAAATTACATCTAGAGTATCTTTGCAAGCCTTCCTACTTTAATTGCAAAGTTGACAACATTCTGAGAAACTTGTTGGTCTATATTTCTGCTGTGAAACTTACAAGATGTGTTGAGAAGTAACTACATGTAGATATTAGGGTTTGATTCCTATTTTGATTGATAATTAATTGTGATATATGTTGTCTTATTTTAATTTTTATTATGTTATATGTTCATAAAAAAATTACGAAATCAAAATGTGTCAATATCACAAGAACAAGGGACATAAGATATAGGTACTCAAAACCTCTACCTACGGGAAAACGCAATCCAACTCTTCGATTAGTAGATTAAATGAAAATGATACAATATAGGACCCTTTTTACCTATAAAAATACTTCCTCCAATCACCAAGTTAGCCCTTCCTTTATGTATACCAACTCTACCAAATCCTCCAAGTTTCAGCTCCTTAGATGTAGTTTCAATATAGAATTTCGTCCTTCGAGCTATAAAATATTGGACTTGTAACTACTTCAGAATTTGGATTCCTATTTGATTTCTATTCCTGTTTTTTTATTTTGACTTCCGACATACTTACACATCGAGGTCATACTGGGATGTTGTTACAAAGAATTCTGTCACTGTCCTTGCAATCCCTTGCCCTGCATATTGGAAGGTCTTTCCTGTGACTTGTGAGCAGTTTCATACTCTGCGAACACCTTCTTTGCATAAGGACATCATTTATCCTATTGGAAATTTCCTCAAAAAGCACAGAAAAACCTATGTTTTAGCCTTGGTGCGAGTAGCTAGTTCCCCCTCGTGCTAATGTGGAGGATTTAAACTAGAACCCATGCCACCTAGTGCTCTATCTCTATGTAGTACCCGTGCCAGCAATTTTGGGAATGTTTTTTAAATAAATAGAGGCAGAAGATTCCTTCTAACCACCTTAGGGATGAGTCACAGGAAGTGGTTAAGCTGATGAGCCATGGATCTCCCTCTTCAGGCAGTGGTTTCCTCCTCCCATGGAACACTCCTTAAAGATAGGTCTCGCTTCCATGATTATAGGGATCCTAACCTGTCCCTCACCCTCTATATAAACAAGACTTCTCCCTTTATGAAAGCTAGCTTAACATATAGCCAAGAAGTTGAACTTGGAGAAGAGATACTATAGTTGAGTAATTGGTATTGAGAAGGTATAACAAAGGAGAATTTCGTAGAGAGAGCCCTGTCTGAATTCCCGATGAGTCTTTGTGAGACATGCTCCACTTGAACCCTATTAGAGGAGACCGCAACGTCGAAGCTTGGTTCTACTCTTCCTTTCTTTCATTAATACACTCTACTATGGTATTAGTTCCATCATTATGTTATGTAGATTCGTTAATGCAATTGATTTAGTATTATTCGATTGACTGATAGTTACGAATGTGAAATAGTATGTTATATATCGTCATTGTTTCTTGTGTGTGTGTGTAGGTATCCGAGCGTGCGAACGAGCAGATCATGATCTGTCGAACCAAGAGAAAGAGGTAGCCACTCTTTCCGATGACAACAATAGCATAGGACCACCGGTAAGTCATCTATCGAATCTCCGTCCATTCATTAACTAGGAATCGATATTATAGCATGTTTCATTTGTGGCTAGACCCACTCTAGGGCTAGTGGGATTGCCTCTATCCACAGAGGGGATTTACCTCACCAACAAATTGGTGACTCCATTGGGGATCATTGCGAGTTTTTCTTTCATCCATTAATTCTTCTTCTTGGTCTTTGCCTACTTAGCTTTCCTTTTCTAATTATTTTTTTGCTGAGTCTACAACCCCTATTCAGCCCAGAGGATCAGATCTGACCTATGTTTTTCCAAAATTTTCATTTTACTAGGGTGGACTTGATTAGTGTGATTTCCAGTCTGACAGTCGCCCCCACTAGCACTTGCTGTTAGTTTAGTACCCACGCCATCCCCTGTTTGGTGCTGATTATAGCGAAACAGTTGCGCCATTTCTTGTAGGTATTACGGTTTGCTTTGTTTTTGAGTTTTTTGGTTAGTACTTGTGTTTCTAGGTGATCTTTTGGCATGTTTTGAGTGCCTTGGGATTGTTTGTGAATGTGAACATCCTCTTTCCTTCAGTTGTTTGTCCATTTATTGTCAGCATCATGGCATTATGTTTTTCTAGTGCTTTGGTATGTTGAGCCTCCTGTAGAGGCTTCGATCTTTTGTTTCACAGCCACCTTCGTTCCTTGTTTGATAACATTCAGCTCTTTTGATCTGTTTGAGTGATTGCATTTGGTGAACGAGTCTCATCTCCTTCATTCATTTTTGCTTCTTGTCACTCCAAGCATAGCTCACATTGCTTGTATGGGTCCGTTTCAACATCTTTCTTTGATTTGAGAGATTCCAACATTGGTTTGGGTTTTTGTTTTTTTATTGCTTTTGAGTTGATTGAATTGTTTCGTTTCGACTCCCGCATTGACATTCTTGAACTAGTGTGAAAGTTTGTTTTTCATGTAATTTAGTGCATTGTTTTCTCTATTACATTTAAAAAATAATAATAGTTGTGCTTACGTTCTTGTTTGCATTGTGGAATTGGAAAATATTTCGCATAACTAGCATTGGGCATTCTAGGAAAGATTTCTCATTTTCATTAGCTTGCATCAGATATTGTAGTGGATTTTTTTGCATGTTCTTGTTGTTTTCTATCGCTTGAAAACCCCTATCTTTCTCGTAGATAGCTTTTCATCAAACTGAATGGTATTTTATGGCATGTAGCCTGCATTTAGGGAATTTTGAGATCCAACATTTGGTAGTACCTTGGAATTCAAACATAAATACAAGATCAACTTAAAATCTATTCAATTAACCTAAGGCAACATTGAAACTTAACGAAAAATCTAGTGGTCTAATGATCCGGATTTTATGAAGGAACGCAACAAAATACAGATATAACCATAGATACAAAGATGAAGTGGAAATAATGCTTCATTTTATTAATAAAAGAATGACTGTAATAAGCTTACAAACATAATGGAAATAAGCTAGGTCGTTGGTAGCGTATCTCTGAGAAGAGATGTAGCATACACAGGCCTTTGATCTGTGTTACATTGAGGCTCGCAGACCTATTACAGACATAATGGAAATAGATGAGCTAGGGTACTGGTAGCGTATCCCTGAGAAGAAATGTGGTGGCTACCAGCCCCTGAACTGTGTTACAATGCAGACATGATAGAGATGTGGCGAGCTAGGGCACTGGTCGCGCTTATCTCTGAGAAGAGATGTGTTGGCTCCTAGCCCCCTGAACTGTCTTACAATGAGGCTCGAGGGCCTATTTATTGTTGAGAAACAATGTAGAATCCAAAACATCCAAAACCCTAACCGTAGGAGATGAAGCGCCAAAACTGTGGGTCCCGTTTAGGTAAATTGGTGGTTCAACTTCTCGGGGGCGTAAATTTGGCATCTGATCTCCGTTTGACGCGCTCAATAGCTCATTAGAAAGATCTATCCTAGGAGTACAAATTTTGAACGAGAAACATCGGTCCATGGACCCATGTTTCTCTTCGTTTTCCCAAAAAACGTTGTTTAGGGCCTCAAAACGGCTCCGGAAGTTTAGGACCCGAAAAACTGCTAAAAATAGTAAGTTGTGCCGAAACTTACAAACTGAAATAACTGATGGTGGGGGTTCAAATGGACTCCATGGGTGGCCACCAATATCTACCTGGATTATTAATGCCCCAAAACGGCTCCGGGTGTGCAGGACCCGAAAACCTGCTATAAATAGTAAGCTGTGATGAAGCTGAAAAACTGAAAGAATTGATGTTGCGGGTCGAAATGGAATAGGTGGGAGGCCACCAATATCCACCTGGATCATTCGTCCCTCCTTAGGAAGCAATGGTCTCCATTGCGTTAAGTTCCTCCATGGGGGGGGGGGGGGGATTTTTGTTGAACTTGGTGTTGGATTTAGATGTGCCACTAGTGGGCAGCCATTGAAGGATCTGAAAAAAAAAAATTTGTCCATCATCGCGTTCCTCTGTTTCCCAAGGGAATCCTCGAGCAATATTTTGATAGCATCTCCTGCTCCCTCGTCTTTCTTTCCTTCCTCCATGGGGGGTTGTCAGGGTTGAGAGGTTGAACTCCTTATACCCTGGCCACGTTGGGGACATGAAGAGAAAAAAATAGAAAGAGCAGACCTGCTCTGATACCACTGATCCGGATTTTATGCAGGAACGCAACAAAATACAGATATAAAAATAGATACAGAGATGCAATGGAAATAATGCTTCATTTTATTAATAAAATAATGACTGTAATAAGCTTACAAACATAATGGAAATAAGCTAGGGCGCTGGTAGCGTATCTCTGAGAAGAGATGTAGCGTACGTAGGCCTCTGAACGGTGTTACATTGAGGCTCGCAGGCCTACTATAGACATAATGGAAATAGATGAGCTAGGGTACTGGTAGCATATCCCTGAGAAGAGATGTGGTGGCTACCAGCCCCTGAACTGTGTTACAATGCAGACATGATAGAGATGTGGCGAGCTAGGGCACTGGTCGCGCTTATCTCTAAGAAGAGATGTGTTAGCTCCCAGCCCCCTGAACTATCTTACAATGAGGCTCGAGGGCCTATTTATTGTTGAGAAACAATGTAGAATCCGAAACATCCAAAATCCTAACCGTAGGAGATGAAGCGCCAAAATTGTGGGTCCCGTTTGGGTAAATTGGTGGTTCAACTTCGCGGGGGCGTAAATTTGGCATCCGATCTCTGTTTGACGTGCTCAATAGCTTGTTAGAAATATCTATTCGAGGAGTAAAACTTTTGAACAAGCAACATCAGTCCATGGACCCATGTTGCTCTCCGTTTTCCCAAAAAAACGTCGTTTAGGGCCTCAAAACGGCTCCAGAAGTTTAGGACCCGAAAAAATGCTAAAAATAGTAAGTTGTGCCGAAACTTACAAACTGAAATAACTAATGGTGGGGGTTCAAATAGACTCGATGGGTGGCCACCAATATCCACCTAGATTATTAATGCCCCAAAATGGCTCCGGGTGTGCAGGACCCGAAAACCTGCTATAAATAGTAAGCTGTGCTGAAGCTGGAAAACTGAAAGAATTGATGCTGCGGGTCCAAATGGAATAGGTGGGAGGCCACCGATATCCACCTGGATCATCTAAGTTAGAGACTTGTTTCGATTTCTTTAAACCTATCATTTGTCGCTCGCCATTTGGCTTTAGATAACACTAGTACAGACTTGCACTCCCCATACCATCGAGTATATAAGGGGAGACCCCTCTAGGTTGCAATCCTTTTATCCGTAGGAAGCCGAGTCTATCGCCTTGTAACTGTGATACACCGAACAAAGCATTCAGGGAGACTACCTGCATGTACATCAATTCCTTGGTTATTTTTTCTTTCATTTATTTTCTAAGGTGTATATGACCATTCACGTAAACCTGGTACACCCTTTTACGTAGGCTACCTGAGCATTCATTTTCGATCTTTACTGACTCCATAAATTTGAAAAGATCCTCAAGCGCTTGTCCTTTCACACTCATTTCAACATGAAAGTGATAGAGTCACCTTTTGTCTGTATCTCAACACTTAAAATATGAAATGACGGAGTTTTTTTTCAATGTCTTAAAAATTAAATATCGACGAAATATTCGTGGTTAAAGTTAGCTTCCTTATCGTTGTTTTAAGGTTGTTTCTGATGGTGACGTTTACTGACTTCACTAACTAGGAATCCCTCCCGAAGGGAATCCTGGTCCTTTTCCTGCCTTTGGAAATGTTGGTGCTCCTTATATGGCAAAATTATCCCTTCCTGAGTTAACTATTGGGTTGCATGTGGTTATTTTCAACCTCGGTGGTCCCGAACGCTCTAGCCTATGTTCAACCTTATCCCCCACTTGAAAAAAAAAATGTTGATTCTAAGGTGGACCTCTCCCCTTCTTCACCTATTTCTTCATGCTCCTCTTCTACTTCGCTTGGTGAAATTATAGATTTCAGTAACCAGGTGGCTAGGAAGAAGAAGAAGAAGACAAAGAAGAAGAAGTCAGATAAGCAAGAGGATAATACTGCAGCTATTGCGCTTAATAAACCTTCGCTTGTGGAACCATCCAAGCTTCCACGGAAATTAAAATTCCCTTGCATGTTGTGCAAAGGTGACCACCTTATTCGAGACTTCCTTGACATTCCAAAGGTGCTTCGAGTATGGTCTGATGGTCTTCCACCGTTTCTATTGGCTTCTATAAGTTATATTGGTAACACATTATCGACTAGGTATGATAAGACTCATAAGAAACGGGATACGATTACCAATCCTTGTCAGTTGTGTGAAGGACATCATCCCATTCACCTTTGTCCATACATGGATGAAGCCAAGAGAGTGTTGGAAAATTTTACTATTTTTGCACTCAGCCTTCCGACTGGTTACCAGAATCTTTCTTCGAGTCCTCCACTAGTTGATTCCATGATCAGTCAAGCTTCATCCTTGCTTGATCCTGCTCCCCTAGAGATTCAAATTCAAGAAACCATTCCTGACCAACCATTGGATGTGGAATCAATCGACTTGATTCTGCCTATGGTTCATCAAGTTTTTTTCGTTGAGAGTGGATCTCATTCCCCCCACGTTCTTCTTTTTTCATCATATTCTTCAGACTTGGAGAAAGCCTCGTCCACCCCTGTAGTTCAAGAAATTTCTCCTCCTACTCCCATTATGGAAGTCTAGGAAAGCACTCCTCTTACTCTGGTAACACTAGGGGAAAACCATCTTAGTTCGATGGTATCCCCTCCAAATAGTTTGGTCACTTACTTTGATTGGAGTTGATTCTCTAGATATCGCCTTTCATCTTATGTTCCTTTGGAGATAACTGTACAAACCTTTGATCTGGTTGTACCCACCATGATTGTAGATGAAGGTGCCTCTATTAGTATTTTGTCTTCTACTACTTGGCAAGCTTTTGGTTCTCCACCGCTTATGCCTATTACCTAGAATCTGTTGGCTTTTAATAGAGGAACCAGTCAAATGTTAGGGATCCTTCCAAAGTTTCCCATTACATTGGGAAGGAAAACCATCCATATGGACGTGATGGTTGTTCTAGGCCCCTTAGATTTTAATTTTCTCTTCAGGAATGATTATACTTATGTCATGGGGGCAGTTGTCTCATCCCTCTTTAGTGTGATCTATTTTCCACACAAAGGTCAGATCATGGCCATTGATCAACTTTCATTCATTGGTCCCGACATGAAATTTGGTCCACCACCATCCCTTCCAAGTCTTTATTCGCTAGTTTTATCATTTCCACAGGCTAATTATGTGGCTACCTGTCCTGTGCCCACAGTCAGTAATAGTGCTGTTTTGCATCATGTGTTGGGGGCATTGGGGCCTGATTTTCAAGATATTGTTCTCCCACCAGAGGCGAACCTCTTGGAATATATGACCTCTTATTCATCATAATGAAAGTTTATCGGAGCGAAATTCCTTTTCTTGTGTCAAGCTCCTTAAAAAATGAAACAAGCCCTTTCGAGGATAGTTCATCTTCTATCTCAACCTCATGAAAAAAATGAATTAGGTTTTGAGGATAGTTCGTCTTCTATGCCAGCGTCATTAAAAAATGAATTAGGTCATGAGGATATCATTAGGATAGTTCCTTTAATGTGTCAACCTCGTTAAAACAATGAAACACGTTCCCGTTCAATTCGAGTCTTCGCCAGATATCATAAAATCCTGGTCGAATATTCCTATTGATATCGTAATTTGAACCTTCAGTCCATCTATCTTTCATATGGACTGGAGCTTGGGGGGCATGTACCTAAAATTGAGACACCATGCTTAATTTTTTAAGCATAGTTTGTTTCTACTTCAAGGTTGTGTAAAAATGAAACCGGTTTCAAGCATAGTTTACCTTTGTTTCAAGCTTCTGCCAAAATGAAACCAGCTTCAAGTAGAGTTTCCAGATTTCAAGCTTCTGTAAAAATGAAACCATTCTTGTTTTTCCTCTCATGATTGCCATTTTATCAACCTATTTTGCGAGATGCGCCTTATTTTTCTCATTCCACAATCACCATTTTCTTGGCCGATCATATGCCTTCACTTGATTTTTTCACCCATTCCTGAGGAACATCTGCGATGAGTGTCTTGTTAGCCAACCTCTTAACCTTTACTTGTTCTGCGTAGTTCCACCATCACCGGAACCAGTTGCTACCCTATATACCACTCGTTCCTCCAGGAGGAGTCAAATTTCAGCTCTTTTCTGAATCTCTATTTAACATAATTAATAAATCTCTCTATCTCTACGCTTCACTTTACTTAATCTCATTTTATATCAGCAAGAAATTATATATATCCTGCTTCCAGATTGGGACTATCCTCCTGCTTAAGAGAATCAATATTTTTGTATCTGCACTTGGCTTTGTTTATCATCATTTTATATCAGTAAGCACTTATATCTATCCTGATTCCACATTGGGACTATTCTTCTGCTTAAGAGAATTAATATATGTCCATTTCTCTCCAATTGGCTTCGCTTATCCTCATTTTATATCAGCAAACACTTATATCTATCCTGCTTCCACATTGGGAATATCTTCCTTCTTAAGAGAAATAATATCAGTCTCTATCTCCGCAGTTGACCTTGCTTATCCTCATTTTATATCAGCAAGCACTTAGATCTATCTTTCTTTCAGATTGGGATTATCCTCTTGCTTAAGAGAATTAATATTTGTCTTTTTCTCTGCACTTGGTTTTTCTTATCCTAATTTTCTATCAGCAAGCACTTATATCTATCCTACTTCCAGATTGGGACTATCCTCCTCCTTAAGATAATTAATATTTGTCTCTGTCTTTGTAGTTGGCTCTTCTTATCCTCATTTTATAATATCAAGCACTTATATCTATCCTCCTTCCAGGTTGGTACTATCCTCCTGCTTAAGAGAATTAATATTTGTCCCTGTCTCTGCACTTGGATTTGCTTATCCTGATTTTATATCAGCAAGCACTTATATCTATCCTATTCCATATTGGGAATATCCTATTTCTTAATAGAATTAATATTTATCATTGTCTCTACACTTGGCTTTACTTATCCTCATTTTATATCATCAAGCACTTATATCTACCCTACCTCCAGATTGGGAGTATCCTCTTGCTTAAGATAATTAATATCTATCTCTATCTCTGCACCTGGCTTTTCTTATCCTTATTTTATATGAGCAAACACTTATCTCTATCATGCTTCCAGATTGGGACTATCCTCCTACTTAAGAGAATTAATATCTGTCTCTGTCTCTGCACTTGGCTTTTCTTATCCTCATTTTATATCAGCAAGCACTTATATCTATCATGCTTCCAGATTCAGACTATCCTCATGCTTAAGAGAATTATATATGTCTTTGTCTCTACACTTGGCATTGCTTATCCTCATTTTATATTAGAAATCACTTATATCTATCATGCTTCTAAACACTATATATAATTTTTATTTTTTCTGTCTGTCTGGATTTACATAATTTTGTATGAGAAAGTAATGATTAATTTGTCTGTTTTTCTATATTTACATAATTTTGTATCAGAAAAAAATGATTTTTTTTTTCAATTAAAAAAAGTAATTTCAAGTAGCTCCCACGTGTATATATATTTTTTCTAATTTGTGTCTATCTATAGTTACATAATTTTGTGTCTATATGTATTTACATAATTTTGTCTCAGAAAACAATGATTTTTTTTTTTCAATTAAAGAAATGCATTTGGAGTCATTTCTCTGATAAAATTTAAGGAAATTGCAATAAACTTTAAGGAATTTTCAGTAATTTTTCATTTAATATATTTCTAAGGAAAATGTTGGTGTTTTTCGAAATCATGTACATTTTTATATTTCCCATAAACCTTAAGGCATTTTCTAGTGTTTTTGGAAACCATGTACATGTCATATCTCCCATAAATTTCAGGGCATTTTCTAGTGTTTTTGGGAACCATGAACATGTGATTTCTCCCATAAACATTAAGGAAAACCATGTACATGTCTTTTCTCCCATAAATTTTTAAGGAAAACTACATACATGAAATTCCTCCCATAAAATTTAAGGTAGACCATGTACATGTCATTTCTCCCATAAACTTTAATTTAATATATTTTAAAGGAAAATGCTAGTGCTTTTAGAGACCATGTACATGTAACTTATTGCATAAACTTTAAGGCATTTGCCAGTGTTTTTTGAACCATGTACATGTCATTTCTATGTCATGTATCCCATAAAATTTAAGGCAAACTTTAAGTCAAACCATGTACATGTCATTTCTCCCATAAAATTTAAGGCAAACCATGTACATGTCATTTCTCCCATAAACTTTAAGGAAAACCATGTACATTTCATTTCTCCCATAAACTTTAAGGAAAACCATGTACATGTCATTTTTCTTTAAGGAAAACCATTTACATGTAATTTCTCTTTAAGGCAAACCATGTACATTTCATTCCTCCCATAACCTTTAAGGCAAACCATGTAGATGTCATTTCTCCCATAAACATTAATTAATATATTTTTAAGGAAAATGGTATTGTTTTTGTAAACCATGTACATTTCATTTATCCCATAGACTTTATGGCATTTGCTAGTGTTTTTGGGAGCCATATAAATGTCATTTCTATGTCATTTCTCCCATAAAAACGTTAAGGAAAACTTTAAGGAAAACCATGTACATGTCATTTATCCCATAAAATTTAAGGCAAACTTTAATGCAAACCATGTACATGTCATTTCTCCCATAAAATTTAAGGAAAACCATGTATATGCCATTTCTCTTTAAGACAAACCATGTACATATCATTTTTCCCATACAATTTAAGGCAAACCATGTACATGTCATTTCTCCCATAAACTTTAAGGAAAACAATGTGCATGTCATTTCTCCCATAAACTTTAATTTAATATACTTTTAAGGAAAATGCTATATTTTTGGAAACCATACAATGTCATTTCCCCAATAAACTTTATGAAATTTGATAGTTTTTTTGGGAACCATGTACATGTAATTTCTATGTCATTTCTCCCATAAAATTTTAGGCAAACCATGTACATGTCATTTCTCCCATAAAATTTAAGGAAAACCATGTACATGTCATTTCTTTTTAAGGCAAACCATGCACCTGTCATTTCTCCCATAAAATTTAAGGCAAACCATGTGCTTTTCATTTCTCCTATAAACTTTAAGGAAAACCATTTACATGTAATTTCTCCCATAAAATGTAAGGAAAACCATGAACATGTCATTTCTCCCATAAAATTTAAGGAATTTACAATAAATTTTTATTTAATATATTTTTAAGGAAAATGCTAGTGTTTTAAGAAACCATGTACATGTGATCTCTCCCATAAAGTTTAAGGCATTTTCTAGTGTTTTTGGGAACCATGTATATGTCATTTCTCCCATAAACTTTAAGGCAAACCATGTACATGTCATTACGCCCATAAACATAATTTAATATAATTTTAAGGAAAATGCTAGTGTTTTTGGAAACCATGTACATGTCATTTCTCCCATCAACTTTAAAGCATTTTGTAGTGTTTTTGGGAACCATGGACATGTCCTTTCTCTCATAAACTTTAAGGAAAACCATGTACATGTCATTTATCCCATAGAATTTAATACAAACCATGTGCATGTCATTTCTCCCATAAAATTTAAGGAATTTGCAATAAAATATGAGGCATTTGCAATAAATGTTCATTTAATATATTTTTAAGAAAAATGCTAATGTTTTTGGAAACCATCTAGATGTCATTTATCTCATAAACTTTAAGGCGTTTTATAGTGTTTTTGGGAACCATATACATGTCATTTATCCCATAAACTTTAAGGCATTTTCTAGTGTTTTTGGGAATCATGTACATGCCATTTCTCCCTTAAACTTTAAGGAAAACCATGTACATGTATTTTCTCCCTTAAACTTTAAGGAAAACCATGTACACGCCATTTCTCCCATAAAATTTAATTTAATATATTTTTAAGAAAAATGCTAGTGTTTTTGGAAACCATGTACATGTCATTTCTTCCATAAACTTTAAGGCATTTTCTAGTGTTTTTGGGAAACATGTACATACCTCTCCCATAAAATCTAAGGAAAACTATGTACATGTCAGTTTTCCTATAAAAATTAAGGCATTTGCAATAAATTTTCATTTACCATATTTTTAAGGAGAATTTTAGTGCTTTGGAAACCATGTACAAACCATTTCTCACATAAACGTTAAGACATTTGCTAATAAAATTTAAGGAATTTGAAATAAAAATTAATTTTTAATATATTTTTAAGGAAATTGCTAGTGTTTTTGGAAACCCTGTACATTCCATTTCTCCCATAAAATTTAACGCATTTTCTAGTCCCAGTACATGAAATTTCTCCCATAAAATTCAAGGCATTTGATAGTGATTTTGGGAACCATGTACATTTAATTTCTCCCATAAACATTAAGGAATTTTCTAGTGCTTTTGGGAACCATATACATGTCATTTCTCCCATAAACTTTAAGACATTTGACAGTGTTTTTGGAAACCATGTACATGTCATTTCTCCCATAAACTTTAATGCATTTTCTAGTGTTTATTGGAACCATGTACATGTCATTTATATGTCATTCCCCCCATAAAAAAAATAAGGAATAATTTAAGTCAAAACATGTACATGTCATTTCTCCCATAAACTTTAAGGCAAACCATGTGCATGCCATTTCTCTTTAAGGCAAACCATGTAAATTTAATTTCTCCCATAAAATTTAAGGGAAATCATGTACATGTAATTTCTCCCATAAAATTTAAGGTAAACAATGTACATGTCATTTCTCCCATAAAATTTAATTTAATATATTTTTAAGGAAAATGTTAGTGTTTTTTGAAACCATACTATTTCATTTGTCCCATAAACTTTATGGCATTTGCTAGTGTTTTGGGAACCATGTACATGTAATTTCTATGTCATTTCACCCATAAACTTTAAGGAAAACTTTAAGGCAAACCATGTACATGTCATTTCTCCTATAAACCTAAGGCAAACTTTAAGGCAAAACATGCACATGTCATTTCTCCCATAAACTTTAAGGAAAACCATATACATGTCATTTATCACATGAAATTTAAGGAAAACCATGTACATGTCATTTCTACCATAAACATAAGGCAAACCATATACATGTCATCTCTCCCATAAAATTTTAAGCAAACCATCTACATGTCATTTCTCCCATAAAATTTAAAGCAAAGTTTAAGGCAAAACATGTACATGTCATTTTGTCCCCTAAACTTTAAGGCAAACCATGTACATGTCATTTGTCCCCTAAAATTTATAGCAAACCATGTACATTCACTTTCTCCTATAAAATTTAAGGAAAACCATGTACATGACATTTATCTTTAAGGAAAACCACGTATATGTCATTTCTCCCATAAAATTTAAGAAAAATCATTTACATGTAATTTCTCCCATAAAATTTAAGGCATATTCAAAAAAATTTAAGGAATTTGAAATAAATGTTCATTTAATTTATTTTTAAGGAAAATGTTAGTGTTTTTGGAAACGATGTACATGTGATTTCTCCCATAAACTTTAAGGAATTTGTTAGTATTTTTGGGAACCATATCCATGACATTTATCCCATAAAATTTAAGGAAAACCATGTACATGTCATTTCTCCCATATAGTTTAAGTTAATATATTTTTAAGGAAAATTATAGAGTTTTTTGAAACCATGTACATGTCAATTCTCCCATAAAATTTAAGGAATTTGCTAGTGTTTTCAGGAACCATGGAAATGTCATTTCTCCCATAAAATTTAACGAAAACCATGTACATGTCATTTATCCCATAAAATTTAAGGAAAACCATGTACATGTCATTTCTCCCATAAAATTTAAGGAATTTGCAATAAAATTTAAGTCATTTGCAATAAATATTCATTTAATATATTTTTAAGGAAAATGCTAGTGCTTTTGGAGACCATGTAGATTCCATTTCTCCCATAAAATTTAAGGAATTTTCTAGTATTTTTGGGAACCATGTACATGCCATTTCTCCCATAAAATTTAAGACATCTGCTAGTGTTTTTGGGAACCATGTACATGTCAGTTCTCCTATAAAATTTAATTTAATATATTTTAAAGGAAAATGCTAATGTTTTTGGAGACCATGTACATGTAATTTCTCCCATAAAATTTAAGGCAAACCATGTCATGTCATTTTTCCCATAAAAATTAAGGCATTTGCAATAAATGTTCATTTAATATATTTTTAAGGAAAATGCTAGTGTTTTGGAAACCATGTACAAGCCATTTCTCCCATAAAATTTAAGGCATTTGCTGATAAAATTTAAGGGATTTGCAATAAATATTTATTTAATATATTTTTAAGGAAAATGATAGTGTTTTTAGAAACCATGTACATGTCATTTCTCCCATAAACTTCAAGGCATTTGTTATTCCTACTACATGTAATTTCTCCAATAAACTTGAAGGCATTTGATAGTGTTTTTTGGAACCATGCACATTTCATTTCTCCCATAAAAATTAAGGAATTTGCTAGTTTTTTTTGGAACCCTGTACATGTCATTTCTCACATAAACTTTAAGGAAAACCATGTATATGTCATTTCTCCCATACACTTTAAGGCAAACCATGTACTTGTCATTTCTCCCATAAAATTTAATTTAATTTAATTTTAAGGAGAATTCTAGTATTTTTGAAAACCATATACATGTCATTTCTCCCATAAACTTTAATTTAATATATTTTTAAGGAAAATTCTAGTGATTTTTGTAACCATGTACATGTCATTTATTCCATAAACTTGGCATTTGTTAGTGTTTTTGGGAGCCATGTACATGTCATTTCTCCCATAAAATTTAAGGCAGACCATGTACATTCCATTTCTCTCATAGAATTTAAGGAATTTGCAATAAAATATAAGGCATTTGTAGTAAATGTTCATTTAATATATTTATAAGTAAAATTCTACTATTTTTGAAAATATTGTGACAGCAGGGATATTATTGGTTTCATATTTATCTGAAACCAATATTTATCTTTCCAGAGGTTATGAAGGCCTCCTTCAAGTGCCACAGCCTCATCAGCCTTATATTTACAGATGTGTCACCTCTCTCTCTCTCTCTATATAGATATATCCCATCTAAAGCCAAGTGGTCCTTCTTATTTAGACTCTACACCATTCAAACTCATATTGGAACCATGGATGCTCAACAATGGGTGTGAATTTTCAGCATGCCATGTAAATCTGATTCGTAAGACTCCAAAGTGGCCATGCAGTGAAGTTGGCAAGTGAACTCATAATATAAGGTTTGAAGCCACCCATAGTCAAAGGGGCCCTTCTCTTAGCTTCTTCACATGCAATGATATTCACCATATCATATGCCAGACAATGCTACTTCAATTTTGTCCAAATCAATATTTGATGATTTGGACGAAGGTCATATAGATCTGATATTGGTTTTTTAGTTCAACGCGCAGTGCAAAAATTCAGCCTTGAAATAATTCCAACCACCGCATTCATTCTCCCTAACTCTGCCATTCCTTGTGTACCAAAAAAAAATCTTGTCATAGTTTTTCTTTGAAAGCTGAAGCGATGCATAATCAATTCAATTTTTGACTGGTGTACTTTCTTACTGGTCTAGCTGGGCATGTACGCGGCCCTATGAGTTCCATTTCCTTTCATATTTCATTTTATTGTGTATGTAGAAAGTGATGTTTATTTTGTTTTTTTAGTTCTTGCGAAAACAGAGCTCAACAGGGGTGTTTTTCAAGTGTTTAAATAGAGAGTTGAAACAAGGATATTTTGATGTGGTTAAAAGGAGCAGCATCTTTGGTTTTGTAGTGAAACTTCTCTCGGAAATTAAATGTAAATTACATTTCTGTTTGACTACCGTATGCTCTGTTCTGAAGTTTTTTGGATCTCTGCCTTAGTTTTCTTTATTTAGGATCTCTGCCTTCTTTTTTAGATCTCTGCCTTACTCTCTTTTTTTAGGATCCATGCCTTCCTTTTCTAGAAAACTGCAGCTAAAACAACACTAAAATATCTCCACCTAGCGTGCTACTTCAATTTTGTCCAAATCAATATTTGATGATTTGGACGAATGTCATATGGCACTGATATTGGTTTTTCAGTTCAACGCGCAGTGCAAAAATTCAGCCTTGAAAACTCAGATGGTACCAAGGGCCTTTCTTTCCTTTATTTGGATAAGCAATAGGAACATCCTTACTGCTATCCAAACTGCCACTTGACGTTTGAAAGCATGGAATATGAATCAGTTTTATCTCTGTAATATAGATTATACTATGATCCAAAAATTTCAACCTGCCTGAGACAGACTTACTCGCCCGGTTTCTTTTCTTGTAGACCCTATACACCTAAGCATTCTGTAGCAGCGCTAAAAAATATAACAACTATCAATGCTAGGTAGTTGCCAATAATGATCTTGGTGGCAAAAATCTTTATTAGTTTCCAAAGTGGGCATAGAAGCCCCTAAGGAGTATGGTCTTTCAAATTTCTCTGTATATTCTGTATTTGTTGTCCTCTCTCATATGTTTCAACATATCCTGGGGATGAACCAATCAATTTTGATACAATATTCATTCATATCCAACCATGTCATTGCCTCCTTTGAACCAAGATAATACGCTGTTTGTGCCCCAGCAAACTCTGACTTATATTCCTTTTACTAAGAAAATAACCTTCGTTGGATGCTAGCATCTAATAGTAGTTTCTCTAAAACAGAGCCATCGATTCATCTCCACACACTTGTGATGTTCATCAAGAGATGGTCCATGCATATTATCTTCATTTTCCAGATTGCACTAGCTTTAATGCTTTGAAAGAATATGGCTCCAATCCATAGCTCGAAGAGTTCATTCACTTGCACTTCTAAAGTATTATTCACTTTAGATGCACATGGGAGTAGCTTACTACAGCTAGAAACCTCTCCTACAATTGTATTGTGTGATGTGAAATGCAAAGACTATCATTTTTCTGCATTTTTCTATTTCCCCAACAAACCCAATGTTTATTCTTCAGAAAATGTACTCTAAATTTGTTCACAAAGGTGTACTTAGGAAACGGTAAGATGGAACCTCCTTCACTATTGTATATGTAAAAGTCTTTTATTAACATAAATATTAATGATTTTGTTTTTCTGAAAATGAAATGTAAAAGTAATGTATTGTGGTCATTTGAAATGTTTTTTTTTTAAGCTTTTCATCATAGAAGGGCCACATAAATAAATGCCCTTCTAATTGAAATTAAGACCCGCCCTTCAAATTTGATCACTGCTCAGACCTGTGTTAGTCACTTGTGAAGGATAAGCTCAAGACTGGTGGGCAGTGTGTTATATCATATTTGTAATACCTTGGACTTGAAAAGGGACAGTCTTTTGTAGCATTGTAAAGGCTAGAAACAGAGATATACACCTTAGAAACAACACAACTCAGATCTCTTGGAATCTTAACAAGATCGAACTTACTACTGTGACTGTGCTAAGTGTGATAGTGAAGGCTCTTCATGTCCTAGCATAAACAACAATCTCAGACTCGGTAAATTGATGGAAGACTTGAGATAATTCACCTGTTAGATATACTTGTGATACAACTGTATATCATTGACCCAACTTTACATCAAGGTTTGAAGGCTCAAGTCCACTTTAGGCTCGGACATCAAAATAGGGACCACATGCTTGGATTTCAGTCCTATGAAGAATAATGAATGAGCATTAATGAACAGTGAACTTGAAAGGGTGTACAAGTGAAGAAGATCTTGACAGTGGGCATATTAGAGAAGATTGTTGACCAAATATTGAAGTATTTGGAGCACCATGTGAAGACACTCTTGAAGCACCTTGTGAACACTTTCTTGGAGAGTTCTTGAAGAAGCCTTTGAAGAGGCTTAGAGCAGGTGTAGAACTTGGGATGCCAATTGAAGACACCTTGAAGGTCGTGGAGATAATGTTGAAGACCATGACGCATTGGTCATCATGAAGTAACCTTGGATATCTTTGTTTTGGGTACCATGAAGAACAATAGAGACACCTTCTTAGGAGCAACTCTTCCCTCAGAAGTGTGTGACAGTTAGCATAGAGGTCTGCTACATTAGAAAAGGGTCCATTCTGGGCACTTTTCTTAGTAGTAGAGGACATCCTGGACGTGAAAGGGTCCATTCTAGGCACTTTTCTTGGCAGCAGAGGACATCCTGGAAATGAAGCTATTTATCAAGATATTCCCTTTGTTATATTCATGAGTATGGAACATAAAGAAGTATCAAGACCTTTAGGATGGAGCACCTACTTCTCTTTAAGGGTATTCATTAGTTTTCATGTTAGATGAAATGATACTTGGGAGCACTTTGGCAAAGGATCATAGAACCAATACTGCTCTGAGAGTATGACTGGATTGTTAAGGAGAAAAAACACTTGAATTGCAACATGGTGTGACTCGTGTCTTTGGATAAGAATCAAGTGCAAATGCTTTTGAAAGCCACTGGAGCAACTTCAACCCTTACACTAGTCCAGCTCATTTGTACCAAATAAGAATAACTGAACACTGAAGGATAATATAATCTGAGAGCAAAGGAAACCAACAATATAAATTCTAGAGCAAACTGGGAATTTGCACACAAAGATATACCTGCGAGATTGCCACATCTCCAATGGAAAAAGAACTCCTACTCAAACCATTGCTTTTGGTAGTTATCTCTAGTGATGCCCCTGTACATGGAGAATCTAAATTCAGTAGATTAGGAATGCTATAATAATTCACAGAAGTTGGGAATGATTTTTGTAAGGATAAACCACAAAAAAGGGGGTTCTCATCTCCTTAGAACTCCTAAAATATGCACATGTGGACCATGCCAAAGGGCTTCACACAGTACTTGTCTTCATAGTGGAGCACTCGAAATAAGGCTAACAAACTCCATCAAACTTGTAATAGATACACAACTCAAAGTGGGAGTACTGCTAAAAGATACTCATGTAGATATGTGCAAGGTAGATCAAGAGTTGTTAAGACAACTGCATTTTTTGGTAGGGAGTCCATGGCTTGTCTACAACCACAAGTTAAGTGGACATAATCTACAGCTAGCTGGTAAGGAAGGTCAGGAGAGAGATACACAACTCGTGTAGATACGTGCAAAAAAGATCAAGGGTTGTTAGACAACTCCATTTTTTGGTGGGGAGTTTCCTCAAAGTATGAGCTTATCTTCCAAACTCTATAAACCACACAAAGATTTTAGAAAACCTACCTTAATAACGCACTCTTTTTCCACCTTAAAATCTGTCATTGATTGTGTCATATTGCCTGAAATAACTTGCATAGTAAGAGAGTTCATCCTAGGGATTTGTGTGATGGATGAGTTAAGGGGTCCTTAGATCTCTCAATCTGGAATGTTTTCTTGATTTTTTTATTTTAAACAAACCTTATTCCAGGCAAGGCATTCTCCAAGATGGAAAAAGAATTTAGTTTTATAGATCTAAAAGCATACCTTTCAGCTATTGTTTTGATGATCAAGACAATCTATAGGATCTTCCCACAAATTGATCTGCAAATTGTAGCCACATCATCATATCCCTATAGTCTCCTGCATTTTGAATTTTAATGTTGTCTCAGTAAATTTATGTTGTTATATGTCTCCCAATCGTGCTACAGGTCTAATCTTCATAGCAAATGCATTGTTTTTCTGCTACAAAATCTAGCCTATAAAGAGTTGAGTGTCCCAAAGTAATACAGTTACTATTCATGCTTTCTATTCTGGCAAACAGCCACAACGACTAGAGTCCTCCCTAGTGGAAATTGTTGAAAAGTGTAACAGGGTCGGTCTTCATATTGACTATGTAATTATGTATTTTATGTAAAGAAGACAAAGGTAATAAAATGTATTTTGTACTTGCTCCATGGGTTTCATTAGCAAGATTTTATTATAAGTTAAATAGAATTATTCTTGATGTCTATCTAGGGCTTTGTCTTCTAGATAAGAATGTAATTAAGTGTCATTTATATATGAAGGATCTAGTCAAAGAGATGCTCCAAGACCTTGCAAAAGAATTTGTAAAAGGATGGCTTGAAACTGACTCAACTCAATGCTGGAGATGGATGATAAAAGTCAGCTTATATGCAGCTACACGTCGGCCTAAAAATCAGTTGAGAAGTCGGCCTTCTAGCTGACTGTATGGTTGGCCGAAAAGACTTGACAAGTGCACTATATATATACACACATCTACAGTTTATTTGAGTAAGATTTTTGGTGAATCTCAGAAATAGAAATGTGGGCTTTTCAGAGATACAGTGTGGACTACATATGTGACTAAGTGCGGATTTTCTTAGTAATATAGTGCGGATATATCTGAGCTGGAATACGAACCTTTGACAGCATCTAATGGAGATTTAAGTTTGAAAAGGAGGCGTATATACTTGATGACCAGAAATATAATAAAGAGTTGTGGTCTCTAGAACAGAAATGCCACCATTGACTGAAGCAAAAGTGCAGATAACCTGAAGCAAATTGCAAATAACTTCAGGAGTGATATATATGCAGATTTAAGGAGATATAAAATGAGGATTTACTGAAGTTATAAGAACAGATTTCTGAAGCTGAAGTTTGCAGATTCCTCTATTTAAAAGTGCAGTATATAAGTGCCGTTTTCTCTGAAATGGAACGGTGTTAAGTTCAGCAGATCACCATGATGTATGTGGATTACCATGATGCGGATGAATGTATGTATGTTGCTATCAAGTCTGGAATAAGAGATTCGGGAAATCTCACTAATATGCACCTACTGCCTATGAAAGAATCAGGTCTGCAGTATGAAGGTCTGAAGTGGATGTGAAAATTAAGGGTCACTGCTAGATAAGAAAAGGGAGGAAGGATGATTTACCTTCCCTCTCACAGTTAATAAAAGAAAGGACAGTACATACTGGTGCAAGAAAGAAAGATCAGCATGGAAGATCGACAAAGAAGAAGTAACAAGGTATTGGAAGCATCCATAGGTCAAGGGTCTAAGTCTGGGTCATGGTACTTGTCATTTGAAGATCTATAAGAAGAATTTGTCATGGGTTTTCCTCACCAAGAGGGAGAGGTTTTTCCATGGCTCTAGGAGCCTAATTTGTGTGTCTCGTGTATTTTGATAATTGACTTGATGAAATATTAAATAAGCTAAAGAAGAGAAGACATAAATAACTTAAGTAAGCTCACAAGTAATTATCAAGAAGAGATTTTGAATTAATCTCTAGCCCTCCAAATTCTCAACATGTTTTCAGAGCTAAGGTGCTGAACACAAGGATGGCTTGACAAAGAGACACTCGAGGAAGAAAAAATCAAAGTTTGGGTGAAAAGTCAAATCAAGGAAATCCTCAAACCATCTCAAGAAGACTTTCAAATAATCCACACAGCAAGGAGGATCCAAGATCACCTACTTTGAAATCAGTTTAAGAGGGAGTTCCTGCCATCATCTTCAACAAGAAAGCTGATAGAAGAAGAAAAGAATCTACTCAAGTAAGTATCTTTATGACTTCATATGAATCTATAAAAATGTCTTCTTTGCAAAGAAAGCAACAAACTGGTTAGGGTTTCAAACTTTCCTACATAGAAGACAAGGACAATGAAGTCATGCCAAATACATGAAAGGAGATATAAGAGCCCAAAGGATTTTTACAGAATCCATAAAAGAATCTCTCATCTCTAATGTACCAAATCTAGAATCATCAAAAGGAATATATGAGAAATTGGTGGAGCTATCCTATGTGAGTACTACAGGAGAAGCAATCTCTTTGAGATCAACTACAGGATCTGGGAGAAGTAATTTCTGACACTGAGATGACTACATTGGTGCTGAATGCTCTACTAGAAGAATAGGGAAACTTCACTTCAGGCTTATTCCGGAAGAAAGAAGCCGCACCATTCCACAATTTAGGGTCTCTATGTAAAATAGAGGAAATAAGACTGAAAGCCAAAGCTGATACAGAATCAAGTGAAGGGAATCAAGCCTTTGCAGCCATGTCTGGGAAGAAAGGAAGATTCAGTAAGTTTGGTCCTCAGAGTAGAAGAAGAAATATGGACAAAGCACGATGCTTTGGATGTGATAAACTTGGGCATTATAATAGAAATTGTCCTTAATCTGAAAAGGAAAAGAGAAATAGGGAAGAATCCCATGTCCTTGAAATGAGGGAAGAACCTGATGAAAAGTAATCTAAGAAAGAAGAAGCAAGGGATATCCACTATGATTGAGATCATCTTCTCCTTTAAGTGATTTATGTTGGTTGTGAGATAGGAAGCAGTGTAGCATCATGATCGAAGCATGGTAGGAGCTCTTGGTGAAACAGCTCCGGGAAATCCTCTCTAATAACATTACTAATGGAAGGTAGTCATCAAGATCAAGGGTCATCATGGAAACAAAATTCAGATGACATATTGATGGAGCAAGTAAAGGGAATGAATCTCTTCATTCTAGAAAACCTGCTACAGGATGACTCAAGAAAAAAAAAAGCATGAGGTATGTACATATTTATATGCTGACACTGGATACTGTGAATTCATGTCATATGGTTGCAGGTAATGGAATTTTGTATTTAGAAGTATGATCTACGAAGGAGTATCTCTTGATGCACTGACAGATGAAATCAACATATATATATCCTCATGGAATATGAGGTGGTTGTACATGAACGAGGAACTGGAAAATTTGTAAGTTCTTGGGAATGAAGAATGTGCAGAAAGGAAGAGATCATGAAATGCAACCATGTCTAAAGGCAGTTATCATCCGGAAGCCAAGAAGATGCGACTAGGAGATCTCCTGGGAAGATATGTAGACTCTAACAGAAGTTTGGTAAAGAAGAAGACCCTTGACAAAACATATCATTAGGAGATGTGTCAATCTGAATAAAGGATGTTGATGCTGACAGGAACATGTCATGGTGAAAGGTCATCACTGAGGTAACTTTGGTTTTAAAATTTCATATGTCTATGTTTATCGGGATGAATTTGTGTAGGGTTGCTAATCATGAGAAAGGATGTATGATCCTTGGAGATGATTCGAAGGAAAGCAGCATGAAATAACGATGGACTAGATGATAAAGACTGATGAATCACTTTCTGATAGTGGGCATGACTCGTGACTAAAAGTGATGGATGATCTATGCCCTATGAAGCCAAAAGTTGAAGATTCCTCAATATCGAAATCCATGACATCGAGGGGAGGAATTCTTCATGAGTAGTTGGATTGCTGCTGCAGGACCCTGGTTGATAGGGAGCCTGGTGGTAAGTTTCTTTCTTGGAAGAAACTTGAAGTATGTCCTTTCTATGTTAAGAGGGAGTGACGTATGTAATTCTCTATTACATGTGTCATGCACTATACCAGGACTAACAGCCGTAAGTCTTAGTGAATGCCATGTGAAGAGAATGGATAGACACATCATTTTGGTCTTCACCTGGAAGATAGAATAGAGGATTGGGTAATCATCTGGCATTCAATACTCTTTGAGAATGAGGTCGGGAATTCAATATAAGAGTAGTCAAGGACCGAAATTCTTTGAGGGTTGGCTACCCAAGAGAAGAATAATCCAAGAAGGTGATACTCTGGGAACACCTAGGTGGGGTATGTACCTAGGAGAGACAATGACTTTGGTGTCTATAAGTCATGTGTCTCGCCAACATTGTAGCCCATTGTCTCGTTGAGAGATGGGGTTGTTAGTCAAGGCCTTACACTAGGAAAATGTTGGTTGATATGATGCTATATATATGCGATTGCCAATGCGATTCTTCTTATGAGATTCTTTAGTTTGAAAGTGACCATGTACCTGTATGAATACCTCCCTAGTTAAGAGGGAGTGTTGAAAAGTGTAACTAGGTCAGTCTTCATATTGACTATGTAATTATGTATTTTATGTAAAGAAGAAGACAAAGGTAATAAAATGTATTTTGTACTTGCTTCATGGGTTTCATGAGCAATATTTTATTATAAGTTAAATAGACTTCTTCTTGATGTTTATCTAAGGCTTTGTCTTCTAGATAAAAATGTAACTAAGTATCATTTATATATGAAGGATCTAGTCAAAAGAGATGCTCCAAGGCCTTGCAAAAGAATTCGCAAAAGGATGGCTTGAAACTGACTCAACTCAATGCTGGAGATGGATGATAAAAGTCAGCTTATATGCAGCTACACGTCGACCTAATTATCAGCTGAGAAGTCGGCCTTCTAGCTGACTGTATGGTCGGCCTAAAAGACTTGAAAAGTGCACTATATATATATATATATATATATATATATATATATATATATATATATACACCTCTGCGGTTTATTTGAGTAAGATTTTTGGTGAATCTCAGAAATAGAAATGCGGCCTTTTCAAAGATACAATGCAAACTACATATGTGACTAAGTGCAGATTTTCTTAGTAATACAGTGCGGATATATGTGAGCTGGAATGCGAACCTTTGACAGCATCTAATGGAGAATTAAGTTTGAAAAGGAGGCATATATACTTGATAACTAGAAATATAATAAAGAGTTGTAGTCTCTAGAACAGAAATGCCACCATTGACTGAAGCAGAAGTGCGGCTAAACCTGAAGCAAATTGCGGATAACTTCAGGAGTGATATATATGCAGATTTAAGGAGATATAAAATGTGGATTTCTTGAAGTTATAAAAATGGATTTCTAAAGCTGAAGTTTGCGAATTCCTCTGTTTAAAGGTGCAGTATATAAGTGTCATTTTCTCTGAAATGGAACATTGTTAAGTTCAACAGATCACCATGATGTGTGTGGATTACCATGATGCGGATGAATGTATGTATGTTGTTGTCAAGTCTGGAATAAGATATTCGGGCAATCTCACTAATATGCACCTACTGTCTATGACAGAATCAGGTCTGCAATATGAAGGTCTTAAGTGGATGTGAAAATTAAGGGTCACTGCTGGATAAGAAAAGAGAGGAAGGTAAATCTCTGCAATTAATAAAAGAAAGGACAATACAGACTGGTGCAAGAAAGGAAGATCAGCATCGAAGATCGACAAAGAATAAGTAACAAGGTCTTGGAAGCATCCATAGGTCAAGGGTCTAAGTCTGGGTCATGGTACTTGTCATTTGAAGATCTATAAAAAGAATTTCTCATGGGTTTTCTTCTCGAAGAGGGAGAGATTTTTCCCTGGTTCTAGGAGCATAATTTGTGTGTCTCGTGTATTTTGATAATTGAATTGATGAAAGATTAAATAAGCTAAAGAAGAGAAGACATAAATAACTCAAGTAAGCTCATAAGTAATTATCAAGAAGAGAATTTGAATTAATCTCCAGCCCTCCAAATTCTCAACAGAAACAAGTATGCAATAGCTGGCACTACATAAACAAGAGATATGGATCTGATAAGGGCTAACTTTCTACCACATGTGCCTACAGGAATGAGGGTTTACCCATTGTACCTCCTATGCAGATTCCATCGAAAATATTTGATAGTGTCATTACAAACTCAGTCATACCATAATGCTTCTAGAGCTAATGCCTATTGTTGCTTCCTCATTTCTCTATAATAGGATAAGGATGAGCATATTAGCCACATATCATTAGATGCCACTGATGTGCAGATGATGCAGCCACCTTTCAAAAGTCTGGATCCATCACACAGATATTGCATTTTCAAACTTGTTTCCAGCAATAGGGTATCATTCACACCTCTATTGCTACATTTTCGCATGAAGTCAATTACAGTACCAACCTACAGAGGTGTAAGTAAAGCATTAAAGAATTATGAATATGATGCAATGGAAGGATATACAAACGCCAATTAGCAAATGTATATTCCCAAGCTTCAACCATCATTTTGATCTGTGTACCCATGTTGTAATGGGTATCCAAAAAATCTGTTGATTTGTGCTACATGATTGCTTCTATATCCAAAACCCTTATCTAGGGTCCACAAACACAAATAGTATTTTCTTACTCTATGCTAACATCACTGACAGATAGATATGCTCATGCACATTGTCTTAGTCCAACCTAGGATCTCGGAACAACATCCTTTTAGAATGGATTAAAATAAAAATTTGCATGTTTATATATTACTATATTTAGAAACATTTTGGAGAATGCATGCTTCTAATTGCTGATTTTGTCCTCCTAATTGTTACACCAATCTCCTTTTTGGTTCCTTGATCTAAGATTAGATGAACTACTTGAAAGAATATGCTGAAAATGCAAATGCATTTTGAGGGGTAACAGGTTGCTTGTAAGGGCTAAGGCTTAATTTCCTTTGCTTTCAATTTCATTTTGTTTCTTTGGGCGTTAGCACTAGAACTGGGAAATGCATCTCTTATAGAGCTTTGGCAATCGGTTGAGCAGTGAGTATCCAACTAGGTAAGCAGGTGGCTCTTGGCCAGTGAAAGGCCCACCACAAGTACCTCTATGCCAAGTAGATCCCTGCAGAGCATGCAATTGGTGACACCTGAATGCATTCACCAATTTTCGATAGCTTTCATAGGCAGGCATCGGCCTATGTAGAGCATCTAGCTCGTTGGGCTTCACTGTTTTTGAGAAAGAGTGAACAGATCACATAGTATTTGTTTGTTTCACTCATTGCAGAATATCTGCAATTTTTTTAAAGTAATTTCTACTTGTGAATCATACATTTTCTACTTATTTTCAAGAATTAAGGGTTTCCAATAATCTAAAAATAAAGAATAAATATATGGAACAAGAACTCACTGATGGTGGCATCGCTGTCCGGGCTCTTCAGCATCTTTTCTATTCCCTTGAGGCCGAGCGAGGTGCGGAGATTCTCGCAACGCCCTGGTGGTCACAATGTTGGCCTTTTGAGCATATAAGCCTCGCATTCGGGTATTCTGCTACTGCTCCTTTATTTTGATAAATGGTCTCTCGGACTCATCAGATGCCAATGCCATCCCTGCGAATAGTAACAACATCAAGCACAAAGATTAATTTCTAAACATACAAGAGTTGGATGCAAAAATACAGAGGATTTTGAACATGGAACGTACCTTGGCGCTGTCGAAAAACCGGTGGTGGGGTTCGATATCAGGTCTGCTGTTGGTAAAACCATAAGTCGCAACTCTCTTCAATCCCATATTTGCGCCCTCCTTATGAAAAGCCAGCAGATACAAAAAATGGGGTTTGGAGGGAATTTCGCTTCTTGAAAAACAATAATTACAATATTTTTTATTTTCATTTACATAGTAAGATCTTTTTTGTATTTGAGGAACTCACATAGTGCATGATTTTGGTTGTGGTGGAAAGGGTGGGATTATTTATTATAATAATAATAATTTAATTTATTTTGTATTTTCACTTACATATCTTTGTTGTATTTGAGGAACTAACAAACTAGCGTATGATTTTGGTTGTGATGGAAAGGGTAGGATTATTTATTATAATAATAATGATTTAATTTTAAGATTATTAATTTTATGTAATGTTTTTGTTGTTAAAGTTTACTGTTGTATTTTGGAATTTCAATGTAAGAGTGTTTTTAACTTGGTTGTGTTGAAAACATTTAAGTGTATAGAGGAAATATGCGTTTTTAACTTGGTTGCATTGAAAAAAATTAATTTTTCTTGTATATTAGGTGGGTGTACAAAAAAGAGAGTATATAGTAAGTGGATTTGATAGTTAAAACACAAAGTATTAGTTTCTTGAAAGTCGCGTCACAAATTTGAAAGGCCTAGCATATGTACCATTTTCTAGGTTAAATATATTCAAATTGTTGTGTGAATGGGGTTGTAAGACCATGTGTTTTTATCTTGAGAAACTGAAGTCATCTCGAAGTCACTTGCATAGTTTAGGTTGTCATAAGCAAAGTAGGTGTTTTGCCTTAAGTTGTGAACATTTCATTTTAAGCAATGTGATAATGTGGTTTCAGCGAGGCATTAAAAGATGAAACGAGCATGCACATTTTGGATGCTAGTGTTAAGTTTTGTTTGAGGCATGTGTGCATGTCTAAGAACACACTAACAAGGGTTGAAGAGGTGGAATTGTTAGAGAGGTTGGGGGGTTGTAGTCTCACTTACAGGTACAAACAAGAAAGTTAAGCACCGTGAGAAGTTATGAAGCAAACTTAAGAAAAACAAGTGGTTGCTTTAGAAAAACAAGTGTCCAGTCTGCAATATTTCCGTCATTTCATAGCAGGAAAATCCTGGTTTGCTGCATTTTTTTTCTGTTTCTGTTAGGAAAATCTTAGGATCAGTGCTTTGATGAAGCAGCAAGCCCTTCCCTTGATTTTCTTTCCTTGGGTTGGTGTTTAAACTTCTAGAAAATCCTGTACATGTAGATATCCTCTGTGCAACCTGCATTCTCATGACTATTCCTTTGATAATGTTCTTTTGTTTTTCTAGTAAATTATGCTTATAATATTCCTTCTACAGATATGACTAGCGTTAACCATGTGCAACTTCCCCTTTGTTGGGAGCTTTGTCAAACTATTAACCATATGCAACTTTGTCAGAATGTGGTCCAACACTACCAACTCCCTAATGAACTTGGAATCTTAGGAAATTGTATTGAATATTAATGTGTTTGAAATGGTTATGACACATTGGATTTTCATAGAGCTTGATGTAACTTTGATTCTCACAAGAGACAATATTGGGCTTCAACAAGTGATTAGTTGACTCTACAATCAAGTTGCAAATCTAGATAGCTTCATAATAAGAATATGAAACTGCCATATACTTTGCTTCAGTGGAACTGAATGCAATTGTTGCTTGCTTCTTGTTGATTTGATAAAAATGATTTATAAAATGATAATAATGATGTTTAAAATGAGCCTTATGATGGTCTACTTATACACATTGATTGTTCACGAGGTGTTAGGGGTATGTTTATAACATCACTGCCCTTGAAAGCTTTGTCTTGAAAGCACAGTAATTAGAATTTTCTTTAGTAAAGAACATTTTTGTGGTGGAATGAAGTTTATCGGATATCTATTTATACTTTGTAGAGGTTTGAATTTGTTTGTCCTTTGAGTGTTGGTGAGGTTTCTTTGTATTTTTTGCATCATAGTCTAAAGTCTTTTGACGTGATTGTTTAACATGAAAGCTTTATGCTTATTGGCAATATATTTGAAATACTTGCATGATCAAGAAACTGTTATGGTTAATTAAATTACTAATTAGGTACTACAGAAAGAGGATGATGCTGAGAGGGCTTGCTTGGGTGACTTTGGGAGCAACCCGGAGGTGGTCAGACAAAGCTCTTCTAAGTCACAAATCTGAAGAGAAAAAAGCTGGTGATGTATATGTGGTTGCTCAACCTAGGCTATATGGAAAATCTTGGCAGAGAGTGTTTACCTTTCCGTGTCTTCTCGAAAGTAGGTTGTCTGCTCACAGAATAAGATCACTACATGTAGGTGATGGTTCTATAGTAAGTTATCAGCCTTATCTTCAGAATGGCTAACATAGAGGATCAGGTTTGAATACAGGATATAATTTGATGAATTTGGAGATTTAGAGTTAAATAAAATTTTCACATTCCCTAGGTCTAGCCCCATTAGGTCACCTAGGGCAACAATTTCCTAGGAATCTAGCTAGAGGAAAACTTCTATCTCCTAGAGGCAGTTGCGTTGTTGGGTACCCTCACTCTCCTCAAAACTTGGGCCAATTCCGATGGTGGAATATTCAGATACCTCAAGCCCTAGCTCTAGGATCAAGTTTTGCCTAGGTGGTCCCAAGGATAGAACCTAGTAGGATCAATTTGACCTATCGAAGTAGAAACTCTTGTCTGATCCTTTCCCCTAACCTTTCCAGTATAGGAACATCATTGGTTGCTAAATTCCATCCCCGAACCTGGGCTGGGTCCACTTGGCCCCGTGTGGTCCCATTTGGTGTCGAAGGCCTTTCATCAAGGATCATTTGGGAATCCAAGTTCCCAAAGGATTTTAGGGATTGAGAACTTCCTTTATAAGTCTTTTTCTTCTCCCTCAACCCTTCAATCCCCCTCTTCTCTCCCTAGAAGATAAATTCACTTGCTTAGAAGGAAAGCAAGTCCCACTCTTTATTTTATCTTAGAGAAAGGGTTTCGAGGGTCACCTCCCACCTATTCATTGACCAATACTCTACAATTGACTTCCTAAACTACCGTGACTCCACCCATCGGTGAAATTTCGTGAAGAGCACGGAGCCTTAGTTGTGGTGACAATGGGCTAAGCCTCCATCATTTCCCTTGTCCTAGCAATTGCCCTCTTAGGAACACCTTTTAGGTCCACTACTAGTTTGAGTGGTAACAAGTTGTTCACAATTCCATTTGTGAACAACTCTTTCGTATGCCCACTTTTTCCATATTACAGCTCCAAGATGAGAAGTCCAGGGCTATGGAGGCTACCCTTCTTCTCTCTTAATCAATCCTCTACAATATAGTGAACTAGGGCTAGTTGGTTCGACCACTTGACTATTACTTTAGTCCTTGAAATTCTGCACATCCTTAGGCCCTATACACCTACGCTTCTACCAATTTTGTTGTCCTTCACCAGAACAAGATTCAGGGCTCTTCTTTGACAGTAACCTAACAACCCTCCAACTGTACTTAGACTACCATCAATCTGCCCAGCCACAATCAATTCTTTTTACTGATCTAGGGCCCCACAATATTGTCTTCATCTAGGGCTCTTCAAATCTGCCACCTAACAAGGGTTTGAGTCCTCTCAAGATCACTGTTCTTGTGTATCGAAAATTTGATCTTTGTTGTCCAATCTACGAACAGATATGAATTACTCCTCTTATCATACTTCTAACAATCTCTAGATGACTGAACTGGGGTCACAAATCAGCCACTAACAGTCCATTTACTAATTTTTTATAGGTTTCTTCAGATATTTGTCTAAAACTCTATGGAAAGTCCACCAAAATCAACTCCTCTGCATGTCAATCCATTCTCCATATGGCACATTTCTTCTGCATGCTCAATCTTCTGCTCAGGTTCCACCCTCCTTTGGATATATTGTCTCCACACATACTGAATCTGCAAACCATCTTCCAGATCTGTGGTCTTTATTGCAAAAATAAACCTCGCTCTAAGGGTCAGAACCTGTCTTCTTCTACGCAAATTTGTCACAATCTTAAGGGCATACCTTATGAACTAAACATGCTAGGAAACTGTCCTAACTAGGGAATTATACTTATGTACTTCTAATTGTTGTAGAACAAACCTTATCCACACATAGAAAAAACACGACTCTTGCCTCCATAAGAGACTCGACCTAGCTCATATGGATCCATAGATTCTGGGCATTTCTTTGACTGAATCTTGACATGAACTTCAGATCTCAATGTCGACCCTCAAACTAGGGTTAAATCAGTCAATATTACACCTATGTCAACTTCTGTTATGGCTCTAAATTACAGTGCAAACCCTCCTCCATTTATGTTGGTCTTTATCACAGACCTTGCGACCTACTAACCACCACAAGGCAAGATGGTATCAACCCTCTCTTCTATTTCATGTAGAAAATATAACCAACGGGATTCAATCTAATCTTGTAATGTACTAAAACAAGATATTGAATCCTTCCTACAATTTGTGGAAACAACACACGATCGCACAATCACATATAAGTAAGAGAAACAAGTTATCAATCGCACAACACAAGATGTATCTGGGGAAGCAACTTCTCAAAACCCTCTATCTCTATTTTGTATTAAGTCAAGGAATCATGAAACAATACAATGCTTAATCTCTCTTGAGATTCTCAAACACTCTACCAATTGTCTCCTGCTGATCTAGGAAAAATCGGTCTAATACTTAGCCAATTCTCAGCCTGCCTTGCTCACACAATTCCTATGGAATTATCTCCATATTAATTAGGAAAAGCAACCTTCCTTGATTGCACAATCCATCATGGCATCCCAATGACTTTATAATTGCACATGGGAAATTTTCTATAAATACAACTGATAGTTATGTTCCTCTGAACTGTGTTACAATAAGGATGAAGGGTCTTTTTTATTATTTAAAAATAAGATAAAATCCTAAACAATCAAAACCCTAACCCGAGGAGATGTAACACCAAGAGTTTATGGGCCCCGTTGGGGTTAGTTGGGCAGCCAACTTTCCGGGGTCGTAACTTGGTCATATGATCTTCGTTTGATGCACATGATACCTTGTTAGAAATATCTCTTCGAGGACTACAACTGCTAATGCGATTTCTATGAAATCACTAAACCTTTCTTGCCCAAAAAACGTCGTTTGGGGCCTCAAAATGGCTCCGGAAGTTCAGGACCTGAAAAACTGACAAAAATAGTAAACTGTGCTATAATTAAGGAAATTGAAAAATTGAAAGAGACAATGGCGAGGGCCCAAGTGGAATAGGCGGATGGCTACCAATATCCACCTCGATCACCTTAAATCTAATTTCTTGAGCTAACTCAATCATCATGACTTAGTTAACTGACACAAGTGTTATGAGACGAAATTACAATTTATTTAAGGGAAAAATAAATTAGACGCCTCACATTCCTCACTCTTGGTACATCAAAATTCCTCACTAGTGTGGGTGCATTTTTTTTTGTCCTTTCTAGTTTCCAATTTCACTATTTCTTGTTGCAAATTTCAATACTCCCTCTCAACAAGAAAGGAATTCAATCTATCTCCATTCGGTACTTTTGGAATGTTCTTCATGCTACACTTCTCTAGTGTTGTTTTCACCTGCAAGTCCTAAAACTGAATAGCCTCCGAACAACTTACTCAGTATAATGCATCTGTCATCAGAATCTTCTGACTGCTGCTAGCTACTGCATCTGTCTAGTACTGGATTCTCTGCGCTGCTGCTGACATCTGCATCCATGCCCTTTGAACTATTGCTAACTCTAATTTGTGATCCAGTACTATTTGACATCTGACTCTGATTTCTGTCTTGCTGACATTTGACTACATCAATTTAACCGATCCTTCCTACTACTATTGTACTGTGGCTCCTCGTAGCCAGGTTCGATCCATCAGATCACACGCCATCTCAATGGACCTTGCCCAAATTTCTTATCTTGGGATTATGTCTACACATCACCCCACCAGCTTACATCTCCAGGTATGGTTGCTCCCTCTTCCCATCTGGCTCGAAATTTCCCCCTCATGGAGGTCTCTTCTTGAGTGGATGCTTCCACTCAGTCTCCTCTCTGCTTCTCCAATTGTGGAAACTACTCCACAACCTTCTGAGACCGCTTCTCATGAAGATTCATGTTAAGAGGTATTTATGCTTCCTTTAAACCACCAAGTCTCTAACTTCTGCCTTTCTCCTCAAAGCTTTGCATGCATCTGGTACCTCAATTACATATAGGTTCTTGACTCGCGCATAGTGTAATTGTCCTGACGTTACAAAAAGTTTCTAAAAAAGAGTTGATTTTAAATCGATGATATCTCCCTCATCCGAGCTCCGATTCGACTGATTTTTTTTTTCTATTTCGGTAGATTTTCACAAGGAATCCAAATAGCCTATTTTTTTTTGAAAATTTTACACCAAAATATTCAAATATTCTATGCAAACTCGCCGCCCAAAAAAATTATGCTCTAATACCATGTAGAAAATCTAACCAACAAGATTCAATCTAATCTTGTAATATACTAAAACAAGATATTGAATCCTTCCTACAATTTGCGGAAACAAAACACGATCACACAATCACATATAACTAAGAGAAATAAATTATCAATCGCACAACAACATGATGTATTTGGGGAAAGAAACTGCTCAAAGGCCCTCTATCTCTATTGTGTATTAAGTCAAGGAATCATGAAACCAAACATTAATGCTTAATCTCTCATGAGATTCTCCGACACTCTGTCAATTGTCTCCCGTTGATCTAGGCAAACTCGGTCTAGTACTTAGCCAATTTTGATCCTTACTTCAGCCTGCCTTGCTCATACAATCCTAGCTAGGGAATTAACTGCTTATTAATTAGGAAAATCAATCTTCCTTGATTGCACAATCCATTATGGAATCCCAATGACTTTATAATTTCACATGGGAAATTTTCTTTGAATACAAATGATAGTTATGTTCCCTTTAACCTCTGTCTCAACTGGGTATTCCTCGAAACTGACATGCATACAACTATTAATAGCGAATTATCAGTTATATGATTGATCACTCATTGTGAATTAAATCTAATTTAATTCACTGGACCTCTCGCTAGCTCATAACTTAGTTAGAACCAGTTAAACTGATTTTAACGCATTTAATTGAGTTAATTACACTTGCACCCCACTAGTGCATCAATTTCAACTGGACCCAGCAAATATTAGAATCCCTCTAGATGCCTCATCTTAGACCCTCAAGTACTTGAATTTCTTGAGCTAACTCGGTCATCATTACTTAATTAACTAACACAAGTTGTTATGAGATGAAATTACAATTTATTGTCCAATTTATTTAAGGGAAAAATAAATTAGACGCCCCACATTCCTCACTCCTGGTGCATCAAAATTCCTCACCAGTGTGGGTGCATTTCTTTTGTCCTTTCTGGTTTCCAATCTCACTGTTTCTTGTTGCAAATTTCAACATTTCAGAATTTGATGCGGCCTTCACACAAAGACACCATTGAAATCACATGCCTAGATTCTCATGAGAAACCTCTCTTAAGCTTGATCTACCAGAAGAGAACCAACAATATGTCATCCTACTTCCTAGCGCAAACCAACCCTTAAGGTATGTAACATTCTTCTGAACACTCACATGATGATATTGCTCTTGGAGGATGATCATGACCTCCCTTTAGCAACCCTTACTCGCCCTCGTACTCGACCTGCTTTAGGACTACATCTCTCTTCACCCCCTTGATGTGCCAGATAGTGGGAATACATGTCAAACATGCTAATATGTGCTAAGTGACAAGGCATGCCAAGATGTGCAAGGGTGTGTCAATGCATGTCAGGGAATGTCAAGACAACAAAAGGGAGAAAAAAGTTAAACTACAAGGAAATGAACACATAAGAGGGTTAATAAGTCATCAATTTACCTTTTCCAAGAGGGGCATGCTAGGCACACAACACTAGGCAACAATAGGTGCCAAGTGCAAAGTCTTAGTGCATTCTAAGTGCCAAGTATTCCTTTGTTGCTTCTCATCTACTTTCCAACAACTGATAATCACAAATAAATTTAATATTAAACCATGCCAAATCATACCAAGGCATCTCAACATATTCCACACATGCTAAGACTTTCCAAGCACCAACACGTGCCAAGCGCCAATATGTGTCAGGAACTAGTGTTATGCATGTTATGAAGTGGAAGGGAATGTTGAAGGGTGCTAAAGTGTGGTAGAGAGTGATAATGCATGTTCATGAGTGTTAAGGATTAATAGGAAAAAACATTAAGGGAGCACTAAGTAAAAATTCATGAAAGTTAATGAATATGAGGAACGTGCGCCAGAGACTAGTGTTAATGAGTGTTAGTTGTCATGCCAAGGAGGCACTGACAAGGTATGCTAAGCATTGGTAAGGCATGCTAGGGAATATCAAGGCATGTCAAGAATTCCCAAAGTGTGCTTGGGAGTTCCATGGTGTGCTAATTATATCATGTGCCAATTAATAGTGCCAAGATATGCCAATACATGCTGGGTGCTAAGGATGTGGTGCAGGGGACCAGGGTATGTCAATATGTGTCAAGGCAACAAAAGGAAGAACCAATTAGAGGGTTAATAAGTCAGGACTTTATCTTTTTGAAAAGGGGTATGCTAGGCACACTAATAATAGGTCCCAATACATGCCAAGTGGCATTGTGTGCCAAGTGCTAATGTATGTCAATGCATTCAACCAAGGTGTTCCAGGGCATGCTAGGGACTATATGCAGCATGCCAACACATGTTAGCAGAGTACGATGTTGTGCTAGCATATGTCACCATGTGCTTGGGCGTAAGTGTCATCACAAGATGTTCTAGGTACAAAGATGTTACAATACATGTGGGGTGCTAAGAAATGTTAGTGTGTGCCAAAGCATTAATTTAAGGCGTGCCCAGATTGGTGAGGATCGTTAGGTCTTTCTCATTAATAGAATTGTCAAAGCTTGATTATGTATTAAATAATATATTTCCTACACACAATAGTGGAACTTTATCTAAAGGGAATTTTCTAGATAATAAACTTAATATATATGAATAATATGTTGACTCATAGGAAATCTCTATTTGACTAGTTATTACTTGAGGGAAATGATACACACTAATTACTTCTAAAAAATTCACTGACCCTAACCACTATGGCTTTGGACATATTATAAAAAATACTCCATAATAATGGTATTAAATCGTTAACTTTTGACAAAAAAATATATTAATAGGTACATAGCGTCATCAAAAACTCATTGGAATGATCAATGATGACGACCATTTTTTGACCGTCACCAAAAGTAACAAAACGAGCATTGGTGAGGGTCATTAAAACTTCGTCACTAGAAGTGTCACCAAAGAGAGAATTAGGGATGGGCCTTTAACGACCCTCACCAAAAGTGTCATTCAAAATGTCTTTGGTGACGGACCATAAAGGACCATCACTATATACACTTACAGTGATGGTTTTTTAATGATCAATGATGACGGACATTTTTTGACCGTCACAAAAAGTAACAAAAAGAGCATTGGTGAGGGTCATTAAAAGTTCGTCACTAGAAGTGTCACCAAAGAGACAATTAGTGACGGGCCTTTAACAACCCTCACCAAAAGTGTCATTGAAAATGTTTTTGGTGACGGACCATAAAGGACCATCACTATATACACTTACAGTGACAGTTTTTTAAAGGCCGTCACCATATGTGACATTGGTGACGGACCTTAAAGGTCCGTCACAAGCATGACCCTCACCAATGTGCTTTTTTCTTGTAGTGATATATGTAAAAATGATTGAAGTACTATACATATCGATGTATATATATAAAAACAATAACACTATTTACATTGTTATATATATATTTACTTTTATTGTTCATGATATAAATTTTGGACATATTTTAAATTTTGTATAGTTGAACTACATTTAAATTTATCAAGAATGATTTTAAATTTTGGATAGTTGTTACATTTTGCATGTGATCACATGTTGTGATCTAATGTTTTGTTTTTTAAACTCAAGTTGTTTTGTTATTTTTTAAATATAAAATGAATCTAGATAGAAATTTCAAATTTCAAAACACATGTGGTACATGTTATGAATTTGAACATGTATGAATGTTATATAATTAGGATGTCTATTAAAGGTTATATTTAGGTACATTTTTCATGATCATACATGTCATTTAAAACAAAAATACATTGTTTTACATATTTAAGTTCATGAATATAAGTAAAAATGATTAAATTACATTTGAATATATATATAAATTATTGAAGTTAGATATGTATATATTTAAAAACAATCTTAAAATTGTAGGTGTTCATAGATGTGTAAAACAATCATAAAATTTTAAAATTGCATTAAAACATATATCTAGTACATAAATTTTTTTAATAATGTACATAGAAAAGCTACTATGGATGTCTGTTGATAGTAAATACGAAATTAAACATGAAATTACACAACATGTATTGCACATTTTTCATTCAAGAATGAAGATTGTAATTTTTTAATAGATGACTAAAAAAAAAATCACAACTTAAAATTTGCATTATATCAACTATGCTAGATACACATGTACATTTTGCAATAATGACATTATGACATAAATTTTACCAAAGAATGTATGAAATCGTTTAAGACCAGATAATCTACATGTCTATGTGTACATGTATATAAATTACCTATGTGAATGTAACAAAATGATGTACGTGTGAATGTATCCAAACAATGTATGTGTGAAAAAACTTGTACATATAACAGAAAATATACATATCATAATAATTTTAAAACTTAAGAATGCACAAAAAAAAGGCTAATAATTTCTAGTTGAGTTCTGTAAGTTCTAAAAGATGAATACAAGGAGAAGAAATTATTGGGCAGTTCAATCAAAATAATTCTAATGGAATGCGATATTCAATGATCCGTTCATGATCGGCTTTTGACATTTTCCATTTCGTAATTTTCAAATTTCTCTTTGATTGAACTTCTATCAAATTTATGCATGCTGCACACACCAAGTATCTATATTGAAAAATTATGACATCAGGTTCATAGTCTTGAAAGTAAAAAAAATCCCGATTTTGATGAGTTTGTTGGAATAAATAACCTTTAGTATAATATACCCTTTGTCATATATAAACCTATTATCATCATAGTTTTCCAATAATTTCATATTTCGTTCAGTGCAATGCATGAAATAATACTTCACATTTTCTACATTGGTAGTAGGTGCAACTACAACAAAAACATCTCCCACAAAATGAATTTAATTAAATAATTAATTTAAACAAATCCGGAGGAAAATGTTGAAAGAAACAATTTTGAAATATGCACAAAACATATGCATCTTCCAATATTCAAGGAATAGAAACTCTTAAAATATGAAAAGTTAAATACTATTATTTTCTTTCATGCCTGGTTCTTATTGGTATCTCTCATGGAAATTCAATTGCATATATATATATATATATAATATATATATATATATATATATATATTCACTAACAATTCATCTTTAACCAACAAATTTTGAATTGTAACTATAGAAATACATAATTCTACAATCTTAAAAATTAACCATTCACCATTCATTCTCATAGTTTGGGCAATAAGATTAAAAAAGAAGAAGAATTTCATCATTATTTTTAAGTTATTAACAAATTCTAGATGTTTCCATATATGAACTAGTACATTAGTTTGAGGTCATACTGGAGGAGGAGCTACTTGGTGTTGAACTAAAATGTGTATTTTCCCTTTTTATAAGAAACAATTAAAAAAAAATATTTATGAGTGAATATCAAAAATATTTCACCATAAATATGTTCTTTTGGATTAAGATAGTTATCAAATTCAATCTATTTTTAGAAGAACTAGCCATGCTAGACTTCTAAACAACTGAAGATTAAAAGGACGATGAACCCACCATTGTTTATAAAATGTTGATACAAAAATTAAAACTACATAGATATTAATGTAGATACTAGGAAATTTTGTAGATGTTAATGATTAAAGTTGTTAGGGATGTCACTATTATTATTATTATGTGGAAATGTTGATGTATGCATGATGCATGATGATGTTGACATGATATGTCAAAAGGTCATATCATGTCACTTGTATGTGCATCAATAGTTGACAAGGATACAAAATTTATGTCGTAATAATGATATGCACTCAACATTTTGATGATGTGGGCATCATGTATGATTTTTAATAATATTATAATAGTGAAAAAAAATTACATATTCTTATAATCCAATGATGCATTGGCAATGCAACAATTAAATAAAGAATAAAAGCACCTCACCAAAACTCAAAGTTTGCATCGCCCTTCTCGTTAATTTGTAACATAAATTGAAAAGGGGGATTAAAAAGAGAGATATATGAGACATGATTTGATCTATTAGATTATAAGTACATATTATTTTCTCATTTTCCCATTTAAAAGGAAAATAATTCATTTAAATTAATATTGGAATAGAAGTTGGGATAAAATTTGGGTTTCATTTCAAATGGGATTTAAAATGTGATGAGATTTCTATTTTGTTTGGAATGCAATGAAATTTTAGTTGTATGAATTTACAAAAAAAAAAATTATGGATTTCCTCTTACCTCTTCCTATTCCTATCTTTATCTCTCCATTATCCTCCCACTTTCTACCTCTTTCCCCTACTTCAACTCCATTTCCTTCTCACTTTTCCACTTCTCCACTCTTTTTTTCACATCCCTTCTATTCCTCCACCTCACCCTATTCCCCTTCAACTCTTCTTTTTCTTTCCCCCTATCCATATTTGTCCCCCCCCCCCCCCCCCACCCTTATATTCATTTTATACCTTTCTCTCCTTTCCTTTATTTTTCTTCTTTTACTTATCTATACCATCTCCTACCCCCACACAACTCTTCTAATAAAAATGATATTTTAATAGAAAATATCTTAGGTATTATTTCCCTCTCTTCTTAAAAAACGAAAATGAACAGTAGTGTTATTATTAACTAACCAAGGGATTCCTTTATCACTAGAAATGCAAATAAACCATAACAAACTCCTTAATTTGTTGTTATACCCACTACTCATTCTCTCTCTTATCACAATACAATTTGTCCTTACACTTAGTCATCCTGTAATATTTAATGTATTTGATTGTAATTTAATTATGTCACCCCTTTTTAATTAGACTTGAGAGCTTATTCTCCTCCAAATCCATATAATAATTTCAATTTATGTACCATAATTGGACCAAGAAGGTAGAGTTTCATTTTTCTTGGTTAATAAGTTAAAGAGTTAGAGGTTTAGCTACTAAAAGGTTAAAAATAACTTTCATGAGAAAATTAAGTACCTCTTTCTACTATTCTCATAGCATATTAAAGAGATACATCTACTTTGACATTTTCTATTTCTAGTTGATGTGTACCATTTCTTAATATTTTTTACGCAATATATATCTATGTGGAATGAAGTCCAATAGATATATTATCGACCATAATAATAGTTTAATAAAATACATGGGTAAAAAGCCATAGCTACGATTGAGCATATGTGACCTGATACCAAAATTATAAATAATATTTTTCTCTCATATTAAAAGAGTATGTGATCACATCAACTAAAATATTTACAAGAAATTCTAGTTACTTTTAGTTGATTTTGGTTAAATTTGTTGTGTCACTTTCACAATATTTTTTGGATAAAGTATATCTACAATGTTAAGAACATTGTGTGTGTCTTCCATGTTCATTCCAAGCTATACATATTTTTTCTTCTATCCATTTTGTATACTTATATTAGTAACCTATTGCTATAATAGATGAAACATATCATATGGAATTTAATGGAGAGAGATCATACAATGATGTTAAATGCAACGAAATAGCTACAAAACACCATTAAAGAAAACATAAAAATAAAGATAGATTAAGACAACCACAAATATCTCATGGCAAGTTGGAATTGTATGCAAAATCTGAATCCTTATAGTATAATTTGTAGGGATAAAGTCTCACGATGCTCATTCATAGTTACTTTGAGCCTCTTAGACATGCTATTATTTACCTTATACTTTTACCAAAATTTGGAATCTAATTGAATACAATGTTATATACTTTTCATAGCACTTATTCATTTTATGTTGAGCATATTAATGATTGACAACATGGAATAGATGTGATATGAACAAGGATGAATATATATAGCAACAAAATATAAAGTAAATGTTTTTACTTATGATGATATATGTATTAATAGAAGCCTATATGTTTTAAATTTTGAAAGTCGAAAATTTATGTAGAAAGGTCCTAATTTTTTTCATAATTGATGGATCTTTCATAGTTTCTCACAGACTATCAAGAATAGAAGACACTATACAAAGTGAAATATGTTTGAAAAGTGAAATATGTTTGAATTAATCTTATTTATATTCATTCATGTTTATATTCCTTAAAGTTTAATATTTGGTTATATAGATCATGATTGAACTAATTGAATTTTATAGTTGAATTCATTTTCCTTGATTTTGAGCAAATTTGATTAGTAAATTGGTAAGATATATAATGAATATGAAAAGAAAAAATAAAGCAGAGACATTTATCATAATGTATTTAAAACATCTATAATGTATTCAAAATCATCCTTCAAGGTATCACGGATAATAAGAAAATATCCAATGAGAAGGAAGCACGAGCATAGGAACAAACCTTCATAAACTACAACTAAGAATAACAAAGGTAATAGCTAAAATATACTTGTATATATCGATTTTGATTTGCATATAGTTATTCATTTTTATATCTATTTAAATTAATTTATTTGTACCATGTAATATTGTAATTCCATTAAATTATTTTTGGTTAATTTATCAACATTAATAAACTAAATTCATCTAAGATTTGTGTGGTAAGGGGCTCTCTTTGAGAAAGACTCTTCGAGATGCCACCTTGCACTACTTTACACCTTTAGATTTAATGTTAGATGATTTAACAATAGTTGACCATCACATTAATAATCAGTTAATAGTTATTAATAGTAGTTAATAAAAAAATCATAAATTGAATTATTGGAAATTCATTTTAACAGTTTGCAAGACTAAGAGAAAATCTGTTTCTAAAGATTTCAAGGCATGTTTCATTGTGATGCCCTGCCATGTTTTTCAAGCATTGTACGAAGAGATCTTGTAGGGTTGTTGTTTTCCTTTTATGCTTATTGCTGACTACATGGAAAGAATTTTCAAGGAGGCGATGTCAATCTTGAAACCCATTGAAACGAGAATCAATGTGAAGATACGACTTCTTAATACTGAGGAGAACTTGAGAGTAGGGTTTTATCAAGATAGACTTAGCAACGAGGTAAGCATGTTGTCAAGAGATTTCATATAGGTGCTTTTAAGTTTTATTAAATATGACATAATCATAATCTCAGTAAGCGTGAATTAGGTTTCGGAAAGAGATCAGGATATAGTCAGAAATGTTGTTTTTGGGACTTTTAAAATAAGTCCATTGGGTTTAGGTCAAGCGACTCGCTTTCACTTTTTCAATTTTATACCTACATAAATAAATCAATAATCAATGAGGCTTTTTTATTAATAATTTTCAAAATCAACGTAGGAAATTGAAGATGCTAATTTTATGGTTGGACGCAACCTTTGACCTACATTTGGTATGAGCTTTGCGAGGGACAGAGGGTATTGAAATTGTCTTTGAACGTCTGAAAACGATCTTTGAAAGACAACCTTTCAAATTGTATATATATATTTTTAAGAGATAGTAATTTAGTGCAATTTTCTGCGAGAAATTTTTCTCCACGTGACTCGTCACCTACGTTGGGTAGTGATGGCCATGGAATCTAACCTAGCAGAATTGTAAGGGTGAATTAGGATCAAGTCTTTTGATTCATAGGCAGGAAGACAACAAATATTTCATTGGACATGGAGGAAATGGAATGTCACAAAAATAAGGTATTGTAGGGAGTTTTCCGAGATATAGCCTTATTTATTTTATTACTAGTGTTATTTCTTACAGATTACATGTCTTGGAATTTATTTGTGCATATCACTATGCTTGTGCCTAATATGAATGTCATAGACGAACAGAATAAAAAACTCGAGTTGAAGCGTGACTATTAAATATAAAGACTTGCAGAAGCATCTCATGTCTCTGGTTGAACAATGGAAGGGGAAGGACATTGATGGAAGGCATGTATGTTATACTGTTTTTCATTTGGTCCTGAAGATGGAGTAGAGTGTTCACCGAAAATGTTGCACAAAATACTCATACTATGGGCACACAGTAACGACTTTAATGACCTCTAATAAAAGCACTACAATCTGCATCATATTCACTAATTAATTTCATATAATTAAATATCCTGGTATCATTAGTCTCCAAATCTCTTAGGGTTTTTTCGTTTTGATTTCGTATACAATAAATCCATATCATCCAGATAACGATGTATCATATGCAAGGTACTCTAGTGATGCAGTTTCCCCTCAATATCATAAATTTTTTGAGTTCCATGAACAAGGATGGGAAAGAGAGAAGAACATTTCCAAATTTGTGGATTATCATAAGTCCTCTTCAAAGAAGATGACAATTAATTACTTGGATTCAGAACAATGGCTATTTTCTGGTGTTTCCCAACTCATTATCATTTATTGATTACCGTTGCAATTCCTACACATGGCAAAGGGCGTTGTTGCATTTGTGGAATCATGAAACATTCACAGTTCTATTCATTTACAAATTATGGACTACGCCTTCGGCTTTCTGCATATGGGTAGAGAAATATATAAAAAATTATTTAAAATTATTTCTACGCTATATATGAACCTATTGTAAATCCCAACAACAACACTGGATATATTTTTATTCTCCTTCCCTATATAAATAAATTAATATGATCTATTCAAATCAGGGAGATGATGGTTACGAATGGAGAGAATATGGAAAAAATGTTGACAAAAAGAAGACAGAGTATTCAACTCCTAAGATCTTATTACAAATGAGGTTGGGCACCGAGTTTCCCAGTTAAAAAATAGGTTCCACCACCTCCTTTTCCCCACAGAATTATGCAACTAATGGACTCATTGAATATAAAATACATGCAAGTTCGGTAGCAAGTATAAACATGTTAAAAAAAAGGTGAATTTGAGCAGGTTGAGAGAAGCCCAGAAGAACCCACGATTTTCATAACAACCTATAGAGGAGAACATACCCATTCTTTAATTCCTCTAGTTATGGTTGCTATGTACTATGGATTGTCCAAATTTTTCGTTGGTGAAGGAACAAACACATAAAATTTTGTTGCAGAAAACCAATTTATACCCTGCATTGCCTCAATATCAACCTCGAGCGCATTTCCCACAATCACTCTTGACCTTAGAGACAAGAAAACAAATTTAGGACCAGTCTCTACATTTTACGACAAGCAACGCAAATTCAGGATCATTCTCTACATTTTTCCACATGCAACTTTCATCGCTTGACTCCATATCCGAACAATATGGGCCCCAGACTAGATCACTCATCAACCCTGCTTTTGTAATGTTAGATACCAAATTGAATGTAGCCCATGCTGGAGAAATACAGGGATCTCTTCTCTATTTGGTTGGTCAAGTCCAAGGGATGCTTAAATGCACACCAAGAACACAATGTAGGGATGGTTCAACTCAAGAAACATGGGAAATATCTCATGCCGTGGTATTTTCTCTACCGAGAAATATTTTGGTTATATTGTAATATGTATGTTAAAATAGTTGGTAGCTCGATCAATGGTATAAATGAACAGATGATTGTCAATAATTTTAATCGAGGATATCATAATTGATAATAAAAAAATTGTATACTTTTTAATATTTTATAATTAAATAATATTCAATGGAAATGATGTAAAAATAACTATAATTAGTCAATAATTTATTTACGATAGAAAAAGAAAAAATTTAGATGATAATTACATATGAACATATTTTATCTACGCGTTTTGAACCAGCCAGCGTGGTTCATCATGAGGACAAGATAAGAAATCAGATCATGAAAACTAGTTTAAATAGATGAAAAGAAGCTCCAATTAGCTGTTGTTATATAACAACTAGTTTGACTAAAAAAAAAACAAATAAATAAATTGAATCATTCTATGTAAATATAAATTAATAATAGATTCTATATTATATCATTTTAATATAATTTACAATATTTTATATTCATATAATTAATTTCTTTCTATTAAACCATATACTTTTATAGGTTATATAATAATATTATATTTTAAATTTATTTTTTTAATTAAAATATTATATTCTATAAATATAGTTTATAAAATTATATTGATATAACTAATTTATTGGTATTAAATCATATAATTTTAATATGTTATATTATTATATTATATTTTAAATTAAATTCCTTAATTAAAATATTGTATTCTATTTTTAGGTTATAGTTTTATACAGTATAACATTAATGAATTATATTATTAAAAAATTTTAATTTAATTTAACGATTGGAGAAAAAGGGAAGCTAAAACAACAACTAAGAATGAAGGGCGGGAATTCAACACCTCCTAACACTCCACCCATAATCTCTATTAAGGTTCAACAATATTTTTTCGATTTCTAACACTTCACCTGTCTTAGTAGTCTAAAACTATACCCTAAAAATGAATTTATAGAATATAATATTTTAATTAAGTAATTTAATTTAAAATATAATATAATAATATAACATATTAAAATTATATGATTTAATACCAATAACTTAATTAGTTATATGAGTATAATTTTATAAATTATATTTATAGAATATAATAGTTTAATTAACAAATTAAATTTAAAATATAATATAATAATATAACATATTAAAATTATATGATTTAATACCAATAATTTAATTATTTATACGAGTATAATTTTGTAAATTATATTTATAGAATATAATATTTTAATTAACAAATTAAATTTAAAATATAATATCACAATATAATATATTAAAATTATATGATTTAATACCAATAAATTAATTATATGAATATAGTATATTTTAAATTATATTAAAATGATATAATATAAATTTATTATTAATTTATATTTACATAAAAAAAATCTATTTATTTATATTTTTTTTTCTTAGTTAAATTAGTCGTTATATTACAATGGTTAATTGGAGTTTTCTCATCGTATCCTCATGATGAACAACATTGACAAAAAAGGTCTAAAAAATATGTTCATATGTGATTATGACCATATTTATATATCATTATCACTGAAAGTTTTTCTATAAAAATTTTAGATCACATAAACTAAATATAAAAAATTAATTTACTACTTATTATTTATATATTAATTCTTATTGCAATTATATAAATATTTAATAATAAAATAATATAAATAAGAAAATTAAAAATTATAATAATATAATAATATTTATTATAATAATAATAAAGTAAATATACTTTTATTAAGCAAAAATAGTATAGTAAGGGTGAAATTACATGTACGAAGTTGTCCTAGAATGGAGAGTTTAGGAAAAGTGGAGAGTTTGGTAACCAGGAAAAACTTTCACACAGAAGAAAAGTTCTCCTAGATTGGAGAGTTTGGGAACAGGGAACAACTTCCACATAGAAGAGAAGTTGAAAAATCACAGTAGATTGCTAAATTGAAACTAAAGTTTTTGCCTCCAAATTATTAGTTGAATTTTTCAAGAAGATTATAATATTCGGAAAGAAAAAGGATATGTATGCAAAGAAAAAAATCGTGTTTTATAGGTTTTCCACATAGAATAAGGAATTCCATTGCCAAGTGTGTTTACGAGTTTATATTTTTCATTAAAAAGGAGTATATGAAGATTTTAGTTCAAGGTAGGTGGATCATTTTATCAATTAATTATATAATAATTACTGGCAATTGCACCATCATTGAATGTTGCAAAAGAAATGTCGTAAGATTGTTAAAGAGATCAAATAATTGCTAAGCAAGATATGTGTAGTGAAATCGATGTTCGCCCTCAACTTTCACTTCAGCAAGTTCAACAACCTCAACAACCTCTCTACACTTCTGTCTCACTACACCTATTTCAGTTAGAAAATATCATATTTTCATTGACTAGTGTGCAAAGAAATATGAAAAATTCTTTCACTGACTAGTCCGTAAAGCAACACAAAAACTGCTTTCACTGACCAGTCCGCAAAGCAATATGAAAACTACTTTGTTACTCATATTATTTTTTAGTAGAATTGCTTAATTAGTCATTAAGCCAAATACACCTCTTAAGAAACAAGTTCAGTGAACTAAGCCATGCACCAGTGAAGACTAATTTTAACAATACTATAGAAGCAAAGATCAGTATCTGTACAACTTCAATGATCACTAACGTTCAAACTCTGGATAATGGGGTTATCTGGGTTGATCTCCAAGATTCTTCTTCCATCCATGAATGACATGCTAGATGTATCCCCAAGAGATTGAGCTACCATGATCCTTCAGTAAAAATGCATATTAATATCAATAATTGAAGATATTTAAATGATACATAAAAATACAGTAAAATATTCTCCAAAAACAATTATTCACTCACAAAGAGAATTTCTCATTCATTTTATTAAATGATAAGTTGAAGTCATAGAAATACACTAAAATATTCTCCGAAAACAATTATTAATCTGGCATAATAATGTGATCGAGTGTTGATGTAGGAAATGTATAAGGGTAGGTTGAATAAATTAATCCATGACCAAATTCAAATACAGTTTCCTCTGCATAAAACTGATATGTTTGGCTTGGGTATCCTGTGGAAGAATTGGAATGCATGTCCATGGTGTTCATGGGAATTTTTATGAAAGCTTGAGGGTACCATGTCATAGGCAATCGCCCACGTGCAATGTTTTGGAAGGCTATCACTTTTGCAGCAAATGATCTTAGTTTCCAACCTGCTATAATTGCAAATTAACCTTTGGAATGGGCTTCATAAAATCATAATTTCAAACATTATGCCTGGAAAAAAATGTGAAAAATGAAAATTGAAGGGGCACAGTTACCTGGATTGTAATCTCCAAAAATAACTTCAGCCAGTGCTTGGCCACCAGCTTCACCAGGGTAGCCAACCCACAAAATACTAGAAATTTTACGATCCTTTATTGCAAAAGAGACATCAACTGGTCCTCCACTCATGATGACAAGCACCACTGGTCCTTTAGAGACACTTGCAACTTCAGTTACTAATTTCTTCTATTCTCCAGGAAGAGTCAGAATTTTTCGATCATGATCTTCTGTTTCCTGTGATTAATCCAATCCAACCATCAGTCTTCGCTGCAATACTTGTTTCTTCACCAAATCTCTCAGTGGAAGTACAATTGACAGAATCACATCCTGGGCTATATATTATTGTCTCAATGTAATTCTTAGGACCTGAAACTAGAGTTATCATGCTGCAAGGAATACCTGGAATACCAAGAAGAAAACAACAAGCTCACTAAACTTTTTACAGAGATTTTTGCATCATTTGCAATCCCTCACAAAAATAATGAAAATTTGAATGCAAACCTGGATAATCTCTAATTGATGTTTTAGGAGCATCTGCATTAGGTCCTATGACAACTAAAGAGGTAATATGTGATTTTATAATGGTAAAATATTATCCATGTTCTTCAAAAGTACTATCCCCTGTCTAGCAGCCTCTAATGCAAGGTGTAGATGATCATCAGAACAAACATTCTGGGGCCCCAAATCACCATACTTCTAATGCTTAGGATGACCATAAAAAAGCTGAAGATGCATTCGTAATGAGAATAAGTTGAAAAGGGCTCGGTCAATTGATGATTCCTTGACCTTCCCTTTCTTCACTGCAGATATTGTGTGCCTATGCAAATAAGTTCCACAGTTGATATCCATGCTTGTGAACAGACATAACATGGGGTTGATTACACTACAGGTTCCACAAAAAGGTATAGTGATCCAATCAAATAGGCTATTTAGCCAGCAAAATCTAGATAGGTATTCCAATACTTGAATTATGTTTAACAAGCAGGCTCTAATTCAGCAAGGAATCTTAAAATGCACTAAGAAATATAAACTCTAATGTTGGAATTAAATCACTATTATTCCTACCAGCTTTTGGAACATCCACAACTGCATCCTTAGGAGATGTTTCATAGATTTGATTCTCATAAATGATTTCAACAATGTCATAATCAGAAGTAATATACCTAAATGGTTTTTGTCTCTATAGTGCAACAACTTCGCCATTTTCAACTATGCATAAAATAGTATTGTATAGTGGATATCCCCGAAGTATGTAGTTTAGTAAATATCAAATAAAATTGTACAAGATAAACATACCCTTGAAATCCCCAATTAGATTTGTTGTTTGAGAAAGGAGATCATAATGTTCACATGTTGGGACTCCATTTACCTGGTTGTAAGAGCACATCATACAACTTGAATGCCCTTCTCACACACATCTCTTAAAGGGTGCTTGGAACGTGTCTTCTAAATCTTATTGAGTAACCTGCAAGCACAGACAGTTGGACCAGATCAGAGATGATTCAATCTCAACTTTAGAATCTTTTATACTGTACAACAATCATGCCCTGGTGGAATCACAATTAGGTCTCCAGCAATAATAACAGTGGAGCTAAAATACGGTTTGTTCCAACACTTTAAATAAAGTCAATGGGGTCTATCCAACCTTTATCCTACTATCTCCACAGACAAAACAGAGACAAGAATATATGTTATGTTCCTAAATCATGCATATAAAATGTAAAATAATCAATTACCCAAATCCAAGTCTTCTTTGGTGATATCCACAAACTTCTTGTCCTTGTAAGACTTAAGGTTTTGAATGGAAACCTCATCAATTGGATCAATAACGAACAATACCTGAAAGATAAAATTTGATGTCCAGTAAGACAACCACGAATCATGAGTTCCCATAACAAAAGGTGCCAATTATCTATTGATGTCTTACCTCATAGTCTTTTTCTATAAGTTTTTCTAAGAAGGGTGCATTTCTCACACTCATGATGTTCTCTGCAGCAATATAATAAATATCTTTTTGGCCTTCTTTCATGCTATCAACATAATTTTCCAAGCTAACTAACTCATCCTCGTTAAACGATGAATTAAAGCGAAGAAGAGGAGCCAATTTCTTGTGATTTCCATTGTCCTCAATGACACCATGTTTCATATTCTTTCCAAAGTTGTCCCAAAACTTCTTATAATCCTGCAATGGTCCAATCAAATATTTGAGAATTTCTCATTCATTTTATTAAATGATAAGTTGAAGTCATAAAAATACACTAAAATAGTGGACATGAGTGTTACAATAGGATATTGTGGACATAATTATGCAGTTAGCATTCCAGTTTATGAAGATGAACTGGATGGTTAATGGAAAACAAAATACATTGGACATTATTAGAGCGCCACTACCAATATTTTGGGAAAGACCATTACCCTGTTTCCTTATATATAAGGAAGACAAACTCTTAATTTTCCTATTTCTAGCACTAGAGCTAACAACCAGTGCTTCAATATGAAGTGTATCTAACTGTCTATTTCTAACACTAGAGATCACATATAATTGTTACCACAATATATAAATTTAACCATCAGATTATTTTACAATCTCGAGTATTGAAACAATCTCAGTGCATCCAAATTTGAACGATCTTTGAACACAAGAAAGTTATATAGAATTAACTAAATCCTCAACACATTCCTTCACTCACTAATTAATGAATCATGTACTGTTGAAGATAAAGAAAGATTGGCAACAAAGACATACTACAATATACAGTTTACACATTTGTCCAGTCACTTTTATGAAAAGCTGGTAAGAAGTCTCATTTCACTTACATCTCACCCCACACCCTAATATGTATTATTTTAGCACCTCATAGATGCAATGAATGGTAACATATCATATTGTATCGCAACATGTATGCCAAATATAATGATCATACTATCTGACAATTTTAGGCGATCAACAGACATATCACAACATGTATTCCAAATATAGTAATCATACTATCTGACAATTTCAAGCCATCAACAGATGTCTAAGATAAATGTAAAAAAAGGGTGCAATATATTTCCAAAACTTGATATAAGGGAAAAATATCATCTTTACCACCTAATTTGCAAATAAAGGGTGTAGCTCATAACCCCAGTAGTATTGAGCACTCTACGTAGATATGGTAAGATACCAAGTTACACCCATATAACATTTTCAATTTACTTGTGAATAATAACAACATTTAGTTCTAACAAATGACTAGTTGGATGATGAATCCTGTTATGTATTTGAAACATTGACCTACAAAATGACTATGGTGGATAATTCTTTAGAAGATTTGCATTATGAGAACATTTAGCACTTAATACTTCTGCAGCGTCCATGTCATTGTTGCAATCATTAACTATACTGGCATCATTAGTAATGTACTCTAGAGGCACCATAATTAACTGGCTTTTGAATAGATTTTATAGCAGGCATGCAATCACTCTCATCATTACCCACCTACCAAGAACGATCCTTTGTCCTTTGATTTTTCTTATGCATCTTATGTGCAGCATGAATTTTTTTCCTATTTTCCCTTTTCCAAGAGGATCAAAATTTATGCCATTTGATGAATCAAATGAATCAAGGTCATGTAGGACACCCTCTAGACTTGAGCTTCCCATGACACTTAGAAGCTTCCCTTTTGTTTCCACTTATTTATTTACAGTGGAATAAAATTGGTTGTCAAGATCTGAGCCTCCCTCTTCTTCCGCAGAAGAAGTAGAGGATCCTATTTGATCACCATGGAGCTCCAAAACTCCCTCCTCTGCTCTCATTCTACAGTCTTCTGTTTGCAATGTTGGAGAGGTGGAACTGGTCTCTTCACCTTCACCACTGCATGTTTCCTCTGGTGGTAATTCAAAATGAGGTAGCTTCCCATATATCTAGTCCTTCAGAATTTGACGGGCTGCACGTGTCTCATAAGGCAAAGTCTTCTGTTTGTAGTGTTGGAGAGGTGGAACTGGTCTCTTCACCTTCACCACTGGCAGTAATTCAAATTTAGGTAGCTTCCCATATATGTAGTCCTTCAGAATTTGACAGGCTACATGTGTCTCATCTGGCAAGCCTCCTATCCCAACGTATCCCCAGGACTACGAATATGTCCTTAGAAACTAAAATGTTGTAGGAGGCTTGTCCTGTAGTTCATATGGTTTAGGTTTAGGTAAATATATTTTGTAAATATTCTCAAAATTACTTCTAGGAACTCGATCAACTAAAACTTGTATTTCACCCCTGTGATCAATCAATTGATCAATAGGAAACACACCCGAAGAAATCAGTTCATATATGGAGCTTTAAAAGCTGGGAAAAGCTAGACCAGGACAGTCACACAACATAAGCCTATCAGAAATTATAAGTATCTAGAAATTCTTGGTCTTTCCTAGTGTTGATGTGACACCAGTATTTTTCTGTCCAACCAATGCATTTATTGTGGAACTTTTACTCACATTAGGATAGCTAACAAACCCTACAACCACATGCCTAGCACCAGAATCTAGCACCTTGGGGTTACTAATCAATACATCACTCTCACTGTAAGATGAATCAAAATTTGAATATTGGTCTAAAATTGGCTGACCCTGCTTATTGGTTTTAGTTGAAGCTTTCCTGATTGTTGAAATTGCTTCTACCTCTTTTTGCAAGAGAATCAAAAGCTCTTCTCGACCATAAATTTTTATGTCCTCAGCAATTCTCTTGATTTACTAAACTTTTTGAGTAGTTCGTATGATCTTTACCCTCTAAAGCTGCTAAAGCAGCTTTAGATAAAAAATTCCTTGTGAACAAAAATATTTTGCCCATTTTTTTCTGTGAATTCAAAAACAATAATAATTAGTACTTTTTCCTCACAAATATTACATTCACTATTTTACATCTGCTGCACATCAAATATCTGATATTTTACAGTTGAGGGAGAAACCTGATATGAATTGGTAAAATATCTGCTTTATTGACAAGAAACATTGTCCTCTTATGAATGTCAATTTCTTGTACATATTCCTGTAGTTCAAAGCAGAGACTAATCATAATACCCTTCCAAGTTCCAAATATATGGTAATATTTAGACAAAATACCATCCACTAAAAATCATGGCATAAACAACACTGGGTATTGAACTTCAGATGAGAAACAAAATGATAGATTTTTCTCACTAAGTGAAACCAGGTTGCTTGTATTGGTGCATATAAGAAGTCTATGTAAATCATCGTGGGGCAGTTAAGGAACAAATGCTTCATGCAACTCATGGGTGTTTTTGGCATTTTTACCAGGATAAAAATTAAAGGACATTTGGTATAGCTGCCTATTGGTTCAACAATGAGTAGAATATCAACTGGAACTTTGTGGTTGTCATCAAGCAGCATGTCTAGTGAGGTGACTACAAATAACACTAAAGCACTGAAACCTAAACAACACGCATAGTTTGTCAAAATTTAACAATGCTCATAAGGAAACAAACTCTTAATCAAATAAAAGAAGTTTTAAATCACACTCCCAACACCAACTTAAAATTACTAATCAAAGTTCTTTATTAAAATAGTCAAAATGGAGCTGGAATTGCAAAAACTAATGGGTATTTCAGATTTAAAATTAAGTGGATATATACTTTCCACCATCATCTAGGCAACAATCAAAAGATGTCTCTCCAAGTTCTGAGAAGAAACAATCCTAAACATCATAGCCTACGCCAAAATATGAACTTAAGTCTACCTGTAGCTACATCGATGCCAGGGTCAAGAGAGCAGGGTCGGTTTCTTCATCATTGCTAGGGGTCAAGAGAGCAGGGTCGGTTTCTTCATCGCTGCTCTTCATCACTACCAGGGGTCGAGAGAGCAGGGTCAGTTTCTTCATCGCTACTAGGGGTCGAGAGAGAAGGGTCGGTTTCTTCATCGCTACTAGGGGTCAGTTTCTTCATCATTGCCAGGGGTTGAGAGAGCGATTTTTTTTTTTTTTGAAATGCAATATTAGCAAGCATAATTCTATGAGATATTCACGGAAGTGGAAGATGGAATAGGAATTTAAATATAGTACGTATGCTCAAGCACAAATATTACATTATTTCACCAGTCATCATGAACCAAAGAACATTTCTTAGGCACATGACAATGAACTAACAGTTAATAATGTTTGTGACAATAAAATGTGCACAAATGTTCCAAGAAATAAGTTGTTTGTCATTGTGAAGAATACAAGGGACAAATCTCCTAAAAATAAGAATGAAAATATTGGTATCATTGCCCGGTTGCTATACTAAAAGAGCTCACTTTCTTCGGTGTTGAAACAACCATTGGAGCCTCTAGGTTATCTGTAATAGAAAACTTGTCATGCATGAATCTGTTATCTATAATGGATTCATCATTTGGAACAACCTTGTAACAGTAGCAGCTTTTTAGTCCCTCTTGGCTCTTGTAGCACTCGTGATTACTATTTTTAACCTGTTTTAAGTTCCAGATGACAGTAAAATTACCAAAACTAGCCACAAGATGCCGCTCTTGATTTATACTCTCTATAACCCAAGAGAATTGGCCACCTTGGAACTTGTTTTTCTTTCCTGCAAGATGGGAATGGACCGGAGTTAGATTGAGTAGCCTTGGAGCTGAAATCTTATTCCCCATCCTACCACCAAAAGCCATCTTCACCTTCCCATCCTTGTCAGTGAAAAGAGTACTGATGAGAATCAAATAAGTATCGGTTGTACCAAGAATCCATTTCCTATGATAGGTGACATCGACATGTGTTATGGGTGATCCAAGTCTTGGAAATGTTGTTTTTTCCATTCTCATGGAATTCTTTCCATAGAGACGGATCTTCCCATCAACATAACCAACCACCACACACCTATCACCAGTTGAGGCAAAGAACTGGAAATTTGTCCCTTTGGAGAACTAATTCCCACCCTCCCAATTCAACACAGGGTTGTCAATATCATGAACATTGCCATGCCTGACTCTCATGTCCCACCTGCAGAGCCTATTGTCATCGAGACCTAAGAAGGTGGAATCGGATGCATCCAGATGGGAACTCTTGTTATTTTTGGTGACATCCCTCATTGTAAGAGGAGTTCGATCTTTCTGGAATTTCCATTCTGTTACAACCTTGCCAGTCTTGATATCAAGCTGGTGAATATCGGTGGAATGGGGCCTTCCATGATTTGTAGGGCTCATAAGAATCATGTTGGTCTCCGCCTTCATTAGCAGTTCTTTCTTAGGAGTATAAAAAGAAGAAAAACCTTGGCTCCCTAGCTCCCCATTCCTGAAGGGGACAACCATGCCTTTGCCCTGAATCCCATAAGGAAAATTCTTGACAGCCTCAATGCTAGACTCGCTTACCAAGAAACTGTGCTCTAGGGCATCCATGGCTAAACTATGGATACCACCTATGGCCACCTCTTTGAACTCTTCTCTCAAATTATTGTCCAGAGGGGTTTGGGATTTGGGTTTCTCCTCCTCTGCATCCTCCTAGTAAGAGACATCAGCAGCCTCAGGATTGGCCCAACCCAGAAAATCCTTACCAAATACTTTGACCTTGTTCTCTTATGTAGCTTCGAGAAGATAAGTATTCTCAAACATATAATTTTGAAATTCAGCAACAAAGTCTCAGTGGTATTATGGGCTCATAAACTTGATGGCCCAAACTCCTTGGCTAACAAAATCAACCCTCGAATTCTCATCAAACATCTGAATTTGTAAATGGTTATCCACTCGAGACCGAACCTTTGAGCCCACCTTCAGCAACCAGCTCTTGAAGCTCTTCTTATTAATACCCCCTTCTTCTTCGTCTTTTCCATCATCATCTTCATTGCCTTCTCTGACAAACTTGCAGCTCACCAGTTTATTAGGGACGACCCATTTAGCTTCTTTGGAGTTGCCTCCCACATGTCGATACAATTTGACTGTTAGGGCATCGTTTTCCACCTGAGGCGAGCTGTTAAGAGACAAAGAAGTAAATCTTGCACCGAGGCCATTGACAGCGAGGCTCGATCTGTGGTCTTCTGGGGTGCTACCAGTGGGAGAATGGAAACCATTTGAATTAGGAGAAAACTCCTCATTTTCTGATTCATAATCCGAGCTCTCTAGGTCTCCTCTCCTGCTCTGAGAGGATCCCATTATTATATGTGTTCCAAGGCACTGTGTACTCTAGTCTACTGCCAGAAGTAAAACTGATCAATAGAAGGGCTAGGGTCGAGAGAGAGATATGGATGCAAAAATCTTAACTCACGAAAACTTACCCTAACTAACAAAAATTCCCATTGAAAGGTTGATAATGTTTCAATCATCTAACACAAAATCGAATGGTCACAAATGATGTAGAGTGTCAATTAGAAAAGTCTTTTTCAAATAAGGACGCCTTATGGCATAATTGTTTAACTTATTGTTATCTTTTTAATGATAAATTAATCATGTAGTTATGATGGTTTGAATTATGGTTGTTTGAATTGTGATATTCTTTTTAATGATAAAATAATTATATAAATATATTTTTTGGAATTATTATTAATTATTTAATCAAAAAAATTATGAAAAAAATAACATAGAATTAATGAAAATCGAAATTGACTAATATATTTAAAAAACTAAATAAAGAATAATAATTAGATATAAACTAATATATGTTATAAGTCAAAATTTTGGAAGAAACTCCAATGGAGATAGAAAAAAGATTATGGATGAGATGGAAGATGTAATAATATATTTTTTTGATTATAATATATTGATTAGAAAATATTTAATTATAAGTTATGAGATATAAAATAATAGAAAAAGAAACATGACACAACCAAATTTTAGATAAACAATAGGGAATGAAATCAATGGGATTGTTGTTGGAGCTTCGTAAAAAAAGGGACAATCTAGCGTTTAGAAGTGCAATCTTGAAATTAATGAAGCGTATTCAAGAAAGGGAGGAAAATCAAAGGAGGGTCATATTAAAGGTCAAGGAGGAAAAGCCATGGAGTGTTATCTTCAGGCTCAAGCTGAATCTTAGTGGTAAGTGTTATTTAAATACTAAAATGAGAATGTTGAAGCTTGATCCCAAGTGCTATAATTTAGCTGAGATGAGGGAGAAGATGGTGGGAGCATAAAACCTAGTTGCCTAACCCTTTGTTCTGTGCCTCTCTCTGATAATGTTTCCAGGGCTTCCATTTTCAAGTTATGCGACCAACATTGTTGGTTTTGTCTTTATATGGTGTGTGGGTTTGTTCGATCACAGTTGCCTCTGCATGTTTGTGCTCCATTACGTTCCTTTTCTGGTCAGGCTCATATTGCCACAAATTATTTGTTTGGGTCTGGTTATGCTCATAATGTTTTTTTTCATCTTTCGACCCCCTTGCACCATCACTTGCACCTTTGTTTCAAATTTCTTCATGTTTGAAAGGTTTTAAGGTGCTACAAGCTTTTTGTTTGGGCTTGGTTTCCCTACCTGCTTTTTTAAAATTCTCATTCTTGGGATGCATGTTCTCGGCTTCCTCGGTGGCCAATGTCCAACATTTCTATCTTTCTTGGGTCATGTATGCTAGCCAAATTACTCTACTTTTTTAGGAGCTATTATCTAAAACCTATTATTTTGGTGGGCCCTTGCCCTGCGCCTACTTTTTCAATGCTTTTCCTTTTTTCTCCCTGGGATTTTCTTATGCGAACCCTAGGGATTTTCATTTTTTTATCAAACATGTAGTTATTTTCATCGGGATAGGTTTTTTTTGTTTGATATTTTGGGTATTTTTTGTGGTATTTTTCTCTTCCCTCTCTTTGTATCTCTAGAATTTGATTTAACACATAAAAAATGTAATTTATTTTGTCTCTCATGAATAAAATAACCTTTCATTTTTCTATGGAAAAAAAAAGTGTTATAATTTAATTACTAAAATGATTTTTTTTCTAAGTATATGGTATTGTTTTGTGGAATTTTTTTAAAGACTATTATTTTTTATTTTTATTGGATAGGTTAAGTACTAAATAAAGGGGATGATGAGAAGGGTTAAAAAAGGTTTTAAATCTGTGTATAGTAAATTTTGTTAAGTATATTTACATCGTAAGTTGTTCCCTATGAGAAAGACTCTCTTAGGTGACATCTTGCACCACTCTGCACCTTCAAATTTAATGTTAGAGGATTGAAAAATATTTGAGTGTCAAAATAATAGTCAGTTAATAGTTACTAATAATAGTTTCAATTTAATACTCAGTTAGTAGTTAGTAGTAGTTAACTACTAACTAAATTAGAAGTTTAACTCGTGTGAAATGCATTTTAACCATTTTCCTTCAGTTCCTTGATATTGAGAGAGGTTTTGGAAACACCAGGGTAAAAGAGAATGTTTCTAGAGAGTTTCAACATATGTTACATTTTGATTCCCTCCCATGTTTCACATGCATGTTATGAAGAGTTCTCAAAATATTTTTGTATTAATTTTCTACATATTGGCTACTGCGTAGTAGGAGAGCTCAAGGAGGCGAACTCGAAACACATTGAAATGGGAAGCAATGTGAAGATATGGTTTCTTGTTACTGAGGTGACCTTGAGAGTGGTGTTTTTATCAAGAAAGACTTAGCAACTAGGTAAGCATGCTATCAAGACATTTCATATAGGTGCATTTAGGGTTTTTTTAATAGCACATATTCATAATATCATTAAGAATTATTTTGGTTTCAAAAAATATCTCATGATATAGTCAGAAATGCAGTTTTTGGGCCTTTTCTGAATAGTTCATCATTGTTCCAATGTGATTCAATTTGGTTTTTGGGATAGGCCATGATACTTGATAATGGAAATATAGGTGATTGGAAACATATTCATATTGAGAATTGTCCAAAGCTAGAGAGAGTTCCCCTCAAATTTGAAGTATAGATCTTAAAGAGATGCACAATGAGAGTTGTACTCATTACCAAACTCATACTTGTTTACAAAAGTGCCTTGGGGTATTTTTCATGTTCATGAATATTAAAATGAAAAAAATCATTTCTCGTGGGATAAAAATAACTTATGTTAATGCAACAAGTATTGAATCAAGATGCTTTACACACTCAAAGAGCACTACAAGAACTGATAATTGACACACAATACTCTATCAACATTGCTATTGTTGAGTGGTTAGAAAAACACCATACTTGGTATACTAATGAGTCACGAGTACTTGTGAGTCATACTCTCAAGAGTGGTAATTTCCACTAACCTAAAATTGTCATGATGTTAAGAATTTAGTAACATGATAAATCTTGTTGGTTCTATGCTTAAGAAGGTTGCAGAACAAGTCCATGGACTTGAAACCATGGCCTGTGGATAGATAATTTATGTTAACATATATACCCAAGCCAATTTGTTAAAAATTCCTAGAGTTCGATGAATTCCTTTAGGATATCAATGTATTTCTCTGGGTCATAGTAATTTGTTATAGTTTTGATATTATTTGGTTTTGTCAATGGTTCAATGAACCATACAAGTAATATTTCTATAATTTGATTTTTGAATTCATCATTTCAAGGAAACTAGATTTTTTTCTCGGAAGCTTCCTAATGAATTATTGGGAAAAGTTGTAGAAGTTAGTATCTTGCCTCTGCAAATTCTTATTTTTTAAATGTGTTTGTAGTTACAAAAATTTGGTTCCTATGATACAAGTTGATTTAGTTCAGTGATAAAGATCAAAGTTCCTTGACTATTTCATCTACTTGCACCTATGGAAAGGTATTTTGCAAACAACACAATGCGAATAGATAATGTGACCTCAAATACAATTCTATTTTTACATAACTTTCAAACTAATTTTATAGCTTATTTTTAATGGGATTTTGAATTCTTGCTTAAAGGGGTGATGATTTTCTTTGTTTTTTTATTTTAAGTGTTTGCTTGAACATGAATAATTCCATAGTTAGTATAACACGATGAGAAACTATTGTCCAATGTAACATACAACTTTAACATGCAATGACAAGATATAATTGAAATGAAGGAAACTAGGTTATGAGGCATACGTTGGGGTAAAACATTATCCAAGAATGAGATGCATACCTTTATGTAAAACATTATCTAAGTCATACTCAATGACAAGCGAGGAGGGGATTTATATGGAAGAAAATGAATGGTAAGATGAAGTACTAAAATACAACTTAGAAGAGATACGATTACAAATTCTCTTACACATGGATCCTTGTCAATATAAAATTTCATATTTGGAGTATAGTTTTTGATTTGTTGCTTTTGTATGAGCTATAAGGTTAGTAATTTGGTGGATATGTTACATTTTGGTTTAATACCCGAATCAATGCTTAGATAGCCACGAGAATTTTACTCAGGGAACAAATATAAAAGCTAATTAGTATAGAACATAGCATCTCATATCATCTTCACGTCCCGAATACGAAGAAATTTTACAATACACAAAACCTTAATTGTCAACTTGAAAATGGATTGTTTGAATATACAATTTCATATTGAAGGTGGGTATAATTTTTGCACTTAATGGGAACAAAGTGATGCACTCGATGTCAAATTCTCAACATTTATAGGTTGGTACGAATAAAAGTTGAATAGTACATAAAACACATTAAATTTTTTGTCAACCTCAAAAAATCTTGTGGAGGCCTGTGTATGTGAAAAGTCATAGCTAAGAAATGAATGAAGAATACAAGCTTATTTTAGCTCATTCCGATTCTGGCCACATCAAAATTTTAGTCCAAATTGGATTCTCAGTAAATTTATTTACAAAAATTTTGGTTGATACGTGATATTCTTTAAAAAAAAAAAAAAAAACAAATCTTTTGAAGTCATAAATGTCTGAATAATAAAAGCTAGCTGCAAATTTTGTCAAGTTTGAGAAGCGATTGATTTTTTTCTTGTGTATGAATTGTAAGGTCAGTAAACAACAAATCTTTTGAAGTCATAAATGTCTGAATAATAAAAGCTAGCTGCAAATTTTGTCAAGTTTGAGAAGCGATTGATTTTTTTCTTTGTGTATGAATTGTAAGGTCAGTAAGCTCCTGGATATGTTGCATTTTGGTTTAATCCCCAAGTTGATGCTTACATGTCGAAGACAATTTTGCTTAAGTAACCAATATAAAATATAATTAGTACAGAACATAGCATCTGATATCATCTTTAGAACCAAAATCGAAAGAAATTTTACAGTACACAAAACCTTAATTTTCAACTTGAGAATAGATTGTTTGGATATACAATTGCATTTTGAAGCTGAGCATAATTTTGGCACTTGATGGGAATAAAGTGATACACTCGATGTCCATCCATCCTCAACATATGCAGGTTGGTATGAATAAAAAATGAATAGTACATAAAACACAAAGATGTTTCTATCTACCTCGTCAAATCTTATGGAGGAATTTATATGGGAATAGTTAGATTCAAGGAAGGGATTAAGAATACAAGCTTATTTTCTCAGTGCATTCCAATGCTAGCCACATCAAAATTTTATACAAATTGGATTCTAATGTACTCAATTCATTCACAATATGTTTAGAGAAATCTTGACAAGTAATAAGAACATAATATGAGGAGAGCACTATCATTTCCTCTAATTTAAAACTTAAATGATATGATCAAATTGTATTCATTTTTATTTTCAATCTAGTGATCTTATGGATATGTTTACACATTAATTTTAGCTTCAATGTTACTCTATCCTAAGCTATTGGCTTACAGAGTTTTTTTTGCAACATGTGGTCCAATTTCTAGTTTATTATGTATATGAACACATAGACACAAATCCTAACAATTGCATTTTCTTTGCGTCAAGTTGGAGGCCTTCATAAAATTTTATTTTATGCTGTTATACATGTAACCACATTTGTTACAATAATATAATATATTGATATAATATCATTATTTATTATGATTTTTTCTTATTATATATAAATAAATAATTATAGTTCGGAGAATACTAGAGAAGTCAAATACAATAAGTACTAGGAATTGGATAAAAAGGAACAAAAAGGTCTCTCCATGAAAATGGGTTACACTTTTTGGCTAAAAGTGGTCATTAAATTTTAAAATTTTATTGTTTTATCCAATTGAAGCCCTCAAAATTGATATAAGATTTGTGAATTTTGATTTCGACTATAAAGGCATTTTATAGGAAATTATTTTGATGTCCTCTTGTATCTTTTTTTTAAATATGAGTGTTATATAATCTCTCTGATTTCTATTCGATTAAATTAAATGTTTTCCCTTTCAAATTTTGGCACATATTAACATGTATGCATGTGTTGCATAAAGCACTAACCAGTATATTGAAACTTTATTTAAATTTACATTTTTAATTATTTTTCGAAGTTGGAAAATTAATATTTAAATTTTATTTTTCAAACATTTGTGTTCATACATGATTTTCTTCTACTCTTTTGGTAAAATAAAAAACCAAGAGTACCCCATTGAACAGGAATAGTAAATGAAGTGTTTGCTATTTTTTCAATTTTTTTGGTTTCTTATATTTTATGTTATTGATTTTTCATTCAGCCCCTTGGAAATTTGTCAAGATAAATTTCAAGCATAAGGTTTAAAGAAATTAGATGAAAAATATAATATGAATTCAAAAATTTCATTGGATAGAGGATTCATTCACTAATATAATTGGATCAAGTTTACCATCTAATGTTAAACATTGCATTAAATCTTTCATGCTACAATATGGTGTAGAATGGTAGCTAAAACATCAGTTTTTAGGCCCTCAATAGCTGGATCTAGCACTTACAAATCTAGATGAAGAGATTTATGTAAAATTTGAAATAGCTAATTTGAAATTTTTTATTCGAATTATTACCAAGTTAAGGAAAAAATATCTCAATATAAGAATACCACTGTCTCCATCAAGAAATGTAGCTCACTCAAGAAAATGTCTCGATCAAGCCATTTTTTGACACAGTGCTACTAAACAAATTTTAATTATTTATTTCTTAAATAATAAACCTTTTGAAAGATTGATTATGAACTATTACATCCAAACTCATTTTTAAAACTAATCACACTCACTTTATCTTCTCAATATTATATTAAGAGACATTAACAAATGTTTAAATATCTTAATAATGAAGGTCAATCAAGAAAATGTCTTGATTAAACCATTTTTTTACACATTTCTACTTAATATAATTTAATTTTTTAATCATAAACTTTTTGAAAGATTGAATTTCAACTACTACAACCAAACTCCTCGTGAAAACTAATCAGTCACTTTACCTTCTCAATATGGTTGTATTATATTGGGAGACATTAACAAATGCTTAAATATTTTAGAGAAATTAGTTATCGATAAATAATATGTTTAAATATTTATATTATTTTTGGAAATTTCTAATTATAGTGTTTTAATTCTTTAAATATTTATGGTATTATTGAAAATATTAAAAATTTTCAATTACATTTAATTTATTTAAAAAATTAAAAATTTCTAAAAATAAAATTTAAATTCTACCAATTACTTTAAAAACTAAACTAGGATAATTTTAATATTAAAATTAAATGTTAAAAATAGTTTCAGACGGATATAATATAATATTCAGATTATCTTTATATACATATTATCTTTAGTTTGCAACGCTAATGGTATAAACGTTACTGCAAATATTATTTTTACATTATTTATCAGAAATACTATGTTATAAATTTATATTATAAAATACCTCAATATTTCTCTACTCTTTATTTGTAAATAATTGGTTTTAGTAGAGTATTTATGATTTGTAAAACTAGCTTATTATTTAAGAAACTATAACTACCCAAAAAAGTTTAAACATTTCAATAGCATTCCATATATTCTTGCTCATTTAAGCATTAGGGTAGTGGAAAAGAGAGTCTAATCGAGATGTAGCTCGAATAAGCTCCCTTTTTTAAAACACGAGTTACATAGGTGCTCGATTGAGGGTTTATTTTATAGCTTCATCGAGCTCTAGCGTCTAAAAACCACTTTTTTATTTCGTGTTTCCTGCCACATGTTTACCAAAATGTGTAACACACATTTGCAGGTTCACCCAAAAGCTTTGAAAACTCATAACAACACTAATTAATTGTTATTGTTGTTTTTGTGTTTATTTTAGCTTATATATTTAAAGTTATTCATTAATTAATTGAGACATATTTTATTCTAAGAGTTGATGAAGATAAGAATGGTTTGGAGGATCCGTGATGGGGTTGCATATCGACGTATGAAGATGTGTACAGAGGGTGACATCACGAGACTCCACATGGAAATGGATGTAGGACATGTGTGGCATGCATGCATGGTCTTTCCCATTTGCGGTGAACTTTCTAGAATAGTGACGAGAAACATATGGTTTGTTTTGGGGCTTCATGCAGTGTTTGTTCAGTTTTGGTATGGGCATGAGGAGAAGGAGATTTCGTTCAGACTGCAGAGTAAGGTAGCCTTGTGGCTAAGCCAAAGTATATCCGATGATTTGGGAAGTTTCCAATGTGTTTCCTTCTTGACCCTAGTCCTGGTGTTCACTTGACATTGTGGCTACCAGTTGCGTGCATTTGGGACCAGAGGAAGAAGTTGCCCCTTCAATCCCTCCTACGTATTTACATTCCATGGTTATTTTAGTGTACATGGGGCTTGCAGATGAAGAGGAATCGGTGGGGAAGTAACTTTTATCCATACTTCCTGGTATACCTATTAGGCTTGGCTTCTTGGTTTGTTTATGTGTTTCCTAACTTTGAAGAGGTTCCCTTTTCTCTTGGACGACAATGTATGCTATTTTTGTCGTTAATTGTATGCAAGGTTGATATTTGGGTTTTTGGAAGTGAAGGGGGGTGATTTTATTTTGTCCTTCGACATTTTGGATTGAGGGTGTTGGTTTCGGGTTTGCTGGTTGGGACCTTGTGCACTTTGCCAGGTCTCGGTGGTGGAGGAGGTTCAATTCTCTGTTCCTTGGGTGTATTTTGTCAAATAATATTGTTGTGCAGGTGGTGGTTGGCATTCAAAAGTTAAAACACAAGGTTTGTGTAGCAAGGTGGAGCTTTCAAAGTGGCAAGAGATGTCATTTTTGGCATTTTTCACGTTGATTTATCATTGTTTGATGGTCTCGACATGTTATTGGTCTAGTAAGGTGCAGTGGTGGAAGATGTCTGAGGATAGGTGAGAGCTGGGTTTTTGTCGTGGTGATGTTTGCACCTTTTAATTTTTCACGCCAATTCACTAAACCTTATGTCGCTCCCATGCAATGACAACGAGGTAGGACTCGTCGAGGGGTTTGGTGATGGCACCACCGGGAAATTTAATTCCAACTGCAACATAATCCAGCTGGACAAAATCTGATTGCCGCGGATATTTTAGCAAGGCAGATGGCTAAAAGTCAAGCAATAAATTTGCAGAATTTATTGAGCCTACAGACAGCCAATTTTATTTACCAAAACCCAGCACGTTAACTCCCATCGTCTATCTGCATTCAATACGCAGATAAGATTAGAAGATATTTTGTATTTTTAAATATTATAAGTCAAATATGTTTTTCACTTATAAATGTAATGAACAGCAGTTCGTTTTAATGTTAGAGAGTTTGAGAAATAGAAAAAGACAGAGAAGAAGGCAGAGCAGGAAAAACAGAAGAAAAATAGGGTCGCTGTGTTTTGGAGCAGAAATGCATTCTACAGGCAGTTTCAGCAACTATCTGTGTGTTTCAGCAACAGACTGTGTGGTGTTTCAGCAACTGTATGCCAGACGCTAAAACACGAATCTGTGTTAAAAAACAGAGTTTGTAAAAATAGAGTATGGAGTTTTTGATTATTCCAGAACTGTAGTTCTGAAGAAGTTTGTAATTTTTATTGTCATTTTTATGGTTAATAAAAACAGAGCTTTTCTCCATATCTTCTTTGTCCAGATTTCTCTCATTTCTTTGTGTTGAGTTGAGGAACTTTGCTTCCTCTGTTTTGTTTGAAATTATCAGAAATTTCCATCATGGTATCGGAGCTGGTCTAGGCACTCAGTGAGACAAAAACAGAGTTTGTTTTTTCCACTGCAGGAGCTGTAAGAAGCTTAACTGAGCAGATTTCTCCAGCAGAGAAAGTTCTTGCTTGTTTTATTATACAGTCAGTATCTTTTCTTTACTTATACAGGTTAAGATGGCAGATGCTGGAACTGGTTTGACAAATTCCCAACTGCCACAGTTTAATGGGAAAAATCACAGTTATTGGTCCATAACAATGAAAGCATTGTTTGCTTCTCAAGGAATATGGGAGCTGCTTGAAACTGGCTATGCTGAACCTGTAGATGCAGCAGCATTGGCTGCTTTGACAGTAGCAGAAAGAGACCAGTTGAAGAGTGACAGGAAGAAGGATGCCAAAGCCCTCTTTTTTCTCTTTCAATCAGTACATGAGAGTGTTTTCCCACGGATTGCAGCAACAACAAAATCCAAAGAGGCATGGGATATTCTCAAAACTGCCTATCAAGGCATGGAGAAAGTGAAGACTGCAAAGTTGCAGATGTTGAGGAGAGACTTTGAAACACTCAGCATGAAGGAATCTAATACAGTAGATTCATTCTTCACTCAGGTTATTGGGTTGATAACCCAGATAAGATCTCATGGTGAAATTCTTGAAGAAAGAAGGATTGTAGAGAAGATCTTGAGAAGTTTACCCTCAAGGTTTGAAGTTGTTGTGGTAGCAATAGAAGAAACAAAGGATCTCTCACAGTTCACAGTAGATGAACTCAGTGCTTCTCTTATGTCTCATGAACACAGACTGAGTAGAGGAACAAATTCCTCTTTTGAGCAAGCATTCAAGACTCAGATGTCTTTTGGCCAAGGAAAAGGTCGAAGCAGAGCAAATAACAGAGGTCATGGAAGAAGCCAAAACAAAGGCAGAAATAATCCTGCAAGCACAAGCGGAAGGAGCTGCAATCAGAACCAAGATGAAGGTTCAAGCAAACAGCGAGCTCATGGACAAAGGTATGACAAATCCCAAGTCCAATGTCATTATTGTAAGAAATATGGGCACTATGCCAATGAATGTAGGAAAAAGAAAAATGACATGAATAGTAGGCAGAATGCTGATTTTGCAAATGAAGAAGATAAGAATCCAAAGATTGTGCTGTTAACATGTAACGTTGCACAAGACAAACAAGATGATTTTTGGTTCTTAGACTCAGGTTGTAGTAATCACATGACTGGAAATATTGCAATGTTTTCCAATATGGATGAAAATATGAAATCTGAGGTAACAACAAGAACTGATAGCAAGATATCTGTCAAGGGTAAGGGCAGAGTCAGTATCCGAGCAAGAAATGGAGAACAGATGATTGTGCCAGAGGTATACTATGTACCTGGTCTGAAATGTAATCTTTTGAGCATTGGACAGCTCATTGACAAAGGTTATAATGTGTTCTTCAAAGATGATATGTGTAGAATCAGAGACATAACTCCAAGTAAGAAGATCATTGCACAGGTGCAGATGACCAGCAATAGAATGTTTCCTCTGAAACTCAGGTCAGATTTGAAGGAAGGTAGAACTATTGTAGCCGTAACACAAGAAGTCTTTCAAGAACAAGTGAAAGATTAAAATTGGTTGTGGCACTTGAGATTTGGACATCTCAATTTCGGAGGCTTGAATCTGTTGCACATAAAGGGAATGGTAAAGGGATTGCCATTGATCGAGAAGCCGGACAGCCTTTGTGAAGGCTGCATCTTGGGAAAACAACACAAAGAAAGCTTTCCAGCAGGAAAGAGTATAAGGGAAAAAGCACCTTTGGAAATTTTTCACTCTGATGTGTGTGGACCGATGCAAATACCATCATTTGCTGGAAATAAATATGTTTTAACTTTCATTGATGATTACACCAGGAAGACATGGGTGTATGTGCTGAAACAAAGGAGTGAAGTGTTTGAGAAATTCCGCCACTTCAAAACTCTTGTTGAGAAGAAGTGTGGGCATTATATCAAAGTGCTCAGAACAGATAGAGGTGGAGAGTACATCTCCAAAGACTTTCTGTGTTTTTGCAGAGAGAATGGCATACAAAAGCAGTTCACCGCGAGGTACACACCTCAACAAAATGGTGTTGCAGAAAGGAAGAATAGGACCATTCTGGACATGGTCAGGAGTATGTTGAAGGCAAAACACTTGCCACATGAGTATTGGGCAGAAGCTGTCACTTGCGCAGTTTACATCTTGAATAGATGCCCAACCAAAGCTGTCATGAACAAAATACCAGAAGAAGCATGGAGTGGTCAAAAGAAAACTGTCACTCACATGAGAGTATTCGGTTGTGTAGCATATGCACATTTACCGGATCAGCTAAGGAAGAAACTTGACAGTAAGGGGGAGAAGTGTGTATTTATTGGCTATTGTGATGAGTCAAAAGCATACAAACTCTATAATCCATTAACCAAGAAATTGATAGTAAGCAGAGATGTGCAGTTCATTGAAGATGAAGCTTGGGATGGAAGCTTAGAGAAGACAGTGAATGTGAAGACAATTGTGTCTCACGAAGAAGAAGAGGAAGGGACAGCAGCAAATAACCCTTCTTTGGTGGTTCCTCCTCCACCATAGAAAGTACAACAAACCACACCACAAGCTGGAATTCGAACAGCCTTGAGAAGTCAAGGAAGTGCTTCTCCAAGCACACCACAGGGATCAAAAATACCCTCAAGTTCGGATGGAACTCCAAGCACACCAAGAAGACCAAGATTCAGAAATCTAAATGAGATTTATGGACAAGGAGAGGTAAGTAACAATTCTGGTTTGAATTCATTATTCGCTTTATATTGTCATGTTGATGACCCAGTTCATTTTGAAGAAGCTGTAAATGAAGATAAATGGATTGAAGCAATGAATGAAGAAATTGATGCAATTGAGAAGAGTAAAACATGGGAGTTAGTGGACCTCCCTGAAGGCAAAGATGCCATTGGAGTTAAGTGGGTCTATAAGACCAAAAGCAATGCTGAAGGCAAGTTTGACAGGCATAAAGCAAGACTTGTTGTGAAAGGCTACAAGCAGCAACAAGGCAAAGACTATGATGAAACCTTTGCACCAGTAGCAAGGAAGGAAATAGTCAGAACAGTGTTGTCTATTGCGGCACAGCACAAATGGAAGATTTATCAGATGGATGTTAAATCTGCATTCCTGAATGGAGTGTTAAAAGAAGAGGTTTATGTTGAACAGCCTCCAGGCTATGAAGTTGAAGGCCAAGAGCATAAAGTTTGTAAAATGAAGAAGGCTCTTTATGGGCTCAAGCATGGTATAGCAGAATAAATGCTTATCTGATTGAGAATGGGTTTGAGAAGTGTGATGGTGAACCCACACTCTACATAAAGGAGAATGACGGTAAGATCCTTATTGTTGTTTTATATGTAGATGATTTAATCTTTACTAGCAATGATGCTTCTCTCATTGCTGATTTTAAAGCAGTCATGAAAAGTGAATTTGAAATGACTGATTTGGGTTTCTTAAGATATTTTCTTGGAATTGAAGTAGACCAAAGTGAAAATGGTGTTTTCATTTCCCAAGGTAAATATGTAGAAGCAGTGTTGAAGAGATTTAACATGCAGAACAGTAAGGCAGCTGTGACTCCAACTGTAATGGGGTTGAAATTGACCAAAGAAGACAGCAGCAAGGATTTTGATCCAAAATTGTACAAAAGCATAGTTGGCAGCCCCATGTACTTGACTGCAACTAGGCCGGACATTATGCATGCAGTGAGCTTAATCTCCAGATTCATGGAAAGACCGAAAGAGACTCATTGGCAGGCAGCCAAGAGGATTCTAAGGTATGTGAATGGAACGAAGGGGTTTGGTATTTTATACTCCTCTTCTGAAAGTTTCATGTTGACAGGTTACACTGACAGTGATTGGGCTGGAAGTGCTGATGATAGGAAAAACACATCAGGATATGTGTTTCATATGGGATCGAGAGCCATCTCATGGGCTTCCAAGAAGCAACCAATTGTGGCTTTATCAACAGCAGAGGCAGAGTACGTGGTAGCAACAGCAGCAGCATGCCAAGCAGTGTGGCTGAGAAGAGTTCTCAGAGATTTGTGTCATGAACAAGAAAAGGGCACAACCATTTACTGTGACAATAGCTCGGCAATAACATTGTCAAAAAATTCTGTTTTTCACAAAAGGACAAAGCACATAGACACCAAATTTCACTTCATACGTGAATTGGTTAACAATGGTGAGATTGTTTTGCAGCACTGCAGAACAGAGGATCAGCTAGCTGACATCTTGACAAAACCATTGGCAAAGAAAAGTTTTGATCATCTCAGAGAATTCCTGGGTATGGTGAAAATCCCAGCAATTGAAATTAAGGGGGAGTGTTGGAATTTAATTCCAACTGCAACATAATCCAGCTGGACAAAATCTGATTGCCGCGGATATTTTAGCAAGGCAGATGGCTGAAAGTCAAGCAATAAATTTGCAGAATTTATTGAGCTTGCAGACAGCCAATTTTATTTACCAAAACCCAACACGTTAACTCCCACCGCCTATCTGCATTCAATACGCAGATAAAGATCAGAAGATATTTTGTATTTTTTAATATTATAAGTCAAAAATGTTTTTACTTATAAATATGATGAACAACAGTTCGTTTTGAGGTTAGAAGAAATAGAAGAGAGTTTGAAGGCAGAGAAATAGACAGAGCAGAAGAAACAGTCAGAAAACAGAGTCGCTGTGTTTTTGGAGCAGCATGCATTCTACAGGCTGTTTCAGCAACTGTGTCTATGTTTCAGCAACTGTCTCCCTGTTGCTGAAACACGTGTTTCAGCAACTGTAATCTGTGTTAAAAAACATAGTTTGTAAAAACAGAGTATGGAGTTTTTAGTTATTCCAGAACTGTAGTTCTGAAGAAGTTTGTAATTTTTATTGTCATTTTTATGGTTAATAGAAACAGAGCTTTTCTCCATATCCTCTTTGTCCAGATTTCTCTCATTTCTTTGTGTTGAGTTGAAGAACTTTACTTCCTCTGTTTTGTTTGAAATTATCAGAAATTTCCATCAGAGCGCAAGTCGGGAAACTGAGATTTTGGGGGAGGATCTAAATCCTGATCCAGTTCGGTATCCTGGTAGAGGTGAGCTACCTCCCCCCTTTAACACTCTTGATGACCATTTTCAACAAGTAGGTCGTACTGATGGAACAACAATTGGGGCATGACTGCCACAATGATAGAAATATAGTTTAGTTATTGGTTTCACGAATGACTTGCAACGAAATCAAATCAGTATCGATTGCTTAGTCTGCAATGGGGACAAAGACATATTTTGCACAAATACATATAGATGATAAGTTGGATATACTAGAAGGATGGCTAGCTCACATGGATGTACATTACAATTAAAATTGTTTAAATTTTCCTCCGACGTTGGGCCAGATCATCCAGCTCCATTAAGTTGTTTTGATCCAGGATGAGGATGATCTTTCGTTGCATTAAGATCCTTGGGACATAAATTTAAATTGTCCTCTAACGTTGGGCGGGATCATCCAGCTCCATTAAGTTGTTTTGGTCCAGGATGAGGATGATATTTCGTTGCATTAAGATCCTTGGGACATTTTGGTTATGTGGGGCTATCAATATGCATTTTTGTAGTTGTTATGATCTCTTAGTTTTATGAATACGCATTTTTCTAGGTGTTATGATCTCTTAGTTTTTTTATTTAAACTAACATAAATTTGTATTTAAAAAATAAAGTGATAGGGAGTAACAATTTTTTCAAATCAATTTTTTATTTTATTAGACAATAAAGATGACGGTGATTCATAAGTTGATGAAAATGATAAAAGAATAAATCTAACATGTGATGTCAAATTTATTTCATTTTTCTTATACATGTAACTAATTTCCCATGCAATGTCATATATAAATTTCACATTTCTTTGCGTTGAAATGATATCTTTTATTATGGTTTTGAATAGTAAAATTGAAGAATATTCCTAAGTTGAGGAAAATGATAAAAAATCAATCAAATTGTTCTATCAAATTTATTATATATATATATATATATATATATATATATATATATATATATATAATTTTCCATGAAATGTTGTATATAAATTTCATAGTTTTTTGAGTTGTTAGTTTCTCACTTGTTTACCAAAAGAAAAATCATATAATTATTTTATAATTCAACTTAAAATGGAAAGAAATGTATATATAGTTTATTGCTTCAATAATAAAAATCGATTGATTATAATGGCTTAAGATAAAGCCATATGAATACTTAGGAGATAACTAGATTAGTGATAATAGTGCAATTGGTGATAAAGTGTTAAACCTACCCACCTTAATTTTGATAAGAGTGCAGTTGGTGATAATAGTCTTAACCCTGCCCACCTCAATTTGAATTGTACGTACACTCAACAAATTTAATTATTTTAATATCATATATAACTTAATTACACCGAAGGTGTTCCTTCTATGAAGTTGGTTGGGCATCTCAACCAATCATAGTGTCCCATTTTCATCTTTATGTACAATAAAAATATGGCACGTGTTAATGAGCCATTTTCCCTCACCGCTATTGACTCTCATTCACTTTTCTGGCTTAGACTCTTGTTTACATTTTTGGTTTGTTTATGTTTCTGGAGGATAGGCTCACAAGGTTTACCGAGGATACAACAAGGTTTCCAGAAGACATAACAGGACCATAGGGTTTTCGGAGGACAGTACAAGGTTTTTGGAGGAAAAAACAGGCTCACAAGGTTTCTGAAGGACAGTACAGGGTTTCTGGAGGACACAACAGGGTCACAGTGTTTTCGGAGGATAGTATAGGGTTTCAGGAGGACATAACAGCTCACAGTTTAGATTGGTAATGACTATTGGCTATTGAGTCTGCTTTGCAATGTCCATGGAAAGCTCAACAATGATGCAAGGGACATTGTTTCTGAAAAATAAGTGAGCAGGCATTCAATCCAAACAAAAATGGAAAATGGGTTCTCAGTACAAGTCATGCGAGCAAGTGGGTTTTCAAAAAAGGCAAATATGGTGCAGCCCAAGCACGAAAATCACAAACTTTAACCTCATAAATCTTGGTTGTGTGTGTGCTGAACCACAAGAGGTCTCAGCAGATCTTGAGTGAGAATTCAAATCAGTGTCCTGTGAAAGCAACGGTACAAGCGGTAGGAGGAGGCATAGTGACCATAACATCAAGGAATAAGCTAGGGTTCTTGGCACAAGTGTCATCCATGGTTTCTCTGCAAAATGCATACCCTTCTGTTCAGGGTGTGAGGTGGATGAAGAGTATTCACTTGAAAAAATTGTGTACAGGAGTCGATACAACACCCTATTGGACGGCCAACATGACATGGATGGTTTAAAAGAGTATGATGCCAAATACTGAACAAACCCTTGTGATTCTATAGTATGAAATACCACCTGGACTTATGGGTTAGGTGTTTAGAATAAAAAAGAATGGGTTCTACCTAAAATATATAAGGATCACATTATTAATGCCTATAAGGGGAATTCTAATCTGTGTTGGGTCGAGAGGTAAAGGAAAGAGATATTGGCCATCAATGATCTGTGGGTGAAGCACTGTGGGATCAATCACACACAAAGTTTTAAGGATTTTGGGATGATTATGAATCAAGCTGAATGCACAAAGATGTAACGCGTGTGTGGTTGATCATGTTTATGTTCTAAAGGTTCTCTCTCGTGAATTATAAGTTACAAAGTAATATTATCTTGAAATGACAGATAGGGTTCATGCATTATAAGTTACAAAATAATTTTATCTTGAAATGATAGATAGGGTTCTTGATGAGAATCATGAGCTTGCATTGATGGGGTCTTGTCTACTGGTGATGTTGATGAAGCACTACGATTTTTATGTGATGAATGTTGGTAATATTTGTGCTATTGTGGCACAGCTGAGTCCGAAGACAAATTCCAGTACAAAGCAGCACTGTGGTCATCGAAAGGGAGAAGGGCATGATAGAATGGGTTCAAGGGAGGCCTTTGTAAGGCCATAATTAAATTATATAACATAGGAACCTCCTACGGATTCTACACCAATTGAAGCCAATGGGAACGACAACTCAGAATTGCCAAATCCTAGAAAAAATTTGAGTACATTACAGTTATCAACATATCACAACTTCAACATTGAAGAAGAAGCGATGAGAATTAAATCTGAACATCCTGATGAAAACTAGTCTATTTTGAATGATTGAAAGTTCATTTGAAAGTCACTCGTGCATTTGGAGGACGATTTCTGAAGCAGCCTAAGTGGAACAATGCCCTGCTCGAAATGTTTAGAAATGATTATATTGGGATAGCTTCATACATCACTTGCATGCCTTCCCTTCGTCATCATAGCATTGGTCCAAATGATCAGTTCCTACTCCATTCATTAGAGGGTTTGTATCCATATTTAAGAAATTAGGAAGTTTCTTCCCAGGTGGAGTTGTTTATGGAAAATAATCCTAATGGTGACCCTGCACAACATCTTATTGAAGAATTACCTTTCCAAGTAGCCAAGAAAGATGGTATGGAATTCTATCAATTATTGTATATCCCTCGGGGAGATCACTGAAAATATCATGATGATGTTTCTGTTATGGTAATAGCACTCGAGGGAAGAAGGTTAAGGAGGTGGAGGTCATCTAGTAAATATTAATTTGATACCTACACCTCAAATTTTTTTTATATCTGCACATGGCAAGTTGGACACTACTTATTCATTATTTGTGTGTATGGTGAGTAAGTGAGCTTTATTTTTTGTTCACTACAAGTTGATTTCATATGTATTCCCAATAGGGAAATACGTACACACTTCTTATATTTTGGCCTTTTTCCTGTGTCCTGCTTAATGGGTACTTAATGTGTTCAACTGATTACAGATAATTACAATTTAATTTCAGGGCCAAGATGGGAAGAAGAAGGCTACTTATAATCGGGGAAAAAGGTGACATTAGTTGCCATGTTGCCAAGGCCAGTCTTGATCTCAGCCATCCTACCTTCCTTCTCGCCAGGGAGTCCACTTCTTCTTCTAATTTTAAGAAATCCCAACTTCTGGAATCCTTCAAGGCCTCAAGTGTAAATATTATCCATTTAAGTTCAAATCTCAGTGCTTTTTACCGCCATGTATTAGTTTCATGTGTTGGAAATTAATTCCAACTACTGATATCAATCAGCAGTAATTGCAGAATGATTGGAGTGCAGCACATTGAAGCCTTAGCAAAGGCGGTTTCCGTTTTCCTGAAGAATTGTAAAAGGATTGGAAAGCCCACACAAGTAAAGTGCAGAGCAGATAAGATTCGGCCCAATGATATTTATCTGAGCCGGTAGCCGATTTCTTAGGAGCACAGTAAATGCTCGGAGTCAAAGTCTTGCCAGCAGCGCAGAGCTTTGATTACAAGTTGAATTAGGCTTTAAAGCCTTACCAACATATCAGCAGAGTTAATGACTAAGGTGGCATAAGTTCTCTGCATTACAAAGCAGCAATGCGATGCGATGATAGTTCTAACACTATCGCATCGTAAGTCTTTAAAGAACTTAAAAAGTGCACACCGAAGAGTTTTAGCGATGCGATGAGGTCCCACCTCAATCACAATCGCGGCATCGCAAATTTTTCTTTCATGTCTGTTGCACTTCGATGCAATGTGGACCCCACTCCAATCTCAATCGCAAGTTTCAAAGTAACCATATACAAAGAACTGTGAACCGTGTTCGCCGATGTCGCGATGTGATGAGGTCCAACCTCAATCGCAATCGCAAGTCACAAGTCACAAATCACGCAATCGCAATCGCATACAGCTGACTGTGATGCTATATGGGCCCCGTGCCATCGTAATCGCAAATCGCAAATTGCGAAGGTTATTAAACTTTTGGCCACTAAAATGCTGATCACCGATTGACTTCCGGATGCAATGAAGGTTTTCAAATGGATTTCATATATTTTGAGATCCATCTTTATTTGCCGGTTTAATAGTTTTTATCGTCACCGTGCCTTATAAAAGGGAATGAGCCCGAAGGCTTTTGTAATGAATTTTTTACTTTGAATGCGTTTTTAAGTATTGAAACATTATTTGAGGAACAATAAAAATTTTTTTAGCCCACAGGATGACTATACAACAATTTTGTAAGCACTGTATGTGCAGATTTTGAGGAGAAAGAAGTTTTGTGAGCATTGTTGTTTTATAGTCCACTGTTACACTTTGTAGATCTCTCTCAAGGAGGAAGAATCAGATTGCTGATTTTGTATTTCTTTTATTCTTTTATGAATTCAGAAAACTTGTCCTAAATTGTTTCTGTTCATTCTGCAAATTAAGTTTGAAAACTTTGTGTTGTAGAGGGAATCTTCATTCTCTCTTGTTGTTTTGAAGCAATTAGAAACTTCTACATGGTATCAAAGCTAGTCTAGGCACTCAGTGAGACAAAACAGAGTTTTTTTTTTCACTGCAGGAGCTGTAAGAAGCTTTTTGAGCAAATTTCTCCAACAAAGAAAGTTCTTTCTTGTTTTAATTATACAGTCAATATCTTTGTTCGTTACGTATATAGTTAAGATGGCAGATGCTGGAAATGCTTTGACAAATTCCCAACATCCACAGTTTGATGGGAAGAATCATAGTTATTGGTCCATAACTATGAGAGCTTTATTTGCTTCTTAAGGATTATGGGAGCTAGTTGAAATTGTTACCTTGAACCTATAGATGCAGCAGCGTTGGCTGCTTTGACAATTGCAGAAAGAGACCTGTTGAAGAGCGACAGGAAGAAGCACTCAAGAGCCCTCTTTTATCTCTTTCAATCAGTACATGAGAGTGTTTTCCCATGGATTTTAGCAGCAACAAAATCCAAGGAGGCATGGGATATTCTCAAAACTGCTTATCAAGGCGTGGAGAAGGTGAAGAATGCAAAGTTGCAGATGTTGAGCAGAGACTTTGAAACACTCAGCATGAAGGAATCTGATACAATAGATTCATTATTCACTCATGTTATTGGGTTGATAACCTAGATAAGATCTCATGGTGAAGCTCTTGAAGAAACAAGGATCGTAGAGAAGATCTTGAGAAGTTTACCCTCAAGGTTTGAAACTATTGTGGTAGAAATAGAAGAGACAAAGGATCTCTCACAGTTCACCGTAGATGAATTGAGTGCTTCTCTAATGGCTCATGAACACAGACTGAGTAGAGGAACATATTCCTCTTTGGAGCAAGCATTTAAGACTCATATGTCATTCGGTCGAGGAAGAGGTCAAGGTAGAGCAAATAATAGAGGTCGAGGAAGAAGAAGAAAAAAAGGCAGAAATAATCCTGCTAGCAAAAGCAGAAGGAGCTGCAATCAGAACCAAGATGAAGGTTCAAGAAAACAACAAGCTCATGGGAAAAGTTATGACAAATTCCAAGTCCAATGTCATTATTGCAAGAAATTAGGCCATTATGGCAATGAATGTAGGAAAAAGAAAAATTACATGAAAAATAAGCAAAATGCTAATTTTGCAAATGAAGAAGATAAGAACCCAAAGATTGTGCTGTTAACATGTAACATTGCATAAGAAAAACAAGAAGATTTTTGGGTCTTAGACTCAGGTTGTAGTAATAACATGACTGGAAACATTGCAATGTTTGCCAATGTGGATGAAAATGTGAAATCTGAGGTAACAACAGGAACTGATATTAATATATCTATCAAGGGTAAAGGCAGAGTCAGTATCCTAGCAAGAAATGGAGAACAGATGATTGTGCGAGAGGTATACTATGTACCTGGTCTAAAATGTAATATTTTGAGCATTGGACAGCTCATTGACAAAGGTTACAATGTGTTCTTAAAATATGATGTGTGTACAATCAGAGACATACCTCCAAGTAAGAATATCATAGTAGAGGTGCAGATGACCAGCAATAGAATTTTTCCTCTCAAACTTAGGGCAAATTTGAAGGAAGGAAGAACTATTCCAACTGTAACATGAGAAGTCTTTCAAGAAGAAGTGAAAGATGAAAATTAGTTGTAACACCCCTAGTTTTATGTTTTCAAATTACACATTTGAACTTGAGTCCAAAGGGGAGTGGACCCCAATGGATAGTTATGGTGTGAATGTAATTAATTATTTAACTATGAAAAATAAAGAATATATTTCTGTGCATGTTGACCAAATGAGATTTTTGAGATCACTTGCCAAATTCATGAGGTATGGAAAAAGGCTAAGAATTTCCCCAAGAATCTTTCAAAAAACCTTGAAAGAATTTATTTCTAATTTATATTTTTGGGGAAAAATATAAATTTCCCAATGATGCAGAGAGTAGTTGGGAAGAGGTAAAAAGCTGGAAAAGTAGAAAGCAGCTTTAAAGTCCGTAAATAAGGGAAGCCTAGGCAAATAGGAATAAAAGCATCTTGTAATTCTGGATGTAGAATTAGAAACGGGCTTTGGGGAGCATAAGCTTAAATAAGCTATTCCAGAATAGATTGGGGTTGGTCTATTTTGGAGAGGGATCTCAGCTCGGGAGTGAGTTCTGGAGACAGAGGAACTCTAAGGTTGGGAGGACTGGTCATCTTCAGAAGTGGTATGTTTATAAATGTTAATGAATAGTTAGAATAGAAGTTGTGGGGTAAAATATGTGACATATGTTGTAGCTATTAACTTGATTTAATGTTTGATATTTTTTATTAATTACATTTAACAGAATGAAATAGAAGAAATAAATCTTCTAAAATTATGTATAGTAGTAAGAATGTATTCTAGGGAATACTATCAGCCAGAATATCTAAACCATAGTTGGGTTTAAATCTGGAGATATTAAATTGATTCCCTGGAATGAGCACAGTGTAACTTTAATCTGCTTCTATAAGGAGAAATTATGTAACAGGAAAATATAGTATTGTTATTGACAGTTAACTGCCATGTCAATTTCAATTATGTGTACACTTGCAAGGAGGAATGAAATTTAGAGATAATAAAAGATCTATGTCAAATAAACTGTAAGCTACATCAGAGTTAAGCATTATAATGTTGAATAAATGCAATCAAAAGAAAAAAAAAAACAATTACATTGCTTCCTATGATAGATTGGTATGAGAAATACAAATCCTATTTGGGATAGAAAGTGCTGGAATCTGTAAGAAAAAGGAGAGAAATATGTATGGTATTAAATCATCCTTATACTCTTTCCTTTGAAAAATTTATGTGTATTATTTAAATTCATGACATAATTATATCACACATTGTTAGAGTGAAAGACATTTTTAGAGGGACAACCTGAACAACAATTAAGTATGAATAGCAAAATATTAATCATAGTGATAAGCTGAAATTACGACATTGTGTTCTACGAAATATCAAACTTTTCTGAAGAATTTATAAATGATTTTCTTATCTAAATTTAAATTTTATTAAGACAGAGATACTACAGAACACTAGTAGTTATTACGTTTTATTGACTAGAAGGAAATATTTCCTTCAATTATCTATATACCTTCTCCACAGGCATAGTATGAAAATGATGATAAAGTGTAGGAAAGGTATTATAAATGAAACACATAAAATAATTCCAACTGAATGTATTCCGTGTAGCTACCGTGGCAAAAATATATATTTTAAACCTAGAAGAAAAGTTATTAGTCACAGAAATATGATTCTACTGTTGTAAACAAAAAAAAAAAAAAATTACGCCTCTCTCTGCAAGTCGAGAGGTATTAGCAAGCATATTACAAGTTTTAAGGCTAACGAAAATAATTGTTACAGAAGAGCGATGATGGCTATAATCCTCATGCCATCATATTCAAAAAGGGAAAACGCTATAGTGAAATGTAACACCCCTAGTTTATGTTTTTGTTTTCAAAGTTGGACATTTGAACTTTAATCCAAAGGGGAGTGGACCCCAATGGATAAGTATGTTGTAGATGTAATTAAATTTTTAATTATGAAAAATAAATACAATCATTCTGTACCGATTGACCAAATGAGAATTATGAGATCACTTGCTAAATCCATGAGGATGGAAAGAGGAAAATACTTTCCCCAAAAATCTTTCAAAAATCCTTGAAAGAATTTATTTCCAAATTAGATTTTGAGGAAAACCTAGTTTCCCCAATGAGGTGGAGAGTAGTTTGGAAGAGGTAAAAAGCTGTGAAAGGCAGAAAGAAGCTTTAAAAATCCCTAAATAGGGAATCCTAGGCAAATAGGAAGAAAATCATCCTGATATTCTGGACACAGAATTAGAAACAGGCTTTGGGGAGCAAAAGCTTAAATTAGCTATTCCTGAACATATTAGAGGTTGGTCTGTGAGGAAGGTGATCTCAGCTCGGGGGTGAGTTCTGGAGATAGAGGAACTCTAAGTTTGGGAGGATTGGTCAAGTACCTAAGAGGTATGCTCACAGTATGTATGAATGATAAAAACAATTTTGTTTGTGTTAAGTGTTAAGGTTAATTCCTGTAGCTGCATACTACTTGAAGAGTTATTGTTTTTTTCCGGTATTCCATACATTTACATAGTTGTAGAGGAACTAAATCCTCTTAGTTCTGCATAGTTGTAGGAACAAGAATTCTGGGAAGAATTAACCAGAAACTCTAAACCAATGATTGGTTTAAATCTGGAGATTTCTGCTACCTCAGAATTCATAATCATGAAATTTTAATCTGTTTCTATTAAAAATAGAAGTTAATCAGTGACTACTATAAAAACTCAAAAAAAAAAATGTGCAGGAGAAGTTAAGTGCACGCAGTGCAGATCTATAGATTGACTAAATTCACTAAGTGAAGTACGGAACTGTAGCTTTCCAAATTAACAGTGCATGTCTATCTATATTGTACCCTCTATAATAAGGACAGAATGGAGGATTATAGATTTTAGTGCTATGTATATATATATATATATATATATATATATATATATATATATATAGATAGTAAAGAAACAGATCTAAACATGTTTACTAATCATGCAAACAATTATGGTCTGGGAGCTATATATATAAAACTGGTGTATGACTAACATCTTTCACAATGAAAGCGTCCAAGCTGAACAATTACTGGAAATTATAAGATGTGCATGCGAACCTCTATAAAATGCTTGCAGACTACACAAGTTGTGAAAGATAACAAATAATTTCCCCATCAGATCTATATAATGTGCCAGTTAAGAGTGTAGTTTAAACACTAGATATACTGAAACTGCTATGCTAAGAAAAATTATAAGTATATAGTTGCAGAAAACATTATAAGTGACTAATACAATGGAACCCCAAACTAAGGAGTATAAAGAGAGTCCACTGTTGGATTCATAGAATACACTTGAAATTTTAGACTCTGTGGAAATGGAAATTTCTCATGCACTGAAAGATTGCAGGCTTGAAAACTTTTGCAACAAAGACAATTATAGTCAATTGTGATATTATAATGAGGAGAAATAGAAAGGAAAAATAAGGCTAGTGAACTTATTACTTTCTTCAATCAAATTTAGGAAGACCATTACTGAAAGGAAAAATATTTAACATGAGTATTAACATAAAAATAATGATCTGGAAACTATTAGAAAATATTATTGATTTTTCAATAATAACAAAGACGAAGGATAGACACATTCTATATATATCAAATTCTGACGCCACTCATGGAAACAGGCTATCATGGTTCCATAATAACATTCTAGAATTTAATTATTCAGGGAATTTCATCATTCGAATCAAATTTTGTTAATAGTCCCAGTCTCTGGCATAAGTTATTACTACAGTAGAAACTTTTTATGACAATAAGGACTTGAATTGTCTGAAAAAATTCTATGTAATAACAAGAATGGAGCCTAGTCAAACCCCCGACTAATGACGCGTCGATACCGACCTGAAATTATAGGATATAACGATGTCAAGTCAAGTGAATTACAAATCCACCAACGAACCCTGAAGGAAACGCTCGATGCTATTCGAACCTACCTATAATAAGATGAGGGCAATGTGAGAGATCGTTACAACAAGACGATATGAGGATACTCAAAACATAGTATATGCGAATGGAACACAAAATCTTGGGCTACCTTGCGAATGGAAGACGTTGTCACCAAAAACGACCTGCAAAAAGAATACATGGGTATTGTAAAAACGTTCACCAAAATGAAAATAAAATACAGGAATAATTTTTTTCCAGTGAATCAACAGCTTACCTGAGGTAGTGATTGCTCGCTTCGAGCCAGGGCAACTCGGCGAATGAAACGAACGACCTCAACAAAATCACGAAGGATGAAGAGGAGTAAGCTCCTATCAAGAAACGATGGGGTATTAGTGCTACACATCATTAACAAGAAACGGAAATCAACATACTAGGATAGAAAAATCTCCATGAGAGATTTGTCCAACTAGCAAGAAAAAAAACACAACGAGTTCTCGATAGTAAACGAGACTATAGAAAAGAAATTTTTGCATTTAATCTCAGCTCTCACACTATCAACCGAGCGTATTGCTATGGAGAAAAATACATATCAATAGCGTAATCCTCACGGCTAAGATAGTGAAGTGCTCAGACTTTCATACCTGAAATACAACATGATGGGGAGATAGATACGCCAGAAGCCTAGGAGAGCCGACGCTTCGTTCCTCCAATGTGCAGAGTCTCGGCACTGAGAGGCGATCAAAACAAATGAGGAGTGAAAGAATCGTTTCAATAATGTTACAGAGATTTATTCAAATGTTGAAATCCAAAAAAAACTAAACCCTAATTGATAGAAGAAATTTCCACCGTCCAAGTGGCCTCGGATCGGTGGCGTGTACACGGATCGATTGGGCGGGATGGGCATTTAAGACATAGTCGTCCAACACTTAATTGTAAATCTATGAAATCGATCTCACAGTACCTCCGATCATGTCATAAGGTCTGCGTAATTACAAGAGCAGTCTGGCGTGGCATTTCATAATGCAAAAGTAGATACCTACAACTTTGAGCATGGACGAAATGAAAGCCAACAAAATTGAAAATCAATAGAGAGCCATTGAATATAGTGACGTGGAGACTTGACACAAGTTGTAATTGGAAAAATACATTAAACTGACTTTGCCAATGACGCAGCACGAGTACCTTGAAAGTTAGTGTGCCTATCTCTACAGAAAACTCATCATAAATAACATGTACGAGAGATATCATCGATGATCTAGGAGCACGCAATATACATTTGAAACCGTGGCCACATAACCATAATAAATTCATATAAATTACATAAGTGTTAATTATGAATATACCATTTGGTACATGGAAGAACCCGCAATTTAAACATAGATTTATCACTCTTGGAGCTATACGAAGAGATGAACCCAGTGATATATATAAATGCCTCGCAAAATTGTTATATGGCTAATCGATGCATATGGAATACATAACACATAAGTCGAATTATTACAAGGTGAAATGTTGCATGGTGAGATACGTAAGGACCATAAAGAGACTCATGAAATGGTCTTGGATTCGAATAAAATTCAATAATTTGAGCGTAGGGTAAGAGCGTAATAAGGGATCAAGGATATTAATAAGGTTAATAGTCATAGAGAAAGTTTAATAGAAGTTAAACAATGGGAGTTAGAAACCCCAAATTCAAATTATAAAAATATTCTAAAGACATGTTCAAAATCTCATTACAAAGGTAACAACCCAAATTATTAATTGGCGTCCTAGGAGAAGTGTAACTTTCAAGGACAGAGTTAACAACGAAATTATAAAACAAAGTAGGGTCAACATATCTTATTAATGACTATAGAGATAATGGATCGCAATTATTCTTAAGCTGAGACATAAGGAAAAAAAAAATTATGTCGTGTGACGAAGAGACATTACAAATGGTATCAGAGCTCATGTTACATAGAACTAGGCTTTTTTTGTGTACTCACTGTATAAATTATTGTTGGATTTTTATTTTTTTTTTATTACTGATCTGTATTGTTTAGTGTATAGTGTGGTGCTAAAAAAGACAATTCCAATGGCTGGAAGTAATGAAATTTATGTTGATCTGCGTGAGGAAGATAATACACCAGATCCCAACTCTCCGGTGATGGCTATGTTGCATAGTTTGCAACGAGAAATGGCTAAGATAAGAAGCTAGAATGATAGATTGTCATTAGCCAGTGAGGAGCAGGAAGAGCTCATCAGAGAATTAACTTCACAGAACAGCCAAGAGGGTGAAGGTTCTAGAAAGAGGAAGAATGATGGGTCTGAGGAAGATGATTATGTTAGGCATCAGTATAAGCAGAAAAAGAAATTATAGGGGGAATTCCGAAAGATAAAACCTCCCTCCTATGATGGGGAGAAGGAGGAAGATGTTGAAGCCTGGTTGTTGAACATGATTAAGTATTTCCAGGTCTATGAATATGAAAGAAATCTGAAGGCCAGATTAGCTGTCTACCAGCTACAAGGTAACGCTACGTTTTGGTGGGAGGAGATGAAAATGGTTCATGCCATTGATGAAAAGACAGTTACTTGGGAAGATTTCCAAGTCAAGTTTAAAACCACTATTTGAACGAACATTATTATGATGATAAAGCAAACGAATTCCATGAGATTAGACTGGGACAACTTACTATTGATGAGTTTGTCACCAAGTTTACAAATCTGTTGAGATATGTCCCTTACGTTAGGGAAGAGAAGGCCAAGGTACAAAGGTTTTTGAACTGTTTGCCTGTTGTATACAAAGATAATATCGAGTTTGATAACCCAAAAGCTATGGACGAAGCATTGAGAAAAGCTAGATTATGCTACCAGTAGTTTAAAGGAAAGGGTGAGCATGGAAAAGGCTGGATAAACAAGGGTGAAATCAAAGGAAAGAAATAGAAACCAGCTTACTTAAAGAATTTTGGCAGGGATCATCAGCAAAAGAAGTTTAATAAACCAAAAGAAAGGTAACTCATAAATTACCCCGAACAGCAATTAAATTAAATGATTTTTAGACAGAAGTGAATTTAAATATTCTGCCCTTAGGCTCGTATGACTTGCTGATAGGAATGGACTGGCTAGAAAAAAGAAAGGCGATGATGAATTGTTGGGATAAAACTCTGCATTGCATAGATGAAAAAGGGAAACCTTTTATTCTCAAGGGAAAACCAAAACCCATTTCTATAAGACAAATATCAGCACTACTATTAAAAAGAACAGCTAGGAAAGGATATCAAGTATATGCAGTACATGTAGAAGAAATAGAACAGCAACCTGAAGAAAATCTGCTGGATATTTTGCCAGTAGTGAGAGAGTTTAAGGAAGTTTTTCTAGATGAGATTCCTCATCTTCCCCCCAAAAGAGAGATTGAATTTTCAATCTATTTGGTGCCGGGAGGAACACTGGTTTCCCGAGCCCCTTATCGAATGAGTCCTCCTGAACTCATGGAACTGAAAATGCAATTGCAAGAATTGCTAGATAAGGGTTATATTAGTCCGAGTGTGTCTCCTTGGGGAGCACCGGTGCTGTTTGTGAAAAAGAAGGATGAAACTTTTAGAATGTGTATTGATTATCGTCAGCTGAATAAGTTGACAATTAAAAATAGATACCCTTTACCTTGAATTGATGATCTTTTTGATCAAGTGAGAGGAGATTCAATATTTTCGAAGATTGACCTAAGAACTGGTTATCACCAGCTCCGAATTAAGGAAGAAGACATTTAAAAAACAACTTTTCAAACCAGGTATGGTCACTACGAATTTGTAGTCCTACCTTTTGGTTTGACAAATGCCCCTACCAACTTTATGTGCCTAATGAATAGTGTGTTAAACAAGTACTTGGATAAATTCGTACTAGTGTTCATGGACGATATTTTAGTTTACTCAAAAAGTGAAGAGGAGCATAAAGAACACTTGAAGATAGTGTTGAAAACTCTGAAAGAAAACTAGTTGTATGCCAAATTCAGCAAATGTGAATTCTATAAGGACAAGATCCAATACTTGGGACATATTATTTCTAAACAAGATTTGGCTGTTGACCCTGAAAAGTAAAGGCTATTAAAGAATGGCCGGTGCCAACTGATGTTTTAGCAGTGAGATCATTCAGGGGGATTGCAGGTTATTATCACAGATTTGTGGAAAGATTTTCTGCAATAGCATATCCCATAACTTCACTACAAAGAAGAGGGGTCAAATTCGAATGCACTGAAAAATTCCAAAACAGTTTTGAACAATTAAAATTAAAACTCACTACAACCCCTATACTGAAAATTGCAGATCCTGATAAAGAATTTTTTGTATGTACAGATGCCTGTATAGAGGGGTTGGGAGGAGTCATGTTGCAGGAAAATTAAATTATTGCATATGATTCTAGCAAACTGAAAACACATGAACAGAACTATAGTGCATATGATTTGGAGTTGGATGTTGTTATTCATGCCTTGAAGATGTGGCGACACTATCTTCTTGGAAAGAAATTTACATTGATGACAGATCATATTAGTCTTAAGTATTTCTTTTCCCAAACTGATTTGAATGCTCGACAAAATAGATGGATGTATTTTTTGAGTGAATTTGATATGGACATAAAACATATCAGAGGGAAAGAAAATAAAATTTCTGATGCCTTGAGAAAAAATGCTTGTCAAAATATAAGCAGTATTGGAAGTAGTGCTAATTTTGATTTAGAAGATCTAGTGAAAAAGGTAGCAGACCAGGATCCATATTATGAGACACTACAGGTGAAACTACTAAAGAAGGATATGGTTGACTACACTCAAAACCAAAAAGGGCTGATCTGCTACAAAAATAGATTGTATATCCCTAATGTGGAAACTTTGAAAAAATAAATCCTAGATGAATATCAAAAACAACCATATGCAGGACATTCTGGATATCAGAAAATGCTAATAACTTTGAAAAATAAGTTTTTTTTGGCCATGAATGAAAGGATATGTAGCAGAATATTTAGCTAGGTGCATGGAGTGTAAACTAGTTAAAGTTGAGCATCAGCATCCTGCGGGACTTCTAAATCCCTTGCCAATTGCAGAATGGAAATGGGATATCATTTCTATAGATTTCATAACAGGGCTACCCAAAACCAAATACCAAAACGATTTAGTGATGGTGGTAGTAGACACTTTAACAAAAGTTGCACACTTTATACCTGTGAAATCTACTTTTGGGACAGCCTAAGTAGCTGATGTGTTCCTGAAGGAAGTAGTAAGGCTCCATGGGGTCCCAAAGATGATTGTTTCAGATAGAGATGCTAAGTTCACTGCAGCCTTCTGGAAAGGTCTGTTTGGGGGCATGGGCACTAAGTTGAATTTTAGTACTGCCTATCACCCTCAAACCGATGGTCAGACAGAGAGAACTAATTAGATTTTGGAGGATATGCTGAGAATGTATGTGATGGATAGGCCATCAAAATGGGAAGACTACTTGCATTTGGCCAAGTTTTCTTATAATAACAGCTATCAATCCTACATCAAAATGAGTCCGTTTGATGCACTCTATGGAAGGAAGTGTCGTACTCCTTTGAGTTGGAGTCAACCAGAGGATAAACTAATGTTGGGACCGGATGCTTTACAAGAGATGGAAATATTTTTTAAACAAATACAAAGAAACATCAAGACAACACAAGATAGACAGAAAAACTATGTTGATAAGAAGAGGGTGCATCGAGAATTCAAAGTGGGCGATCATGTATATTTACGCATTAAGCCCAAAAAGAGCACACTCTATACTGGGAGTTGTGCAAAACTGGCTCCTAGATATTGTGGGACTTTTGAAGTGTTAGAAAGGGTGGGACTAGTGGCTTATAAGCTGGCCTTACCACCCCATGTTAAAGTTCATGATGTGTTTCATGTTTCATTATTAAAAATATATGTATATGATGCTTCTCACATTGCTGATTGGAATGTGATACAGGTGGAACCATAAGGGGAGTTCCTTCCAGAATCGCTTCAAATATTGGAGCGGGAAGAAATTGAATTGGGGAATCGAACGGTAGCAATAGTAAAGGTGCAGTGGAAGCACTTTACTACTGAAGAAGCTACATGGGAAAGAGAAGCTGAAATGATGGAAAAATATCCATTTTTGTTTGAAAAATAAACTCTAGTAGTTAGATATCAACACTGAGGACGGTGTTTGCTTTCAGAGGGGGAATATGTAACACCCCTAGTTTATGTTTTGTTTTCAAAGTTGGACATTTGAACTTTAATCCAAAGGGGAGTGGACCCCAGTGGATAAGTATTTTGTGGATGTAAATAAAATTTTAATTATGAAAAATAAATACAATCATTCTGTGCAGATTGACCAAATGAGAATTATGAGATCACTTGCTAAATCCATGAGGATGGAAAGAGGAAAATACTTTCTCCAAAAATGTTTCAAAAATCCTTGAAAGAATTTATTTCCAAATTAGATTTTGAGGAAAATCTAGTTTCCCCAATGAGGTGGAGAGTAGTTTGGAAGAGGTAAAAAGTTGTGAAAGGCAGAAAGCAGCTTTAAAAATCCCTAAATAGGGAAGCCTAGGAAAACAGGAAGAAAAGCATCCTGATATTCTGGACGCAGAATTAGAAATAGGCTTTGGGGAGAAAAAGCTTAAATGAGCTATTCCTGAACAGATTAGAGGTTGGTCTATGATGAAGGTGATCTCAACTCGGGGGTGAGTTATACAGATAGAGGAACTCTAAGGTTGGGAGGATCGGTCAAGTACCTAAGAGGTATGCTCACAGTATGTATAAATGATAAAAAAAAAATAAAAAAAATTGTGTTAAGTGTTAAGGTTAATGCCTGTAGATGCATACTACTTGAAATATTATTTTTTTATGCTGGTATTCCATACATTTACAAACTTGTAGAGGAATTAAATCCTCTCAGTTCTGCATAGTTGTAGGAACAAGAATTCTGGGAAAAATCAGCCAGAAACTGTAAACCAGTGATTGGTTTAAATCTGGAGATTTCTTCTACCTCATAATTCATAATTGTGTAACTTTAATCTGTTTCTGTTAAAAATAGAATTTAATCAGTGACCACTATAAAACACTCAAAAAAAAAATGTGTAGGAGAAGTTAAGTGCATGCAGTGCAGATCTATAGATTGACTGAATTCACTAAGTGAAGTATGGAACTGTAGCTTTCCAAATTTACAGTGCATTTCTATCTATATAGTACCCTCTATAATAAGGACAGAATGGAGGAGTATATATTTTAGTGCTATATATATATATATAGTAAAGAAATAGTGCTAAACATGTTTACTAATCATTCAAACAATTTTGGTTTGAGAATTATATATATACAACTGGTGTATGAGTAACACCCTTCACAAAGAAAGGGTCCGAACTGAATAATTAATGGAAATTATAAGTTGTACATGTGAACCTATATAAAATGCATGTAGACTATACAAGCTCTGAAACGTAACAAACAATTTCCCCATCAGATCTATATAATGTGCCAGTTAAGAGTGTATTTTAAACACTAGATATACGGAAACTGCTATGCTAAGAAAAATTATAAGTATATAGTTGTAGAAAACACTATAAGTGACTATTACAATGGAACCCCAACTAAGGAGTATAAAGAGAGTCCATTGTTGGATTCATAGAATACACCTGAAATTATAGACTCTGTGGAAATGGAAATTTCTCATTCACTGAAAGATTGCAGGCTTGAATACTTTTGCAACAAAGACACTTATAGTCGATTATGCTATTATAATGAGGAGGAACAGAAAGGAAAAATAAGGCTAGAGAAATTATTACTTTCTTCAATCAAATTTAGGAAGACCATTACTGAAAGGAAAAATATTTAACATGAGTATTAACATAAAAATAATAATCTAGAAATTATTATAAAATATTATTGATTTGTCAATAATAACAAAGAAAAAGGATAGACACATTCTATATATATATATATATATATATATATATATATATATATATATATATATATATATATATATATATATATATATATAAATATATAATTCTAAAGCCACTCACAAAAACAGGCTGTCATGGTTCCATAATAACATTCTAGAATTTAATTATTCAGGGAATTTCATCATCCAAATGAAATTTTGTTAACAGTCCCAGTCTCTGGCATAAGTTATTACTACAGTAGAGACTTTTTATGACAATAAGAACTTGAATTGTCTGAAAAAATTCTATGTAATAACAAGAATGGAGCCTGGTCACACCCCCGACTAATGACGCGTCGATACCGACCTGAAATTCCAGGATATAACGATGTCAAGTCGAGTGAATTACAAATCCACCAACTACCCCTGAAGGAAACCCTCAATGCTATTTGAACCTACCTGCAATAAAATGAGGGCAACGTGAGAGATCGTTACAACAAGACGATATGAGGATACTCAAAACATAGTATATGCGAATGGAACACAAAAACTCAGGTTACCTTGGGAATGGAAGACGTTGTCACCAAACACGACCTGCAGAAAGAATACATGGGTATTGTAAAAATGTTCACCAAAATGAAAATAAAATACAGGAATAATTTTTTTCCAATGAATCGATGGCTTACCTGAGGTAGTGATTGCTCGCTTCGAGCCAGGGAAACTCGGTGAATGAAGTGAACGACCTCAGCAAAATCACGAAGGACGAAGAGGAGTAAGCTCCTATCAAGAAACTATGGGGTATTAGTTCTACACATCGTTAAGAGGAAACGAAAATCAACATATTAGGACAAAAAAATCTCCACGAGAGATTTGTCCAACTAACAAGAAAAAAAACACAACACGTTCTCGACAGTAAATGAGACTATAGAGAAGAAATTGTTGCATTTAAGCTTAGCTCTCGCACTGTCAACCAAGCATATTGCTATGGAGAAAAATACATATCAAGAGCATAAGCCTCACAACTAAGATAGTGAAGTGCTCAGACTTTCATACCTCGAATACAACATGATGGGGAGATAGATATGCCAGAAGCCTGGGAGAGCCGATGCTTTGTTCCTCCAACATGTAGAGTCTCGGCACCGAGAGGCGATAAAAAAAAATGAGGAGTGAAAGAACCATTTCGATAATGTTACAGAGATTTATGCAAATGTCGGAATACAAAAACAACTAAACCCTAATGAATAGGAGAAATCTCCACCATCCAAGTGGCCTCGGATCGGTGGTGTGTACATGGATCGATTGGGCGGGATGGGCATTTAAGACATAGCCGTCCAACACTTAATTGTAAATCTATGAAATCGATCTCACAGTACCTCCAATCATGTCGTAAGGTCTGCTTAATTACAAGAGTAGTTTGGCATGGCATTTCATAATGCAAATGTAGATACCTACAACTTTGAGCGTGGACGAAATGAAAGCCAACAAAATTGAAAATCAATAGAGAGCCATCAAATATAGTGACGTGGAGACTTGACACAAGTTGTAATTTCCAAAATACATTAAACCGACTTTGCCAACGACGTAGCACGAGTACCTTGAAGGTTAATGTGCCTATCTCTACAGAAAACTCATCATAAATAACATGTCCGAGAGATATCATCGATGATCCAGGAACACACAATATACATTTGAAACCATGGCCACATAACCATAATAAATTCATATAAATGACATAAGTGTTAATTATGAATAGACCATTCGGTACATGGAAGAACCCGCAATTTAAACATAGGGTTATCACTCTTGGAGCTATATGAAGAGATGAACCTAGTGATCTATACAAACACCTCGAAAACTTGTTATATGGAAAATCGATGCATATGGAATACATAACACATAAGTCGAATTATTACAGGGTGAAATGTTGCATGGTGAGATACGTAAGGACCATAAAGAGACTCATGAAATGGTCTTGGGATCGAATAAAATTAGATAATTTGAGCGTAGGGTAAGAGCTTAATAAGTGCTGAAGGATATTAATAAGGTTAATATTCATAGAGAAATTTTAATAGAAGTTAAACAATGGGAGTTAGAAACTCCAAATTCAAATTATAAAAATATTCTAAAGACAAGTTCAAAATCTCGTTACAAAGGTAACAACCCAAATTGTTAATTGGCGTCCTAGGAGAAGTGTAACCTTCAAGGACAGAGTTAAAAATGAAATTATAAAACAAATTACGGTCAACGTATCTTGTTAATAACTATAGAGATAATGGATCACAATTATTCTTAAGCTGAGACATAAGAAAAAAGAGAATTTATGTCGTGCGACAGAGAGACATTACATGAAATGTCTTGTTGAAATGAGAAAGAGAGGATTCAAATCCTCGAACTATAGTTTCAAGATACAATTAAAAAAAAAATTTAACCACTGGAGAAACGTTTAATTGGAAACGCGGAGAGGGGCCTCGAGTTCCCATGGCCAACCTGGATTACAAGCTGAGAGAAAGAGTAAAAATTGAGTCTGAATGCTCTGGGTAAAACAAAAATTCTATAAATGACAACGAAGATTCAACGTCTTCACTACCTGCAACATACCAATAACAGAGGTTCAATTTATATTGTAAAACGATGTCAAATCAAACTCTGACGTGTACTAGAAATATCCATTCTCGTTACCTAGATAAGAAGATACGAAAAACCCTTCAGAATTTTAGCATAATCTGCCATAGACAGGCATCAAACAATGAGTTTTGTTAAAAGCCTACATATATGTACTTATAATTATATCAAAACGACAGTAAATTTCACCAAACATCTGCAATCAGTTGAAACCCTTACCAAGGGTACGCTTAAGACGTGAGGTATCATATGAAGCTTAGCCATCCACAGAGCCATGGAAGCCACCCTACTCTACATAGCGAAGACAAGGGAAGGTCAAATGAAGATAGTATAGGCATATAGTCTAACTAATTTACTTGCGAGAAAAATCAATAACCAAACCACGAGGCTTCGTATAAGAAAAATTTTCAACAGGGATTTAAATCATGTTCCACTTACCTGATGAGAAGCCGAGATGATTCATAAGTCTCAGAAATCATTGAGGTTAAGTGACATATGTATCTTCTTTCAGAGTGGCAAGTGCACCGTTGATACAAAGAACTCAAAAAATGAATGGAATCACCGCATAAAACAAACAAATTATACCTCACCACCATCCAAACCCTATTAAATCTACACCTTACAAGTGTCATGATCCAAGCGAGGCGTACAAAACATCAGGGTTCGATGGGGAGGGAAGATCAACATTACCTCAAGCCAGAGGAGACGATTTAATGTGTCAATCAATTCACCATAAAAAGTAACCCTAGCATACTCAGCAGATCTCAAGGAGATCACATAAAAATCAAAATTTACATTCAACAAGTCATAGTACAGGAAAAGTGTACACGCAAATGAAATACATTCACCAGAGACATTAAAGAGGTCATGTACTCATCCTTTGCCAAATTTCTATGCATCATAAATAGTATTGAATGCAGAGATTTCGTAAACAACGCAAATCACCATACATTAATCGAGTTTTCAAGTAGGCTTAAGTGGAGTATACGCTTCGACATAAAAACATTAACATGTAGCAAGTTTAAAAGGAACTGGACATGGTAGTCATTTAAATACACGTATCATGAGAATTACATTTGGTAAAAAGAGAAAGGGTTCAATGATATTCCTCATTATCTAAGGGTACATTATACTTTGAAAGAAGTCATCAACGATAAAACATGAGAACATCTTTAAGGAAGTGAAATAAATCATATAGATTAACATAATTTGTTTTATGATTTTGTGATTAATAAATGTGGGAAATTAATTATAGGCATGAGAAAACATGAATCACCAACATTTAGGTACCTATGCCTAAGTTGAGTATATGATAATGATAATGGTCCTAGCTCTTGTAATAAGGGAAGGAATGAAAGATTTATATATATAAAAATTAGCTCGTGTAATAAGAGAAGGAGTGAGAGATTTATAGATAAAGGTTAAGAATGAAAAAAAAAATTATACTCAGAAAGGGTACAGTGACTATCAAGTGGGAAGATTTCTTCTTAAACAACTGTTAATCGTTAAAGAAAAAAATAACTTAATTTTAGTAAGTATAAATGAAAAAAAAAATACTGAAGGGGGATTGAGGTACATTACATTGGTTGTGGCACTTGAGATTTGGACATCTCAATTTCGGAGGCATGAATCTGTTGCACGAAAAGGGAATGGTAAGAGGATTTCCATTGATTGAAAAGCCAGACAGCCTTTGTGAAGGCTGTCTCTTGGGCAAACAACACAGAGAAAGCTTTCCAACAGGAAAGAGTATAACGGCAAAATCACCCTTGGAAATTGTTCACTCTGATGTGTGTGGACCGATGCAAATACCATCATTTGCTGGAAATAAATATGTTTTAACTTTCATTGATGATTACACCAGAAAGACATGGGTGTATGTGTTAAAACAGGAGAGTGAAGTGTTTGAGAAATTCCGCCACTTCAAAACTCTATTTGAGAAGCAGTGTGGGCATTATATCAAAGTGCTTAGAACAGATAGAGGTGGAGAGTACATCTCTAAGGACTTTTTGCATTTTTGCAGAGAGAATGGCATACAAAACAAATTCACCGCGAGGTATACACCTCAGCAAAACGGTGTTGCAGAAAGGAAGAATAGGACCATTCCGGATATGGTCAGAAGTATGCTAAAGGTAGAAAACTTGCCGCATGAGTACTGGGCTGAAGCTGTCACTTGCGCAGTTTACATCTTGAACAGATGCCCAACTAAAGCTGTCATGAATAAAATACCAGAAGAAGCATGGAGTGGACAAAAGAAAACTGTCACTCACATGAAAGTATTCAGTTGTGTAGCATATGCACGTGTACTGGATCAGCTAAGGAAGAAGCTTGATAGTAAGGGGGAGAAGTGTGTCTTTATTGGCTACTCTAATGAGTCAAAAGCATACAAACTTTATAATCCATCCACCAAGAAATTGATAGTAAGTAGAGATGTGCAGTTCTGTGAAGAAGAAGATTGGGATGGAAGTCTAGAAAATACTGTGAACATGAAGACAACTCTGTCTCACGAAGAAGAAGAAGAAGGAACACCTGTTGTTAACCCTTCTTCAGTGGTTCCTCCTCCACCACCGCAAGCACAAAAAACCACACCAAAAGCTAGAAATCAAATAGCCTTAAGAAGTGAAGGAAGTGCTACTGCAAGAACATTGCAGGGATCTGGAATTCCCTCAAGTTCGAATGAAAATTCAAGCACACTAAGAAGACCAAGATTCAGAAATTTGAATGAGATTTATGAACAAGGAGGGATAAGTAACAATACCGGTCTGAATTCATTCTTCACTTTGTATTGTCATGTTGATGACCCAATTCATTTTTAAGATGATATAAATGACGACAAATGGATTGAAGTAATGAATGAAGAAATTGGTGCAATTGAGAAGAGTAAAACATGGGAGTTAATGGACCTCCTTGAAGGCAAAGATGCCATTGGATTTAAGTGGGTCTATAAGACAAAAAGTAATGCTGAAGGCAAGATCGAAAGGCACAAGGTCAGACTTGTTGTTAAATGCTACAAGCAGCAACAAGGTAGAGACTATGATGAAACCTTTGCACCAGTAGCAAGGATGGAAACAGTCAGAACTGTGTTGTTTATTGCGGCACAACACAAATGGAAGATTTATCAGATGGATGTTAAATCTACATTCTTCAATGGAGTGTTAAAAGAAGAGGTTTATGTTTAACAACCTCTAGGCTATGAATTTGAAGGCCAAGAGCATAAAGTATGCAGACTGAAGAAGGCTTTTTATGGGCTGAAGCAAGCTCCAAGAGCATGGTACAACATAATAGATGCTTACCTGATTGACAATGGGTTGGAGAAGTGCGATGGCAAACCCACACTCTACATAAAGGAGAATGATGGTAAGATACTTATCATTGTATTATATGTAGATGATTTGATTTTTACTGGCAATGATACTTCTCTCATTGCTAATTTCAAACAAGTCATGAAAAGTGAGTTTGAAATGACTGACTTGGGCTTCTTCAGATATTTTCTTGGAATTGAAATAGACCAAAGTGAAAATGGTGTTTTCATTTCATAAGATAAATATGTAGAAGCAGTGTTGAAAAGATTCAACATGCACAACAACAAGGCATCTGTGACTCCAATAGTAATGGGGTTGAAATTGAGTAAAGAAGATAACATTAAGGATTTTGATCTAAAACTATATAAGAGCATAGTTAGTAGCCTCATGTACTTGACTGCAACTAGGCCAGACATTATGCACATTGTTAGCTTAATCTCCAGATTCATGGAAAGACCAAAAGAAGCTCATTGGCATGCAGCCAAGAGAATTCTAAGGTATGTAAATGGAACGAAGGGGTTTATTATATTATACTCCTCTTCTGAAAGTTTCATGTTGACAAGATACACTAACAGTGATTGGGCCAGAAGTGTTGATGATCGAAAGTGCACATCAGAATATGCTTTTCATTTGGGATCAGGAGCAGTTTCATGGGCTTCCAAGAAACAACCGATAGTTGCTTTATCTACAGTAGAAGCAGAATATGTGACAGCAACAATAGCAGCATGCCAAGCAGTATTTCTGAGAATACTTCTCAGAGATTTGTCTCATGAACAAGAAAAATGCACAACCATTTACTATGACAATAGCTCGGCGATAAGATATTCTAAAAATTCAGTCTTTCATAAAAGGACAAAGCACATTGACACCAAGTTTCACTTCATACGTGAATTGGTTAACAATGGTGAGATTGTTTTGCAACACTGCATAATAGAGGATCAATTTTCAGATATCCTCACAAAGTCGCTAGCACAGAAAAGCTTTGATCATTTTAGAGAATGCCTAGGTATGCAGAAAAACCCAGCAGTTGAAATTAAGGGGGAGTGTTGGAAATTAATTCCAACTACTGATATCAATCAGCAGTAATTGCAGAATGATTGGAGTGTGGCACATTGAAGCCTTAGCAAAGGCGGTTTCCGTTTTCATGAAGAATTGCAAAATGATTGGAAAGACCGCACAAGTGAAGTGCAGAGTAGATAAGAATCGGCCCCTTGATATTTATCTAAGGCGGTAGCCGATTTCTTAGGAGAAGAGTAAATGCTCAGACTCAAAGTCTCTCCATCAGCGCATAGGTTTGATTACAAGTTGAATCAGGCTTTAAAGCCTTACCAACATATCAGCGGAGTTAATGACTGAGGAGGCATAATTTCGCTACATTACAAAGTAGCGATGCGATGCAATGATAGTTCTAACACTATCACATTGCAAATCTTCAAAGAACATAAAAATTTCACATCGAAGAGTTTTAGTGATGTGATGAGGTCCCACCTCAATCACAATTGCGACATCGAAAATTTTTTTTGCATGTCTGTTGCACTATTGCCGATATCCGATATGATGTGGACCCCTCTCCAATCGCAATCACAAGTTTCAAAGTAATCATCTTCAAAGAACTGTGAACTGTGTTCGCCGATGTTGTGATGCGATGAGGGCCCACCTCAATCGCAATCGCAAGTTGCAAATCGCACAATCAGAATCGCATACAGTCGACTGCCAATGCAATATGGGCGCCACGCCATCGCAATCGCAAATCACAATGCGCAAAAGGTTATTAACCCTTTGGTTGCTGAAATGTCGATCACTGATTGACTTCCAGATGCAATGAAGGTTTTCAAATGGATTTTATATATTTTTAGATTCGGCTTTATTTGTCGCTTTAATAGTTTTAATTGTAACCGAGCCTTATAAAAGGGAATGAGCCCAAAGGCCTTTGTAATGAAGTTTTTACTTTGAATGTGTTTTTAAGTATTGAAACGTTATTTGAGGAACACTAAAAATTGTTGTAGCCTGCAAGCTGACTACACAGCAAGTTTGTAAGCACTGTATGTGTGGATTTTAAGGACAGAGAAGTTTTGTGAGCACTGTTGTTTTATAGTCCACTGTTACACTTTTTAGATTGCTCTCAAGGAGGAAGAATCAAATTGCTGATTTTGTATTTCTTTTATTCTTTTATGAATTAAGAAAACTTGTCCTAAATTTTTTCTCTTCATTCTGCAAATTAAGTTTGAAAAATCTATGTTGGAGAGGGAATCTTCATTCTCTCTTTTTGTTTTGAAGCAATCAGAAACTTCTACATCATGTAATGTTTCTACGAGCAAAAAATTATTTTTTATTTTTTTCTATGGTTTTAACAGGGATCCATAGAGGATAATGCAAGCCTTGTGGATGCAGTGAAGAATGTGGATGTAGTGATATCCAAAGTTGGATCACTACAGATAGAGATTCATGTCAATATTATCAAGGCCAGTAAAGAAGTTTTAACTGTCAAGGTACATAATATTATACAATACTAGAACCTAATCAAATCTTAAGCAGTATAAACCCTTTCAGACAAGGGTTTTAATCTATGCTTAAATTTTATGAGTAACCCAATGAACTAATTGAAGTTTATAGAGGTCCTTCCCATCTGAATTCGAGAATGATGTTGATAAAATTCATGCAATGGAGCTTTCAAAGAGTATGTTTGAGGTGAAAGCCCAAGTATGTAGGGAAATCAACGTAGAGTGCATTCCTTATACATACATCTCTAGCAATTTTTTTTAAGGGTATTTCCTTCGAAGCCTCGCACAGGCTGGCCTTAAAGCTCCTCCAAGGGATAAATTTGTCATCTTTGGAGACATAAATGCCAAAGGTTCATTAACTATTACCTTTGACAGTATGCACTTTGTTTTTCAGTGATAATGATCTTTGTTATTAAAATTGTTAATTCAACTTTTTTTTATGTTTACCATGATGTTAAAGATTAATTTATCTCTTTGATCCAGGATTTTTATTATTGAAATTTCTCTAAATTTTTCTTAAACACAATGCAGTTGTGCATGTAAAATAGGAATACATTAGAAAATTTACAATCAATGCAGTGGACGGTCCCAGAACATTGAACAAGACCTTATACTTTAGTCGCCTTCCAATACTCTGTCCTAAAATGAGCTTGTGGCTCTCTAGGAGAAGAAGATTAATAAGGCTCTGGAGAATGCCTATGTCCCCAAGGAGGATGTTCTTAAATTAATTATAGGTTAGAATTTGTAAACCCTAAAATCCCATACTCTTTGTTTGAACACATTATTTCTTGCCAAAACTAAACATTCCTCCAATTTTTAAACATAATTTTAGTGAAATTTTCTAATTTAATTATTAATTTTAGTGTATAAATAATTAATAGCTGATATGATTTGTCCAAGGAACTGGGTAAAAGATGAAATGAAATGCCTAAAGTTTTTACTTTCCATAACATCAACCATGATCAGTTTGTGGTCGAAAGAAAATTTTCATTGTTGCTCAATATTTTTTTTTTCTTTGAATTTTATTATGGATGATGGGCTTATTGCTTCAAAAACTGTTGTGGGTGATGGAGAGACACCATTCGCAGCTAATATTAGCATATAAATTAGTCATTATATCTTTGTGAAAGGAGATAATTTTTTTTTTGAAATTGGACCTGCTAGTGTAGAGGCTAGTCAGTTGTACCCTAACGTGAAATACACCACTGTCAGTGAGCACCTAAGAAATTTTGTGTGAATTATTTGACATATTTAAATTACAGTTTCTACCAAGTTTATACAATGCATTTTTTCAAATTGTGGGTTATCACCTTTCATATATATTTGACAAAACATAACCTCCTATTTTCTATTTAGAATACTATCATAAACCAGGCATACGTAGATCCTTAATGAATTTTTGTTATAGAGGAAAATACAAAAAATTTCCTTTTCTTGTTTTCTCTATAGCCTTTGGTCTGACAATAATGTCTTTGGAAACCGTATACTGGAGATTGCTAAATACTATGTCAAATGGGTGAAGTTATATGGTTGTTTCATGCTTTATATTCAATGATTAGAGTCAATGACAAATTTATGCTTTAGAAGATGCAAAAACCCATTGTTTGTTTTCTTTTATGGCCATTTCGTGTGATACTAATAATGGATTTGTAAACTGCATATTATGGACTGAAATAGTTAAGGGATTTGCAAAATCATACATGAAGTGATGTGATTTTATACTAATATCCTTGTCAATTAGCGAGCTGATACTTGTCAACTAGTTGCTCGATGGAATTTCCAAATAATTTTTAAATCATGGCTAAATTTATATACTTAACTAACTAATACATGTTAACTACTTGTTCCATGGAATTGCCAAATACCATGTCAATACTTCTAAGGGAGTTGTAAAATCATGGCTAAATCTATATACTTCTATGAATGTATCCCAGTTGATTAAGTAACTAGTGCCCACTAACTGGTTGTTTCATGGTTTTTTTACATCCAGTGTTTATTCAGTCAATTTCTGTATTATAAGATGCAAAAAACGTTGTTTTTTTTCTTTTATGGACCTTAGGTTTTGTACTAATGATGGCTTTGGAAACTGCGTATTATATTGGGCCAACTGGGAGTAGGAGCACGTCCTAATTTTATTATAGACCCACTATCCCTTAATTTCGATGGCATAGGTGTAGGCTTTCATACCTAAAGCCTAAGTCAAAGGCACAGACATGCATACCTACTTTTGTGCATTCTATTTTTGCAAGGTTTTCATTAGTATCCAGTGTAGTAAGGTATCCCTTTGCTGATAAAAGGGACAATAATATAATAAATATGCCTTATCGTTTTACCGAAGATAGGATCTGCATCTCAATGTTTTCTTGCGGTTTGAGAATTTCTGAAAATGGATTGTTTTCCTCTTGTTCCTTTTCAATCCTTGCAGATCTGAGGAGATTCAGTTTTCCTTCCTCACAACTAAAAATAGCTTACCCCCTTTTTAGAGGAAGTTGACCTCTGTAGACTTTATTTCCCATTTCACTGCTTCACACATCTCTATTGCGCATTTTTGCAGACTTATTTCCACATATCAATTTGCAGATCCCTTCGAAATTATGGATCAATTGGTATCGGAGCCTGAGATCCAAGGTAAAATTCGGTCTTGAGATGAGCCATTTTTTTGTGTTATTTTTTGTTTTTAGTTATTTTATATGAGATGAGCCAATTCATAATGACGATGGATACACAGGTCTCCTAGCCCTAGCAATGGATAGACCTCCACCACACAAGAGAGGAGGTGCACAGATATACTTTCCACAGATCTCTCCCTCTTGATCATCTCAAAGATCGTGTAAACACACCTTCCACAGATCATTCGCTCCAAGATGCCTCCTGGAAGAGATCCCTTGGCAGTAGAATCAGAATTCAATGCTTAAAATCCTGTGCAAGACCTTTTCTCTATTCTCAATGAATTAATCAAAATGCATCAACCAAATACTTGAGATCCCTTGCATTTGGATACTGGAATTGAGTTCCCTAATTTTTCTGGGAGAATAAATGGAGAAACGGTGGATTCATGGATCCGTAGCCTTTCCACCTATTTCAAAAATTTCCCAGGACTCACCAAAGAGAAAAAGATTCAGATGGTTGCGTTGAAATTTGAATTCGTTGGCAAAACATGGTGGGATACAGAGTAAGAAAAGACCACATTCTTGGTCGATCTTGGAGAACGCCCAGGTTCCTCTGCCTCCCCCCAGTCCAAATTTGGGCTGAACTTTGTGAAGCATTGAGAAATTTTTCTTACCCACCTTGGTACGTACAATATTTATGGATCCGATGGCACCAGCTCTGCGAACTCCCTACACAAGGAGAGAAAGCCTACATCGACTACTTCTGCAAGTTGTTCCTATTGCTCCACATTCGAGATCCAAAGGAAGTATTAATAATCAAGTTTATGGCTGGCTTATTTGTTCAACTCCGTAAAGAGGTAGAATTGTTTGAAAATCATACTTTAGATAGAATTTTTGAAAGAGCTCTGGCCATTGAAAGGAAGCTCGCTCCTAGGGGTCGTCCTCCTCAGTCCCGCCCCACCCCCACCCCTTTATTTTCTCTATAGCCTTTGGTTTGACAATAATGTCTTTGGAAACCATATACTAGAGATTGCTAAATACTATGTCAAATGGGTGAAGTTATATGGTTGTTTCATGCTTTATATTTAGTGATTAGAGTCAATCACAAATTTATGCTTTAGAAGATGCAAAAACCCATTGTTTTTTTTCTTTTATGGACATTTCGTGTGATACTAATAATGGATTTGTAAACTGCATATTATGGACTGAAATAGTTAAAGGATTTGCAAAATCATACATCAAGTGATATGATTTTATACTAATATCCTTGTCAATTAGCGATTTGATACTTGTCAACTAGTTGTTCCATGGAATTTCCAAATAATTTTTAAATCATGGCTAAATTTATATACTTAACTAACTAATACATGTTAACTACTTGTTCCTTGGAATTGCCAAATAACATGTCAATACTTCTAAGGGAGTTTTCAAATCATGGCTAAATTTATATACTTCTATGAATGTATCCTAGTTGATTAAGTAACTAGTGCCCATTAACTGGTTGTTTCATGGTTTTTTTACATCCAGTGTTTATTCAGTCAATTTCTGTATTATAAGATGCAAAAAAACATTGTTTTTTTCTTTTATGGACCTTAGGTTTAGTACTAATGATGGCTTTGGAAATTGCGTATTATATTGGGCCAACTGGGAGTAGGGGCACGTCATAATTTTATTACAAGCCCACTATCCCTTAATTTTGATGGCATAGGTGCAGGCCTGCATACCTAAAGCCTAAGTCAAAGTCGCAGACATGCATACCTACTTTTGTGCATTCTATTTTTGCAAGGTTTTCATTAGTATCCAGTGTAATAAGGTAACCCTTTGCTGATAAAAGGGACATTAATATAATAAATATGCCTTATCGTTTTACCGAAGATAGGATCTGAATCTCAATGTTTTCTTGCGGTTTGAGAATTTCTGAAAATGGATTGTTTTCCTCTTGTTCCTTTTCAAGCCTTGCAGATCTGAGGAGATTCAGTGTTCCTTCCTCATAGCTACAAATAGCTTACCCCCTTTTTAGAGGAAGTCGACCTCTGTAGACTTGATTTCCCATTTCACTGCTTCGCACATCTCTGTTGCGCATTTTCGCAGACTTATTTCCACATATCAATTTGCAGATCCCGTCGAAATTATGGATCAATTGGTATCGGAGCTTGAGATCCAAGGTAAAATTGGATCTTGAGGTGAGCCATTTTTTTGTGTTATTTTTTGTTTTTAGTTATTTTATATGAGATGAGCCAATTCATAATGACGATGGATACACAGGTCTCCTAGCCCTAGCAACGGATATACCTCCACCACACAAGAGAGGAGGTGCATAGATCTACTTTCCACAGATCTCTCCCTCTTGATCATCTCAAACATCGTGTAAACACACCTTCCACAGATCGTTCGCTCCAAGATGCCTCCTGGAAGAGATCCCTTGGCAGTAGAATATGAATTCAATGCTTAAAATCCCGTGCAAGACCTTTTCTCTATTCTCAATGAATTAATCAAAATGCATCAACCAAATACTCCAGATCCCTTACGTTTGGATACTCGAATTGAGTTCCCTAATTTTTCTGTGAAAATAACTGGAGAAATAGTGGATTCATGGATCTGTAGCCTTTCCACCTATTTCAAAAATTTCCCAGGACTCACCAAAGAGAAAAATATTCAGATGGTTGCGTTGAAATTCGAATTCGTTGGCAAAACATGGTGGGATACAGAGCAAGAAAAGACCACATTCTTGGTCGATCTTGGAGAACGCCCAAGTTCCTCTGCCTCCCCCCAATCCCAATTTGGGCTCAACTTTGTGAAGCATTGAGAAACTATTTTTACCCACCTTGGTACGTACAATATTTATGGATTCGATGGCACCAGCTCTTCCAACTCCCTACACAAGGAGAGAAAACCTACATCAACTACTTCTGCAAGTTTTTCCTATTTCTCCACATTCGAGATCCGAAGGAAGTATTAATAATCAAGTTTATGCCTGGCTTATTGGTTCAACTCTGTAGAGAGGCAGAATTGTTTGAAAATCAGACTTTAGATAGAATTTTTGAAAGATCTCTGGCCATTGAAAGGAAGCTCGCTCCTAGGGTTCGTCCTCCTTAGTCCCGCCCCACCCCCACCCCCTTATTTTCTATATAGCCTTTGGTCTGACAATAATGTATTTGGAAACCGTATACTAGAGATTGCTAAATACTATGTCAAATGGGTGAAATTATATGGTTGTTTCATGCTTTATATTCAGTGATTAGAGTCAATCACAAATTTATGCTTTAGAAGATGCAAAAATCCATTGTTTCTTTTCTTTTATGGACATTTCGTGTGATGCTAATAATGGATTTGTAAACTGCATATTATGGACTGAAATAGTTAAGGTATTTGCAAAATCATACATGAAGTGATATGATTTTATACTAATATCCTTGTCAATTAGCGAGCTGATACTTGTCAACTAGTTGTTCCATGGAATTTCGAAATAATTTTTAAATCATCACTAAATTTATATACTTAACTAACTAATACATGTTAACTACTTGTTCCATGGAATTGCCAAATACCATGTCAATACTTCTAAGGGAGTTGTCAAATCATGGCTGAAGTTATATACTTCTATGAATGTATCCCAGTTGATTAAGTAACTAGTGCCCATTAACTGGTTATTTCATCATTTTTTTACATCCATTGTTTATTCAGTCAATTTCTGTATTATAAGATGCAAAAAATGTTGTTTTTTTTCTTTTATGGACCTTAGGTTTAGTACTAATGATGGCTTTGGAAACTGCGTATTATATTGGGCCAACTAGGAGTAGGAGCACGTCCTAATTTTATTACAGGCCCACTATCCCTTAATTTCGATGGCATAGGTGCAGGCCTGCACACCTAATGCCTAAGTCAAAGGCGTAGACATGCATACCTACTTTTGTGCATTCTATTTTTGCAAGGTTTTCATTAGTATCCAGTGTAATAAGGTATCCCTTTTCTGATAAAAGGGACAATAATATAATAAATATGCCTTATCATTTTACCGAAGATAGGATCTACATCTCAATGTTTTCTTGCAGTTTGAGAATTTCTGAAAATGGATTGTTTTCCTCTTGTTCCATTTCAAGCCTTGCAGATCTGAGGAGATTCAATGTTCCTTCCTCACAGCTACAAATAGCTTACCCCCTTTTTAGAGGAAGTCGACCTCTGTAGACTTGATTTCCCATTTCACTGCTTCGCACATCTCTATTGTGCATTTTCGCAAACTTGTTTCCACATATCAATTTGCAGATCCCATCGAAATTATGGATTAATTGGTATCGGAGCCTGAGATCCAAGGTAAAATTGGATCTTGAGATGAGCCATTTTTTGTGTTATTTTTTGTTTTTAGTTATTTTATATGAGATGAGCCAATTCATAATGACGATGGATACAACGGTCTCCTAGCCCTAGCAACGGATAGACCTCCACCACACAAGAGAGAAGGTGCACAGATCTACTTTCCACATATCTCTCCCTCTTGATCATCTCAAAGATCGTGTAAACACACCTTCCCCAGATCGTTCACTCCAAGATGCCTCCTGGAAGAGATCCCTTGGCAGTAGAATCAGAATTCAATGCTTAAAATACTGTGCAATACCTTTTCTCTATTCTCAATGAATTAATGAAAATACATCAACCAAATACTCCAGATCCCTTGCGTTTGGATACTCGAATTGAGTTGCCTAATTTTTATAGGAAAATAACTGGAGAAATGGTGGATTCATGGATCCATAGCCTTTCCACCTATTTCAAAAATTTCCCAGGACTCACCAAAGAGAAAAATATTCAGATGGTTGCCTTGAAATTCAAATTCGTTGGCAAAACATGGTGGGATACAGAGCAAGAAAATACCACATTCTTGGTCGATCTTGGAGAATGCCCAGGTTCCTCTGCCTCCCCCCAATCCAAATTTGGGCTCAAATTTGTGAAGCATTGAGAAATTGTTTTTACCCACCTTGGTACGTACAATCTTTATGGATCCAATGGCACCAGCTCTACCAACTCCCTACACAAGGAGAGAAAGCCTACATCGACTACTTCTGTAATTTGTTCTTATTACTCCACATTCGAGATCCCAAGGAAGTATTAATAATCAAGTTTATGGCTGGCTTATTGGTTCAACTCCGTAGAGAGGTAGAATTGTTTGAAAATCACACTTTAGACAGACTTTTTGAAATAGCTCTGACCATTGAAAGGAAGCTCGCTCCTAGGGGTCGTCCTCCTCAGTCCCGCCCCACCCCCACCCCTTTGCCCCACTTCACACATCCTTGTTCTCCGAATCCTAATATCAACGCACCCTGTTGTTCCTTCCAAAAGACTACTTCCCATAGTACTTCTGATTGTCGAATTTTGAAATCTATGAAAACCAATAAAACCTTACTCGTGGAGTCTACTACTTCCAAATCGGTTAACGACAATGCGGATATTTCCCTTGAAAGCACCACCGCCCTAGGTCCATATTTTATCTTAATGACCATTGAAGAGACAAACTCATCAAAGCTCTTCACACACAATTGCCAAATCAAAAAATCATTGGCTTTACTGATCATGGAAAATGGCAGCTAGAAAAATTTGGTATCTCAAGAATTAGTTAACTGCCTTCATCTACTCACTACTATGCACCCAAAACCTTATCAACTCGGATGGGTTAAAAAGGATGGTCCTCGCCTATTGGTTTCCCAATGTTTCCTGACCAACTTTATCATAGGCCCATTTAAAGGCACTGCCCTTTGTGACGTTTTTCCATTGGATTTTTCTGACTTACCTCTAGGCATCCCTTACCAAGCCCAAAGAGATTCCCTTTATATGGCTAAATATCGCTAGTATAAACCTACCAAATATGGGTGCACCTATATCCTCATGGCAGCACAACCCAAACCCACTTCAGACACAGATCAAATCCCTCATGTCCATTTGAATAAATGTGTCTCTCTCTATTTAGTGTGCCCTCTACCACCAAACAATACTACACATCCTATTCCTGAACCAATGACTCCTCTCTTTCACGAATTCGTTGATGTTTCCCAACATCCTAAGGGCCTTCCCCTGTCTCGCCATATCGACCACTCTATTCAAATCATTCTAGGCTCGACTATACCTAATGCACCAACAAATAGGTTGGCCCCCGGAGAATCAAAGGAAATGGAGAGGCAATTAAAAAACCCCTTTAACTCCAGCTCATTCAACCATCCTCTTCTCCCTGTGCTTCTGATGCCTTTTTCATCCCAAAACAAGAAACCTCATAAATGCCTCTTGTCACTAATTATTGAACCCTTCACAAAGCCACAATAAAGAATCGTTACCCCCTACTCCGAATTCAGGAGTTACTTGACACCCTCTAATGAGCTAAGTTGTTCACTAAATTGGATTTGACATCAGGATATCATGAGGTGGGAGTGAACCCTGATGATGTGTGGAAGACAGCTTTCAAGACCAAATTCGGTCTTTATGAATGGAAGGTCATGCCATTTCGCCTGAATAATGCACCCGCCACTCTCATGCGACTAATCAATGATATTTTCAAAGGAAATCTTAGTCACATTGTTGTCTTTTACTTAAATGACATTCTCATCTTCAAGAAGACATTGGACTCCCACATGAATCATGTTCGTCAAGTTCTCCAAATCCTCAAAGAGCACAAGTTACAAGTCAAGGAGAAGAAGTCTTATTTTTTCCAGCATTCAATTGCTTACCATGGCTTCATGGTAAAATCAGAAGGTATTCCACTAGATCCATCTTGCATCCAAGCCTTGCAGCAATGGCCACAATCTTCTTCGGCCAACGAGCTCAAAAGTTTCCTAGGTGGTATTAATTTTTACTGTAAGTTTATTCTTCATTTTTCTCAGATTTTTCGTCCTTTACATCGGCTCTCTCATACTCATTATAAGTTTATTTGGACTAACAAGGCTACCAACCACTTTTTTCAACTCAAGGAGGCACTATTCTCGCATCTAGTGTTGTGTTAGCTCGACCTCTCTCAACCATTTGAGGTTGAGTCAGCTGCCTCAAAATATGCTATTGGTTACATACTTAAATAGGGAGGACACAACATTTCTTATCACTCAGAAGATCTTTCCTAGAACAAGAAGAAATATATTACTTATGACAAAGAATTTTACAGCACAATCTAAGCTCTCAAGCAATGGCACCACTATTTGTTGGGCAAAGAGACTATTCTACACAAAGACCATCATCCACTGATCTTCATCAATTCACAGTTTAAGCTTCAGGAAAAAATTCATCTTAAATGGGCCTTCTACATTGAGAAATTTCATTTGGTCATCAAATATAAGAAGGACACTTCGAACAAAATGGAATATTTACTCACCAGGCCACCCATGCCAATCCTCCCAATTATAGAAGTGTTTTGTGCAAATTACGATTCATGGAAAGAACAGTATGCTACTGATCCAGACTTTCATGAAGTTTGGGTTGCCTTACACAGTACCAAAATTATCAATCAGACGCCCTTCTTGGATTACACCATCCGGGATGGTTGGCTCTACATAATCAATTTACTTTGAGTCCCATGCCCATACGATCACCTCATTCTCATTCGAAAATCTCATGCATCAACCTATGGTGGCCACTTTGGTACCATAAATATGCTCCAGCACCTCCAATATCATTTATATTGGCCTTCTATGGAACCTCAAGTTGTGAAATTCATCAGAACCTATGCCTTGTGTTCTCAATCAAAACCATCCAATAGAAAACATGGCTTATATCAAGCTTTACATCTCCCTTCACGGCCCTGGGAGACAATCTCTATGGATTTCTTAAGCAGACTACCCACCATCCAAAATAAACATGATTCATTATGGGTAGGTGTATGTCGTTTTAGCAAAATGGTTCTTTTTATTCCCTGCACAAAGACAACTATAGTTGTTCAAACAACAGAATTGTATTTCCAACATGTCTGGCCACATTTTGGCCTACCGAGAAACATCATCTGATATAGAGACTCACGCTTCCTCAGAACCTTCTAAAATACCATCTAGACACTACTTGGGTGTTAACAAAATTTCTCTACCACCTTCCATCCTCAAACAGATGGCCAAACTAAGGTGGTGAACTGAGTGCTGGTCCATGCTCTTCGTACTCATTTTGGGCACAGTAAATAGTGGGACAACTGTTTACACATTCTCCAACATAGCTACGATAAGGCCACACATTCTTATACTGGTTTCTCTCCTTTGAAGTATGTTTGGGCTTCTAGCTAGCAGCCCCGACAGAGCTTCCCCTCACTTTGGATCCCCAAGGTATGATACACTAGCAAAAAGAGCAACACTCAGCACACCAGTTTCATCAAAAACTTGCACAAAGACACATTGTTGTAACAAAAACACTCAAAGAAGCCTAAGATCATGCCAAGCAAAGGCATGATAGACAAAGGACCTCCATGTTCTTTCAGCCAGGCAATAGAGTCTGGTTACATTTGGATAAAAAAGGCTTCAAAGGATAGAATCATAAATTTCTTCCAATCCGATATATCTCTTATACCATTTTAGAACAGATTGGGGAGAATTCCTATTGATTGGACCTTCCCCCTTAGCTCATAATACACAATGTCATTAATTTCATTCATCTAAATTTGTTTGAGCCTCCCCTCTTGGAGGAACCAGTCACAATTACTCATCCAGTGGACAATATCTCGTACTTCCAACTCCCATTTTCAAAAGACACAGTATGGGACACTATGACTCATTCTACGAGACACCGGAGATACACCTCCTACCTAGTGGCATGCCAGGGACAAACTCTAGCTCAAGCAAAATGGATGGCTGCCGAAGTGTTGCTCCATCTATATCCTCATATTCGCATGGAAGCCGGGACACTTCCATATCTAAACATGGAGGAATTGGGCCAACTGGGGGAAGGCACAAGACCTAATTTTATTGCAAGCCTGCTATCCCTTAATTTCACTAGCATAGGTGCATTCCTACATACCTAATGCCTAAGTAAAATGCACATGTACGCATACCAACTTCTGTGCATTCTATTTCTGCAAGGTCTTCATTAGTATCTGGTGTAATAAGGTATCCCTTTGCGATAAAAGGGACCGAAATCTAATAAAGATGCCTAGTCGGTTTACCGAAGATAGGCTCTGCCTCTCATTCTTTTCTTGTTGTTTGAGCATTTTTTAAAATGGATTGTTTGCGTCTTGTTCCTTTTCATGCCACATAGATCTTAGGAGAGTCAGTGCACCTTCCTCATGGTTGCAACTAGATTATAACCTTTTTAGAACAAGTTGACATCTGCAGACTTGATTCCCCATTTCACTGATGCACACAAATCTATTGCACATTTTTGTAGAATTATTTTACCGCTAAATACTATGTCAATAATTATAACGGATTTGAAAAATCATGCGTGAGTGATATGCTTTTATACTTAAATATTTGTCAATTAGCTAACTAATTCCTACTAACTGGTTGTTCCATATTTAATTTACAACCCATGGTTGTTTAGTGAATAAGCTAACTAATGCATGTTAAATGGTTGTTCCATATCTTTTTTACAGGTCGTGGTTGTTTAGTGAATAAGCCAATAATTTGGTAGAGTGCTGAGATTAATTTTTCCATTATAATTAATTTTTCTTTTTCAAATATTTTTTTTAGTTTATTTTAGAATATAATATGAAATGGATAATAAAATAATATATGATAATTCATTTTTTTTTTCTTTTTTTTCTACTTTAATTCAGAATATAATATGAAATGGATAATAACATAATATATGATAATATAAATGTTATTATAATGTTTGATACTATAATGGTTTTGGAAAATCATGTTAAATACTATGTTAATAGTTATAAGGGATTTGCAAAATCATGCTATTATACCTATATTTTTGTCAATTAGCTACTTGTTGTTCTATGTTTTGTTTACAACTAGTGGTTTTTTACTGAATAAGTGAATAATTTGGTAGAGTGTTGTGATTCATCTTTCCAAGGCTCTTGAGTATGGTTTGTTCTGTTGAAGGAAATGATGTAAAATCTGTATAGAATGCCTAGCTTTATCAATAGTGAAGAGTGACCAACCCTCTTTAAGCTAGATCTTAATTCATTTTTGTCTTATTACAATAATGAGTGACTACATTTTTTAATGATGAAAAGTGTCCAATTTTATTAATCCATTTTTCTTTTCAACGTTTTTTATTAAACTTTATTTCAGAATATAATATGAAATGGGTAATAACTTAATATATGATAATATAAATTTTATTATAAAAGGAAGATTGAACAATATATCTTAAAAGTAAAAGGAGATTTAAATAATTTAAAGAGTAAGTTCCCAAGTTCATAGGAGTAGTTGTTAATTGTAAATTAGGTATGGACACCGTCTCATTTTGCTATAATTTCTAAATATAGTTGCAACATTCATGCCATAATTTTTTGTATATTTGTACAATGATTTTTTATAGTTGTTTTATTTGAAAGCCACCTAGAAATTAATTGAGAGTTAAGATTTTTAGAGAAACCACCCAAAATTAAAATCCTATTTAATTAATTTATTATTAGGATTTATGCAAAGTCTTTGTGCACATTATATGTGTTCTACAATAGGTTGATTAGTAGTTATAAAAATGTTATGTGTCTATTTACTAGTGGTTACTACCCACCAAAATTTATGTAAAGTCCTTGTTTCTTACTAGACAATTAATTTCTCTGTTTTCTATATCAATTTATTAGTCCCTACCAATGTAACTTATTCTTTAACTCTTTAAATCAAGAGATTATTTATTTAGTTTTATAAATTGTATACATAATAATCAAAATATCCACATGAAAAATAATGTGTATAATTATCTTAATAATATCTTTTTAATATAAAGTACATATGATAATTAAAATATTATTATGAAAAATACTCTAAGAAATAACCACAAAAATACCTAACATGTTCTATGAATCTAAATATGCAAATTAAAAGTAAGCTTGTAATATTTAAAAAATGTAAATATGAAAATATGCAAATCAAAAGTAAGCTTGTAATATTTAAAAAATGTAAATATAAAAATATGCAAATCAAAAGTAAGCTTCTAATCTTTAAAGAAAATGTAATATAATATGAGCATGTTCTATTAATAAATTCGAGTGCATGCTTGATTATTGTTACAAATTTCTAATAGTATTCATTGTTCTGCTAATACTATGGTGCTTGGGGACACCACATGATTCTCATCCTTAATTCTTTAAATATTGTTATCAAAAGTGTAATTTCTATTTTTACATCAAAGGTGTTTCTATGATGGTATTGGTTGGGCAGATTTGACCAATAAGATCTATGAATTGACTTTTGGCATTGCAACCATCATGGAATTAGTTGAGAAATGTGTTGTCGTTTAAATTTTTCTAATTCACATCATAAATGAAAAAAAGAAAGATTATATTCTCTATATTTTGAGATACTTTCATTTTTCATTGGCTCTTAAGTAATTTATTATAAAATTAAGTTTTATAGGATTTTGAAAAATAAATCTATAAAAATATTAGAATACTAATTTATATTTTTTATATTTAAATGTTTAAAAATAAATTTATAATAAAAAAGTTAATATTTATTATAGAGAATTTTAATATATATTATTAATATATAAGTATTTTTGACACGCTCCATTGCAACCATCATGGAATTTGTTGGGAAGTGCGATTTAAAGTTTTCTAAACCTCATTTTAAATGGAAAAATAAAGATTCTAATCTCTAAATCTTGAGATATTTTTATTTTTAATTGGTTTGTAAGTTAATTTACTACAAAATTAAGTTTTATTGGGTTTTACTTTTTTTTATAAATATTATAATAATATATATATATTTTTATTTGTTTTAAAATCAATTTATAATTAAAAAATTAATATTTACTCTACAAAATCTTGATATATATTATTAATATATTAGTATTTTTTATTATTTTATGATGATTATAATATATTATGATATCTTAAAAGAGGGAACACCAAGATTTAGCAACAGTGAAGAGCGATGCAAAGATGTAAGGATGTGCCTTTGGATGTGCCTGTAATCTCTCAAATCTTTGGCCAAAATCAATGTCATTGGTGTTTCTTTTACCTCAAAATGGAAAATTATGGGGACTTAGAGGGTGATTTTCAACATCCAAGGATTGATAGTTTTATTTGCAAGCTTCACATATGATGTGCTTGGGATTTGAGACATACATTCTAGAAATTGGTTGGTTAATTCAATATTGTTCACTTTAGAAGATAATTCTTACTCCATTTTTTTTATGTAATTGCAACCACTGGTGAGATGTGCTACCCATTTCACTTGAATCTATTTATTTTTCTTCTAAATGGACTTTTATGTTATAGTGGTGCCCATATTTACAAAACTTAGAACCTAGAAGTTCAAAACTAACACAAAAATGAACTTAAAGAGAAAATCATTAACGAACTTAGAATATTTTAAGTGGAAGAGTGTCTATCTTTCCACCTTTGGAAGAGCGTCACTCTACTCTAGTTCCACCTCCGTTGTTGTCATTACCATTCCTCTTGCTCTCAGACTCTACTGTATCAAACTAACTTACAATAAAGTCTTTCTAAATACTAAAAATTCCTTCTTCAATCTTAATAGTAGCCTAATTTTTCTCATCAATAGTTAAAATCTAACAACCACCTCTTCGGAGATTTGTATGTCCTTTTCTAACATCTTTGAGTGGCTTTAGATATCTGACATCTACATATTTTTATCTAGAAGCAATTTTCTCCATTCATAGAAACAATTAGCTTGCATTTGGAGTGAGTGAGTGAATGGTGAGATGATCTTCCCAAATCTTCTATTCCTTCCATGTACCTTTGAACCTTTAAAAATAATTGCTAATATTCATATATTACACCATTACACCATTTATGTTAGTTTAGATCAATAAACATGAATACATCCACCACTAATAAATGTAAATAAACATTTTTCTTGCTGATGTATTGAACTAATATTCAAAAATTGTTGCATCTCATTCGTAACCCTGAGTTATTGGAACAATTTTTGAGATATACAAATGTGAAAGTGCGTATTATCTTCATAGCGTAGTCTTAGGGTTATATAAACCATTACAGGAAATGCAGGATAGGTTAAAATGCATATTTTATTTCTTTTCTAACACTCCGAAAAGCAAGCCAGTATTGATCATTCATGACGTACACGCATCTCATACTGTCCCGTCATGTCGGATTCACCGGCTCCGAAAAGCAAGCCAGTATTGATCATTCATGACGTACACGCATCTCATACTGTCCCGTCATGTCGGATTCACCGGCTGGTGAATCCGACATGACGGGACAGTATGAGATGCGTGTACGTGATGAATGATCAATACTGGCTTGCTTTTCGGAGTGTTAGAAAAGAAATAAAATATGCATTTTAACCTATCCTGCATTTCCTGTAATGGTTTATATAACCCTAAGCCGGTGAATCCGACATGACGGGACAGTATGAAATGCGTGTACGTGATGAATGATCAATACTGGCTTGCTTTTCGGAGTGTTAGAAAACAAATAAAATATGCATTTTAACCTATCCTGCATTTCCTGTAATGGTTTATATAACCCTAAGACTACGCTATGAAGATAATACGCACTTTCACATTTGTATATCTCAAAAATTGTTCCAATAACTCAGGGTTACGAATGAGATGCAACAATTTCTGAATATTACTTTAATACATCACGAAGAAAAAAGTTTATTTACATTTATTAGTGGTGGATGTATTCATGTTTATTTATCTAAACTAAAATAAATGGTGTAATATATGAATACTAGCAATTATTTTTAAAGGTTCAAAGGTACGTCCAAGGAATAGAAGATTTGGGAAGATCATCTCACCACTTACTCGCTCACTCCAAATGCAAGCTAATAGTTTCTATGAATGGAGAAAATTGCTTCTAGATAAAAATATGTAGATGTCAGATATCTAAAGCCACTCAAAGATGTTAGAAAAGGACATACAAATCTCCGAAGAAGTTAGAAATATTTAATTCCTACTTATCTATGGTTGTAATTCTCCATTTGAGGAGTTTGTTCCTACATAATAGGAAGTAGCTAGAATATAGTTTCTCCTAGTTTAGTGTGTGGTTGAGAGAATCTCTCAACCAAATTACTGTACGTCCAAGATAGAATTCCTATCTTGAGACTATTGCTTGTATAAATATGTGTGTAATTTCCTTGATTCATAATATAGAATATATAGAGTGCACAGTGTGTTATTTTATCTTGGTATCAGAGCTTTAGAGCCCGTAAGGGCCTGGGCCTCAGTCCCTCTTGGGCTGAGGGAAATAAAGAGTTCGATTAGTATTTTGTGTGTTTTCCATCCTATGTTGTCGTTGCGTTACTGCAGATCAAAGCATGCCTGTTAAGACTCGTTGGACGTTGTCGTATGAAGTTACGTGAGTCTGTGTGTGCGTGGAGAGGAGCTTTGGCGTGAGCTCAATGGCTGCGTATTAAAACAAGTGCGTGAGTATACATTTGTGTATGCGTGGAGGTCGACCGCGAATGAAAGGCGAAAGTGCAGCTGCGTGGAAAGTGCAGAGGCATTCGGCAGAGGCATTCTTGTTTTTTTTTCTCTCGTGGTTGAAGGAGATAGAAGGCTGAGCCTAAATCTGATCGGATCTGATCGAATCTGCGTGATAATTGTTGCGTCAAGCAGTGGAGCAGACGGTGTGACTATGGCTTGATCTACTATCGGTTTCATTTGGAAAGCCCGTCATAAGGCTGCTTCTGCTATGATGCCTGTTGAAGCTCAGCAGCAGCGACTTACTTTGCAACGACTTATTGCAATGGTTGAGGCTGAGAGAGCATACCATGAGCGTCTTGTAGAAATTTTCTTAATAGACTTCTTGCTCAGATGGCTACAGAGCGTCAACGCAGTGAAACAATGGGTACACTGACAGATGTGGCATGGTTATTTTACCCAACTGTGGAATTTATCTGGTCAGAGGAGTTGCGTGTTTTTTGTATGGCTTGTATGCGCCTGCCAATAAATCGGTTGTTGGACGGAAGCATTGATAGCTACAACCAATCGACCACGTCATGGCACAGAGCAGCAGAGTACGACGACACCAATGGCAACTCGGAGAAATAGTGAATGGAATTGAAGGGAAGCTTGTTCGAGAACTGAAGGGCTTTGTGTTGGATCTGTGATCGAGGATCTAAATTCAATCAGCAGGCCTGGGCTACAAGTTCAGAAGCTTTAGTAAATGAAAATTTCCTTTTGGTGCGGATTGTGGATTTCACGGGAATTGCCTGAAAGCCCTGAGAGAAGAAAGGGGGCAGATTTCGTGGATTATGCAGAAATTGTAAAGTGACAGGTGGCAAGGTGTTGTGAGGCGAGACTTTGGTTCTGGTGCTGTAGAATTCCAGAGGATTTCATACGTGGTGATTCAGGCTGTGTGATATATAATAAGGTGAGGAGATTGGCCGCAGTATTGAGGTGCCTTATTAGCAAATGATGGAATAATTTCATTTTCCATGTTGACCGGTTGACGTCAGCAAGCCTTGAAGGTGTTGATGTTTCTAGTGGCCGGGTGGGGGTTGCGCTCCAATGAAGATTTAAATGTGAAAATAAAGGATGCTAAAGACGACTGTTTTTACTCAATTTTGGGTCTGGAGAAGACCTTCTCGAACTCGAATGTCCGATGCGCTTACAGGAAATTGGCAAATAAATGGCATCCGGACAAGCTCAATGCCAAGGACTCTGCGGCAACGGATTTTGGGACAGTGTCAGAGGTTGCAAAGAGTCGATTTCAGTCTATTCAGGAATCATATTTTGTCCTCTCTGACAACAAAAAACACCTGATGCATGATGCAGGAGTCTATGATGATGATGACAATGAATTAGGAATGAACTTCTTTGTAGGAGAAATTTCTACAAGGATGGCAAGCTCAAAGTGCAAGATGATGCTCTAGAGAACCTTGATGAATTAAAGGCAATGTTTCTGAACATTGTCAACGACGATTATTGTAAATCACGTACCAGTAATAAGAGGTTGTGTTCTTGCATAAATGGAATGGTCGCTGGGAAACATCACAAAGGTGATCCATCATTAATCTTAGCTTTTGGTCTCCTCTTGACATCACTGAAAAGTAGATCAGCTCGTTCATGGCGGTATGGTACAGCTTGGTTGTGAAGCTTTATAGCAGATTATGGTGTCCCAGTTATGGTAATCGCATGGACTGGCGTTTCCTACTCAGCTGTTGGACATATACCAACCGCTGGTCCCAAAAAGGTTATAAATTCCGCTTGCATGGTCTCACGAAGCTCAAAAAATGTGGACATTTCTTCAGGATATGGGAAAGGTTCCAGCCTTATATATTTTTGCAGCATTAATCCCTACTATCATGATGATGTGCCTGTATTGGTTTGATCACCACGATTAAATTTGTATTGTTTGCTGCGTTTAGCAGCGTTCAATGAAGCCATGGTAGGATTGTGGCCTGGAATGGAGAAGTGGCCGTGGATCAAAGTTGTGCCGAGGTGAGGTGTAAGCATCTCATATTGAAGAGAAAGATAGCTGGAGTGAATTTCCATATTGAAGTTTTATTTTGGTGAATTTGATGGCATGGGAAATAGTTATCCTTGGGTAGAGATAGAGAAATTAAAATCTGAAGAGTTTATGCTTTTATTTAGTTTCATCGAATCATGATTAAAGATTATTGAGCCTTATTGAGCATAGCTAACTCAATGTAGGTAAAGTTAATTTGTTATAATTAGCTACTCTAACAAATGATAGGTGAAACGTGGAGTTCCAAGAATTTACTTGATAACAACAAAGATGCCCAAGATGTGAACAATGAAAAGATGAGGTAAAGGAGCAGCAATAACGTTTATGGTGGAAAAAAAAGTAGATGTTTGTTTGAGTTAGTGTGGTTTGTGGAATAGACTCCCTAGCATGATATAAGCAAGTCTAGTTGGTTGTTGTAATGGTCATTATATGTACCCAGAAACTCCAAAATGTTGAAGTATGGAATGTAAGCCTTGTAAAGGCATTTGAAATCTCGTGGTGATCTTAAAACCACTTTGTAATGGTTTGTGGTGAGCCAGAAACCACCTATAGAGCCTTTGTGGCTGGATCGCCTTCATGGCTAAAAGTGCCTTTGTGGCCACATGTACACGAGTGGCCGCGTGTACATGAAGAGCTGTGTGCTCATAGATCTTTGTGCTCGATCGAGCAAGTGGACTGCAGTAACACCTGGCTCACAGTCTCAGATGATTCATTAATCTCTAAGAACAAGGGGGTTGGCGTGATTTCTTAGCTGACAGTCATGCTGAGATGCACAATTGGCGTGACTATTCAGTACATACTAGGCCAACGCACCAAATCACGGGATTGGCACGGAAGCGCACGATAAACTCGCGCGAGCATTTTTATTCTGGGCACGGATTTTTTTTTGTTCAGGAAGATGCCACCTCACCTTCAGTGGAAGATCCGCGGGAAGCCTCACCTTCGCTGGAAGATCTGTGGGAGTTGCAGATCTGAGAAGTTGCAAGTTTGTCTAGGAGAGGCAGATTGTGTTTTTGGAGATTCTGGACATGAAAGTCACCCGATGGTGGTGGATTTGTAGATACATATATGCAGTGATAATGGTCGACAGAATCATGTATGTGAAGGACATCCTACAGGACTAGCGGTTGCAGCAGTTGGTACCCATGCATTCCAGTGGATGATTCCTCTTTTATATGGATGTCGACATATTCTTTGTTATGCTTGACCACAACCAGACTTTGTGAATTAAAATCATGACAAGTAGTAATTAAGTGGGGGAGTTATAAATATTTAATTCCTACTTGTCTATGGTTGTAATTCTCCATTTGAGGAGTTTGTTCCTACATAATAGGAAGTAGCTAGAATATAGTTTCTCCTAGTTTAGTGTGTGGTTGAGAGAATCTCTCAACCACATTACTATACGTCCAAGATAGAATTCCTATCCTGAGACTATTGCTTGTATAAATATGTGTGTAATTTCCTTGATTCATAATATAGAATATATAGAGTGTGCAGTGTGCAAAGAGGTGGCTCTTAGATTTTAACTATTGATGAGAAAAATTAGGCTGCTATTAAGATTGAAGAAGGAATTTTCGGTATTCAGAAATACTTTATTGTAAGTTACTTTGATACAGTAGAGTCTGAGAGCAAGAGGAATGGTAATTACAACAACAGAGGTGGAACTAGCCTAGAGTGGCACTCTTCCAAAGGTGGAAAGATAGACACTCTTCCACGTAAAACAATCTAATTTGGTTAATGATTTTCTCATTAGGTTCATTTTTGTGTTAGTTTTGAACTTCTAGGTTCTAATTTTTCTAAATATGGGCACCACTATAATATAAAAGTGCATTTAGAAGAAAAATAAATAGATTCAAGTGAAATGGGTAGCACATCTCACCAGTGGTTGCAATTACATAAAAAAATGGAATAAGAGTTATCTTCTAAAGTGAACAATATTGAATTGACCAACCAATTTCTAGGATGTATCTGTCAAATCCCAAGCACACCATATGTGATCTCAGGATTGGGCTTGCAAATAAAACTATCAATCCTTGGATGTTGAAAATCACCCTCTAAGTCCCCATAATTTTCCATTTTGAGGTAAAAGAAACACCAATGACATTGATTTTGGCCAAAGATTTGAGAGATTACAAGCACATCCAAAGGCACATCCTTACATCTTTGCATCATTCTTCACAGTTGCTAAATCTTGATGTTCCCTCTTTTAAAATATCATAATATATTATAATCATCATAAAATAATAAAAAATATTAATATATTAATAATATATATTAAGAATCATGTTTTGAAGAAATTCGATTGATAGCTCCATGCGAAAACCCTACCCACCGGCGACTGCAGCAACCCTAGCCGTCTGATAACGAGGCGCTGCTCTCTTCCAAGCGCTCAAGCTTGGGCAACGGCCATGGCAACAAGCTCGGGGGGGGGGGAGGGCCCGACCCCCCCTGCAAACAATGTTTCTTCAGGAGCTAATCCTGACATTATCAACACCAGCGCTGACAAGCTACAGAAAACGACAGAACCCCAGACGACTTCTTCGCAGGCACAACAGGACAAAGTGGCCCCATCCTCCTCTACCTGCAAGCCCATTGCACCATAAAGGCCCAAGATCGATTTGCCTAGCCATCGAATCAATGCCCGCATTCAATATATGAGAGATCATGCCCTCATCGGCAAACTTATCAGTTTCTGGCCCACAGAAAAGGCCCTACAAGGATGGATCGCTTCGAAATGGAAGCCTAAAGGACACGTTACTCTTCAGCATGGACCGAAGGGGTTCTTCACAGAAATCTTCCTCTGTCTTGAGAATCGCAACAGAATCATGGATGAAGGGCCATACTTCTTCAATTCGGCTGGCCTATACCTCAGAAACTGGATCGAAAGATTCAACCCAGATAAAGAAAACTTTAACTGGGCTCCCGTCTGGATACGTCTATATTCGCTGCCGCTTGAATATTGGGACGAAGACACGCTTCAGGAGATTGGCAAGGGTCTAGGGCAGTTTATCAAAATCGCTGAAGAGACCAAGCTTTGCCGCTACACTTCTTATGCGCGGATCTGCGTTTATATGCATCTAGACAAGGCCCTTCCTGATGCTGTAAGCATATACCATGATGACTTTGAGTGGATCCAACCACTGGATTATGAGCATGTTCCTTTCAGGTGTCGTCGATGCCATGCACATGGGCACCTCTTCAGAGACTTCCCCCTCAATACTGCATCCCAGAACAAAGAAGTTGATTCCCAACCAGAAGCAGATGGTTTCACCAAAGTACCTCCTCGCAGAAGGCACAACAAGAAAGCTTCTTCGGCAGGTAAAAAACCCTCTCCCTCCTCTAATGTTCCTACTACCAGCAATAGTTTTGCCATCCTATCCAATACAGAGAAGATGCCCAACTCGAACCCGGTGCCTCCTCAGCCTAACTAGATCCCCAATACTTCCACCCCGCTTCATGTTCCTCTGAACCCCTCCCCCCCCCAGCCAGAGACAAGCGCCTCTGCAAACCCCTCTTCCAAATCCCCCTCTGGCACAAAGATCTTAACTTGGCATGCAGAAACCATGGATCTGGATGATCCTAAATCAGGATCTGCTACTCCCGAAGGCGGAAAAGGCACACAAAGCGCCACAAATCCAATGGAGGAAGATTCTGAGAGTCTTGAGCTAGGGGATCTTGACATCATTGGCCTGGAGGACGCTTGCAAGCGCCAAGAATTTGACAAAATCAAGCCCCATCAAATAGACACCCTGGCAAAGGTTCTATCCAAAGCCCAGCAAAAAGCAACACTTGGTATTCAAACAGGAAGTCATTGGGACAGCCTCAAAGTAATTAAAGAATCCAAAAAGAGGGGCAGAAAACCAGACTGGCAGCGTACAATTACCATTGGGGAAATACTAGTCAACTCTGGGCGCTACCCCAAGCTAACGCGGTTCTTCCTGCCCCTGCCAAATAGTTCCTCATGAAATTGATATCATGGAATATCAGAGGGCTCAATAGCCCTGGTAAGCACAAAATGATAAAAAGTATGTTACAAAAAGAAAAACCAAATATTCTCTTTCTCCAAGAGACAAAATGCAACAGTGAAGCTTTGGGTACTTTTCTGTCAAAAGTCTGGCCTAGAAGCAGCTCTGCAGCAATAGATGCTTCTGGCTCTTCTGGAGGGCTTGCTATAGCCTGGGATACTCAATCCATAGTCATATCTGATCTGCATGTGGCTCATAATATCATTCAAGCCATTTTTCACCCTATTGGTACAAATACATATGGGCATCTCTCAAACGTCTATTTCCCGCAGGACCTTAACAGGAAGCTCAGCCTCTTGAATACAATGGCAGCGCTCAACTCTCACAGAACTCATCCTCTCTGGATAGCAGCAGGGGACTTCAATATGGTAACCAAGATGGAAGAACGAACAGGAGGCAGAACCAGACCGGACCCTGAAAGCGTCCACTTTAAGAATTTCATAACCAACAGCTGGCTGATAGATCTCCCATTCACCAATGGAACATTCACTTGGAACAACAAAAGATCAGGGACCCATCATGTTGCTTCCAGGCTCGATCGATTCCTCATATCTGATAATGCTATACACATGGGAGGCGACTTAGAGGCTTCAATACTTCCTTTTGCAGGATCAGACCACTGGCTCATTGCATTACAATGGCACAATTTTGGCCCACAGCTCAGAAATCCCTTCAAATTCGAAGCCTTCTGGCTTTCACATCCCTCATTCAAAGAAATGGTCCACACAGCATGGCACAACTTTACTCCTCCCCATGGCTGCAAGATGTACCAGTTTCAGCAAAAGCTGAAATACCTCAAGGCGCTCATCAAGAATTGGAACACAACAGTCTTTGGCAACATTTTTCAAGAAATCAAAATCCTCGAAAGACAAATGGAGGAAGTACAACAGAAAATCATAGTAGAAGGCAGATCAGAGGATGCTAACACCCAAGAAATACAGATCCAAAAGTAGCTTGAAGAAAGGCAAAGACAAGAAGAAATTCTGTGGAGGCAAAAGTCTCGAATCAATTGGTTAAAGGAAGGGGAACGAAATACTCGCTTCTTCCATCGATCCACTATTCAGAGACGGATGCAAAATTGCATCCACCATATCACTAATCAGTACGGGGAGAGAGTCGAGCAACATGAAGAAATTGAGCAAGTCCTCTCGAACTATTTCCAAACCATTCTCCAAGAAGATGACACCATAGACCGAGAGCCAGCCATTGAAGCAGTTTCTCAGCTCATTCCCAAACTCATCTCTGAAGAGCATAACAAAATGCTTCTACGACCAGTCTCCCTGCAAAAAGTTGAAATAGCAATGGCACAAACTAAAGAAGGGAAAGCACCAGGACCTGATGGATTCACTGCAAATTTCTTCCATCATTTCTGGGAGCTCATTAAAATAGAAGTATGGGAACTAGTGGAAGAATCAAGGGCTACCCACTGGCTACTCCCCTCCTTAAACACCACCTTCATTGCTCTGGTGCCTAAAGAAGAACAACCCAGCACTCCGGAGAAGTATCGTCCCATTGCTCTCTGTAACGTGATCTATAAGATCATCTCCAAGGTCATTGCTAACAGATTAAAGCCTCTACTGCCGCTCCTCATCTCACCTGAACAAACAGGATACGTAGAAGGACGCCAAATCATGGATGGTATCATCATGACTCATGAAGTCATCCATTCCCTCAAGAGCACTAAAAAGCTAGGTATGCTTCTTAAAATCGATCTCTCCAAAGCTTTTGACAAACTTTGCTGGCGTTACATTCAGAGCATGCTCAAGGCCTTTGGTTTTGACCAGATGTGGATTCGTTGGGTTATGAGTCTTATAACTTCCCCTCTCTTTTCCATCCTTGTTAACGGCTCCCCTTCCAACCCTTTTGTTTCTTCTCGAGGCATTCGTTAGGGTGACCCACTCTCTCCTTTCATTTTTGTCCTTATGTCAGAAGGTCTCAGCAGGCTCATTCATCAAGCTGTCCAAGACGGGGAGTTACGTGGCATTTCACTGCATGGTTCACTCGCTTCTACTCACCAGCAATTTGTTGACGATACCATGCTCTTTGGCTTCCCCTCAGCCCAAGAAGCTAGGGCTTTCAAACGCATTCTGCACCTTTTCTCTCTCGCCTCTGGCATGACTGTCAATACCTCCAAATCTCAACTCTTCTTTTTTAATACCCCTCCTCTGGTCCAATCTTGTGTAGCCCGTATTCTTGGTTTTGTGCTTGCCCGTCTCCCCGCCAAATACCTTGGCGCCCCTTTGATTGACTCTGCTCTCAAGCATTCAGCTTGGACCGTTCTCCTTGAGAAACTCGAGGCTCGCCTCTCCTCTTGGACTTTCAAAGCGCTCAACCTTGCCAGTAGACTAGTCCTGATCAAAGAGGTTCTGCAGTCTATGCCGCTCTACCTCTTCTATGTGCTTGCAGCTCCCAAATGGGTGCTCAATCAAATCAGAAATCTTCAGTGTCGCTTTCTATGGGGCTCCTCAACTCATACTTGGAAATGGGCTTTGGTCAACTGGAATACAGTCTACACTCCTAAAGAAGCCGGAGGGCTAGGACTCAGGAATCCTTTTCAAAGCAATGAAGTCATGGGTGCACGACTTTGGTGGAAATGGCTTACGAGCCCTCACACTCCTTGGGCTAAGTTGTGGGCTGCCAAGTATGCCAACAATAGACCGACGAATGATTTAATCAGACTCAAACCTGAGACAGCGGGATCTCTCATCTGGAACTCTGCCAAGCAACATCATGCCCTCATTCACCAGCATAGCTTTTGGGAGGTTAGGAATGGACAGATTGCCCGATTCTGGGTGGACTCCTGGCAACAAAGGCCGAAGCTCGTTGACACTCTAAATCTGCCCAACGCGGAGAGATACAATGGGCCAGAAGAGTTGAAGGTAAGTCAATGCTGGATAACTAATTCTAGCAGCAGCTATCACCATTGGAAACACCCGTCTCACCTCCAACCTACTATTCCCATCAACATGTGGGCAACACTCCAAGAGGAACTCCAACGCTGCAGAATCCGCTGCTCAGATGACCCAGATATTCTTAGATGGGGTTATTCGCCCAAAGGTATATTTACCACAAAAGAGGCCTACAGCTTAATGTATCCTACTCCTCACCCGAAAGACAGACTCTGGCGATTTGTTTGGGCTAAGGGGACCTGGCCTAAAGTCTCCACTTTTCTCTGGCTCCTCAGTCACAAAAGAATTCTTACCTGGGACAATTTGCTCAAACGTGGTTTCTGTGGCCCTTCACAATGCCCAAACTGCAAACAGAACACTGAAACAATTCAGCACCTCATGCTAACTTGTCAGCTAGCCAGCCAGCTATGGAACAAAATTTGCTTTCGAAGTCAACGAAGCAAACCACAAGGGGACATCACCAGCATACTTCGCCATTGGCCACAGCACCCTTACAACAGCCCCATTCTCAACTTTCTCTGGCGAATCATTCCAGGTCTCCTTTTCGGGGCGTTATGGAAAGAAAGAAACAAAAGAGTCTTCAAGCATCAAAGCACTCCCCTGGACATTCTATGGAAAAACTTCCACAGCAACCTACAGGAGTCTCTCTCTCTTTCAACTTGGCAGGAGGAGGATCTTCCCAATCATCCCCAAGAGATCAGCATTTGGCGCAATTGGCGATTCACCATCACATCCATGCCCAAAATCCACAAGCAGAACCCTTCAGATTCCCTCTCTTGGATTCCTCCTCCACCAGGAATTATCAAATTAAACTTTGACGGGGCTTCCAAAGGGAATCCAGGCCCGGCAGGATATGGAGGTATCTTCAGAAATTCCCAAGGCGAAATCCAGACCATCTTCTTCGGATCCATTGGATGGGACACAAACAACTCAGCTGAGTTGGAAGGGCTATGGCAAGGACTCAATTTAGCTCACATCTACAACTTCTTGCCCCTAATCGTGGAAGGTGATTCTCAAATTCTGATCAGCATGGCAAACCAGTTGCTCCATGGAACCAGCTCAGCCAAGGTAGCCACCAGTTGGTGTTTAGCATCCAGAATTGATGCTCTCAGTAATTGGGTAAAAGACAATCAAGCTATCACTTTTACTCATACCAAGAGAGATGGCAACAAGGTAGCGGATCTCATGGCCAATTTAGGAGTGGATAGTCCAAACTTTCTCAAGCACGGCTCTATCCAGATCATAAATGATAGAAACTCTACTCAGGAATGCATCAAGCTGGTGCGAATGGATCAGCCAATTCCGGATGCGGATGACATCTCGAGTTAAGAGGCCTCCAGGCCTGGTTCAAGAACCAAGGCGATTCACCTGGGGTGGCCACATGGCCCCCTATGGTGTCATTAATGTTAAGTTCATTAATCCAAGGCGTGGGATATTAACTTCTCCTCGCCGTCAATCGCTCTGTCCTACTCGGCGCACCAGACTTCAAATGGAGAACCACTGCTCGCATTCTTCAGATTGCTTTAGCTCTGCTCACCGCCCTTTGACGCCTCTGCGCTCTCATTGCCCAGGCAGCTGCGCAACAGGTGGGGATCGTACAGCTACGGGACGCAGATGCTCTCTGCAATGCTGTTTGGATACGATTCCCGGCTATCACTTCTCAAATAGTAACTTCTGCCCTGTTCTGTTCAATTCTCATACTTCTCCTGTTATTGTTGGGCAAATTAACTCTATTCCTGCAGCTCCTTCTGGTAACTGGTCGGATTCTTCTCCGAATTCCAGTATGCCCAGGCTCAGGCAAAGAATGTCTTGCAGGAGAGGGGCCTCTCGAGGCCGGTCCATGAGTGAGCGACCCTCCAGTTCTAATGTCGACTCCTCCATGGAGCATGCTGAAAGGCGTCCCATTCCGCTCTATATTGATCCTGCTGGCCGTCTCCATGACTGCGTTGCCCCGGCGACTACACAGCCTTTGCACCCGCCTCGTGCTCCTGTTCTGCCTACTCTGTCTCCTCCCCCGCTTCAGGCCTCCGCCTCCCCTTCTCGCCCTGGCAGTCATATCCTCTGGCAATCAACGCAACACGCTGAGCTGCGTTTCGAAGGCGCCTTCAATCAGCCTTCCATTACTGCCCTTATCACGATTTCCCTGCGCGAAGAGACCACTCTCCCTCCTATTCAGCAGCTTGACCCTGTGCAAACTCCTTCCAAGCCTAACTTAGAGCCTCCCTCTGGTCCTGCACCCGGTCCTCACGCGCACGCTCTCGGAATTCCTTTTGCCTCTGTCCATGCTCATCCGGGACAGGCGCATTTACAGATGGAAGCTGGTCTATCAGGTGAAGATGCTGACAAGAATGTTGAAGCGGACGCGGAGGAACACTATGGCTGCAGAATTGTGGAGGAGAATCCTGACTCAGACTAAGTGCTCTCCCTCCTCCAAAATCAACTCTCAGTATGATATATGCTCTAGCATTTTTGATAAATTTCTGTTTTCAATGATCACTTACAGTAGACACAGCTGCATGTATCTTTTGGCTCTTTTTAGTCTTTGTTAATCAGTATGTAAGTGACTTTTCACCAGTTTCCCAGTTCTTGGGCGGTGTTAACTCTGATAAAAGAGCTAGTTTCCCGCTAATGGGCAGCTCCATAGCTAGACAGAAAGTGGACATCAAGCCCGGTCTCAGGCTTCCTCAGCTGAGCCGGGGCAGTTTTGTACTTTTATGTTCATAATAGAAATAGCGTAATTTAGAAAAAAAAAATAATATATATTAAGATTTTGTATAGTAAATATTAATTTTTTAATTATAAGTTGATTTTAAAACAAATAAAAAATATGTATATTCTTATAATATTTATAAAAAACATTAAAACCCAATAAAACTTAATTTTGTAATAAATTAACTTACAAACCAATTAAAAATAATAATATCTTAAGATTTACAAATTAGAATCTTTATTTTTCCATTTAAAATGAGGTTTAGAAAACTTTAAATCGCACTTCCCAACAAATTCCATGATGGTTGCAATGCCCCATGTCAAAAATACTTATATATTAATAATATATATTAAAATTCTGTATAATAAATATTAAATTTTTTATTATAAATTTATTTTTAAACATTTAAATATAAAAAATATAAATTAGTATTTTAATATTTTTATAGATTTATTTTTCAAAATCCTATAAAACTTAATTTTATGATAAATTACTTAAGAGCCAATGAAAAATGAAAGTATCTCAAAATATAGAGAATATAATCATTCTTTTTCTCATTTATGATGTGAATTAGAAAAATTTAAAGGAGAACACATTTCTCAACTAATTCCATGATGGTTGCAATGTCCCAAGTCAATACACAGATCTTATTGGTCGAATCTGCCCAACCAAGACCATCATAGAAACACCTTAGGTGTAAAAATAGAAATTACACTTTTGATAACAATATTTAAAGAATTAAGGATGAGAATCATGTGGTGTCCCCAACACCATAGTATTAGCACAATAGTGAATACTATTAGAAATTTGTAACAGTAATCAAGCATGCACTGCGCATATTATATTACATCTTCTTTAAAGATCAGAAGCTTACTTTTGATTTGCATATTTTCATATTTACATTTTTTAAACATTACGAGCTTACTTTTAATTTGCATATTTAGATTCACAGAACATGCTAGGAATTTTTTTGGTTATTTCTTACAATATTTTTCATAATAATATTTTAATTATCATATGTAGTTTATATTACAAAGATATTATTAAGATAATTATACACATTATTTTTCATGTGGATATTTTGATTATTATGTATACAATTTATAAAACTAAATAAATAATCTTTTGATTTAAAGAGTTAAGGAATAAGTTACATTGGTAGGGACTAATAAATTGATATAAAAAATGGAGAAATTAATTGTCTAGTAAGAAACAAGGACTTTACATAAATTTTGGTGGGTAGTAACCACTGGTAAATAGACACATTACATTTTTATAATTACTAATTAACATGTTGTAGAACACATATAATGTGCACAAAGACTTTGCATAAATCTTAATAATAAATTAATTAAATAGGATTTTAATTTTTGGTGGTTTCTCTACAAATCTTAACTGTCAATTAATTTCTAGGTAGCTTTCAAATAAAACTTAACTATAAAAAATCATTGTACAAATATACAAAAAATTATGGCATGAATGTTGCAACTATATTCAGAAATTATAGCAAAATGAGATGGTGTCCATACCTAATTTACAATTAACAACTACTCCTATGAACTTGGGAACTTACTCTTTAAATTATTTAAATCTCCTTTTAATTTTAAGATATATTTTTCAATCTTCCTTTTATAATAAAACTTATATTATCATATATTAAGTTATTACCCATTTCATATTATATTCTGAAATAAATTTTAATAAAAAACGTTGAAAAAAAAAATGGATTAATAAAATTGGATACTTTTCATCATTAAAAAATGTAGTCACTCATTATTGTAATAAGACAAAAATGAATTAAGATCTAGCTTAAAGAGGATTGGTCACTCTTCACTATTCATAAAGCTAGGCATTCTATATAGATTTGACATCATTTCCTTCAACAGCACCAACCATACTCAAGAGCCTTGGAAAGATGAATCACAATACTCTACCAAATTATTCACTTATTCACGAAAAAACCACTAGTTGTAAACAAAACATAGAACAACAAGTAGCTAATTGACAAAAATATAATTATAAAAGCGCATGATTTTGATATATTATGTTATTATCCATTTCATATTATAGACTGAATTAAAGTAAAAAAATAAAAAGAAAAAGAAATGAATTATCATATATTATGTTATTATCCATTTCATATTATATTCTGAAATAAACTAAAAAAATATTTGAAAAAGAAAAATGAATTATAATGGAAAAATTAATCTCAGCACTCTACCAAATTATTGGCTTATTCACTAAACAACCACGACTTGTAAAAAAAATATGGAGCAACCATTTAACAGGCATTAGTTAGCTTATTCACTAAACAACCATGGGTTGTAAACTAAATATGGAACAACTAGCTAGCATGCATTAGTTAGCTAATTGACAAATATTTAAGTATAAAAGAATATCACTTCATGCATGATTTTTCAAATCCCTTATAATTATTGATATAGTATTTAGCAATATATTTGATCCATAATTTCGATGGGATCTGCAAATTGATAAGTGGAAATAATTCTACAAAAATGTGCAACAGTGTTGTGCGTATCAGTGAAATGGGGAATCAAGTCTGCAGAGGTCGAATTGTTCTAAAAAGGTTATAATCCATTTGCAGCCATGAGGAAGGCGCACTGACTCTCCTCAGATATGTGTGGCATGAAAAGGAACAAGACACAAACAATCCATTTTTAGAAATTCTCAAACAACAAGAAAAGAATGAGAGGCAGAGCCTATCTTCGTTAAACCGACCAGGCATCTTTATTAGATTTCGGTCCCTTTTATCGCAAATGGATACCTTATTACACGAGATACTAATGAAAACCTTGCAGAAATAAAATGCGTAGAAGTAGGTACACCTATATGTCAATTTGACTTAGGCATTAGGTATGCAGGAATGCACCTATGCTAGTGAAATTAAGGGATAGTAGGCTTGCAATAAAATTGGGTCTTGTGCCTTCCCCCAGTTGGCCCAATTCCTCCATGTTTAGATCTGGAAGCGTCCCAGCTTCCATGCGAATATGAGGATATAGACGGTGCAACACTTCAGTAGTCATCCACTTTGCTTGAGCTAGAGTTTTTCCCTGGTGTGCCACTAGGTAGGAGGTGTATCTCTGGTGTCTGGTATAATGAGTCCTAGTGTCCAATATTGTGTCTTTTGACAATGGGAGTTGGAAGTACGAGATATTTTCCACTGGATGAGTAATTGTGACTGGTTCCTCCAAGAGGGGAGGCTCAAACAAATTTAGATGACTGACATTAATGAAATTTTGTATTCTGGGCTAAGGGGGAAGGTCCAATCGATAGGAATTCTCCCCAATCTGTTCTAAAATGGTATAAGAGACATATCGGATTGGAAGAAATTTATGATTCTATCCTTTGAAGAATTTTTTATCCAAATGTAACCAGACTCTCTTGCCTGGTTGAAAGAACATGGAGGTCCTTTGTCTATCATTCCTTAGCTTGGCATGATCTTGGCCTTCTTTGAGTGTTTCTGTTACGACAATGTGTCTTTGTGAAAGTTTTTGATGAAACTGGTGTGCTGAGTGTTGCTCTTTTTGCTGGTGTATCATACCTTGGGGATCCAAAGTGAGGGGAAGCTCTGTCGGGGCTGCTAGCTGGAAGCCCAAACATAATTCAATAGGAGAGAAACAAGTATAAGAATGTGTGGCCTTGTCGTAGCTATGCTGGAGAATGTGTAAATAGTTGTCCCACTATTTACTGCGCCCAAAATGAGTACGAAGAGCATGGACCAGCACTCGGTTCACCACCTTAGTTTTGCCATCCGTTTGAGGATGGAAGGTGGTAGAGAACTTTAGTTGACATCCAAGTAGTGTCTAGATGGTATTCTAGAAGGTTCTGAGGAAGCGTGAGTCTCTATCTGAGATGATGTTGCTCGGTAGGCCAAAATGTGGCCAGACATGTTGGAAATACAATTTTGTTGTTTGAACAACTATAGTTGTCTTTTTGTAGGGAATAAAAAGAACCATTTTGCTAAAACAACATACAAATACCCATAATGCATCATGTTTCTTTTGAATGGTGGGTAGTCTGCTTAAGAAATCCATAGATATTATTTCCCAGGGCCGCGAAGGGAGAGGCAAAGCCTGATATAACCGATGTTTTCTATTGGATGGTTTTGATTGAGAACATAAGGCATAGGTTCTGAGGAATTTCACAACTTGAGGTTGCATAAAAGGCCAATATAAATGACATTGGAGGTGTTGGAGATTATTTGTGTTACCAAAGTGGCCACAATAGGTTGATGCATGAGCTTCTCGAATGAGGAAGAGGTGATCGTATGGGTGTGGGACACAAAGTAAATTGAGTATGTAGAGACAACCATCTCGGGTGGTGTAATCCAAGAAGGGAGTCTGATTGATAATTTTGGGACTGTGTAAGGCAACCCAAACTTCATGAAAGTCCGAATCAGTAGCATACTGTTCTTTCCATGAATCATCATTAGCCCAACACAATTCTATAATTGGGAGGATTGGCATGGGTGGCCTGGTGAGTAAATATTCCATTTTGTTCGAGGTGTCCTTCCTATATTTGATGACCAAATGAAATTTCTCATTGTAGGAGGCCCATTTAAGATGATTTTTTTCCTAAAGCTTAAATTGTGAGTTGATGAAGATCAATGGATGATGGTGTGTGTGTAGAATAGTCTCTTTTCCCAAAAAATAGTGGCACCATTGCTTGAGAGATTAGACTGTGCTGTAAAATTCTTTGTCATAAGTAATATATTTCTTCTTGTTCTAGGAAAGATCTTCTGAGCGATAAGAAATGTTGTGTCCTCCCTGTTTAAGTATGTAACCAATATCATATTTTGAGGCATCTGACTCAACCTCAAATGCCTGAGAGAGGTCGGGCTAACACAACACTAGACACGAGCATAGTGCCTCCTTGAGTTGAAAAAAGTGGTTGGTAGCCTCGTTAATACAAATAAATGTAGAATGAGTATGAGAGAGCCAATGTAAAGGATGAACAATCTGAGAAAAATGAAGAATAAACTTACAGTAAAAAGTAATACCACCTAGGAAACTTTTGATCTCGTTGGCCGAAGAAGGTTGTGCCCATTGCTGCAAGGCTTGGATGCAAGACATATCTAGTTGAATACCTTATGAGTTGACCATGAAGCCATGGTAAGGAACTGAACGCTGGCAAAAATAAGACTTCTTCTCCTTGACTTGTAACTTGTGCTCTCTGAGGATTTGGAGAACTTGACGAACATGCTTCATGTGGGAGTCCAATTTCTTATTGAAGATGAGAATGGCATCTAAGTAAACAACAAAAATGTGACCGAAATTTCCTTTGAAAATATCATTGATTAGTCGCATGAATGTGGTGGGTACATTAGTCAGGTGGAATGGCATGACCTTCCATTCATAAAGACCGAAATTGGTCTTGAAATTTGTCTTCTACACATCATCAAGATTCACTCCCACCTCATGATATCCTGATGTCGAATCCAATTTAGTGAACCACTTAGCTCATTAGAGGGTGTCAAGTAACTCCTGAATTCGGGGTAGGGGGTAACTGTTCTTTATTGTGGCTTTGTTAGAGGTTCAGTAATCAGCGACAAGACGCATTTCTGAGGTTTCTTGTTTTGGGATGAAAAAGGCGTCAGAAGCACAGGGAGAAGAGAATGGTTGAATGTGCTAGAGTTAAAGATGTTTTTCAATTGCCTATCCATTTCCTCTGATTCTCTGGGGGCCAACCTATAAGTTTGTGCATTAGGTAGAGTCGAGCCTAGAATGATTTGAATAGAGTGGTCGATATGGCGAGATAGGGGAAGGCCCTCAGGATGTTGGAAAATATTAACGAATTCATGAAGGAGAGGAGTCATTGGTTTAGGAATAGGATGTGTAGTATTTTTTGGTGGTAAGGGGCACACTAAATAGAGAGAGACACATTTATTGAAATGGACATGAGGGATTTGATCTGTGTATGAAGTGGGTTTGGGTTGTGCTTCCGTGAGGATGTAGGTACACCCATATTTGGTAGGTTTATACTAGCAGGCTTTAGCCATATAAAGGGAATCTCTTTGGGCTTGGTAAGGGATGCCTAGAGGGAAGTTAGAACAATCCAATGGAAAAACATCACAACAGGATTTCCTTTAAATGGGCCTATGGTAAAAGTGGTCAGGAAACATTAGGAAACCAATAGGTAAGGACCATCCTTTTTAACCCATCCGAGCTGCTAGGGTTTTGGGTGTGTAGTAGTGACTAGATGGAGGTGGTTAACTAATTCTTGAGATACCAAATTTTTCTAGCTGCCATTGTCCATGATTAGCAAAGCCAATGATTTTTTGATTTGGCAGTTGTGTGTGAAGAGGTTTGATGAGTTTGTCTCTTCAATGGTCATTAAGATAAAAGATGGATCTAGGGTGGTGGTTCTTTCAAGGGAAATTTCCTCATTATCATCGATCGATTTGAAAGTAGTAGACTCCACGAGTAAGGTTTTATTGGTTTTCATAGATTTCAAAATTTGACAATCAGAAGTACTATGGGAAGTAGTATTATGGAAGGAACAACAGGGTGTGTTGGTATTGGGATTCGGAGAATGAGGATGTATGAAGTGGGGTGAAGGGGTGGGGGTGGGGCGGGACTGAGGAGGACGACCCCTAGGAGCGAGCTTCCTTTAAATGGCTAGATCTCTTTCAAAAATTTTGTCTAATGTATGATTTTTAAACAATTCTACCTCTCTATGGAGTTGAACCAATAAGCCATCCATAAACTTGAGTATTAATACTTCCTTCAGATCTGGAATGTGGAGCAATAGGAACAACTTGGAGAAGTAGTCGATGTAGGCTTTCACTCCTTGTGTAGGGAGTTGGTGGAGCTCGTGCCATCGGATCCATAAAGATTGTACGTACCAAGGTGGGTAAAAATGATTTCTCAATGTTTCACAAAGTTGAGCCCAAATTTGGATTGGGGGGGAGGCAGAGGAACTTGGGCATTCTCCAAGATCGACCAAGAATGTGCTCTTTTCTTGCTCTGTATCCCACCATGTTTGGCCAATGAATTCGAATTGCAAGGCAAAAATCTAAATCTTTTGCTCTTTGGTGAGTCCTGGGAAATTTTTGAAATAGGTGGAAAGGCTACGGATCCACGAATCCATTGTTTCTCCATTTATTTGCCCAAAAAAATTAGGGAGCTCAATTCGAGTATCCAAATGCAAGGGATTTGGAGTATTTGGTTGATGCATTTTTATTAATTCAGTGAGAATAGAGAAAAGGTCTTGCACAAGATTTTAAGCATTGAATTCAGATTCCACTGCCAAGGGATCTCTTTAAGGAGGCATCTTGGAGCGAATGATCTGTGGAAGGCATACTTACACGATCTTTGAGATGATCAAGAGGGAGAGATCTGTGGAAAGTAGATCTGTGCACCTCCTCTCTTATTTGGTGGAAGTCTATCCGTTGCTAGGGCTAGGAAACCTGTGTATCCATCGTCATTATGAATTGGCTCATCTGATATAAAATAACTAAAAAAATAAAAAAATGGATCATCTTAACATCCAATTTTCCCTTGGATCTCAGGCTCCGATACCAATTGATCCATAATTTCGATGGGATCTGCAAATTGATATGTGGAAATAAGTCTGCAAAATGCGCAATAGAGATGTGCAGAGCAGTGAAATGGGAAATCAAGTCTACAGAGGTCGACTTCCTCTAAAAATGGGATAATCTATTTGTAGTCGTGAGGAAGGCACACTGACTCTCCTCAGATTTGCATGGCATGAAAAGGAAGAATAGGAAAACAATCCATTTTTAGAAATTCTCAAGCCGCAAGAAAACATTGAGAGGCAGAGCCTGTGTTCGGTAAAACGATAAGGCATATTTATTATATTATTCTCCCTTTTATCAGCAAAGGGATACCTTATTACGCATGATACTAATGAAAACCTTGCAAAAATAGAATGCACAAAAGTAGGTATGCATGTCTGCGACTTTGACTTAGGCGTTAGGTATGCAGGCCTGCACCTATGCCATCGAAATTAAGGGATAATGGTCCTGTAAGAAAATTAGGACGTGCTCCTACTCCCAGTTGGCCCAATATAATATGCAGTTTCCAAAGCCATCATTAGTATTAAACCTAAGGTCCATAAAAGAAAAAGAACAACGTTTTTTGCATCTTATAATACAGAAATTGACTGAATAAACACTGGATGTAAAAAAACCATGAAACAACTAGTTAATGGGCACTAGTTACTTAATCAACTGGGATACATTCATAGAAGTATATAAGTTCAGCCATGATTTAACAACTCCCTTATAATTATTGACATGATATTTGGTAATTCCATGGAACAACTAGTTAACATGTATTAGTTAGTTAAGTATATAGATTTCGCCATGATTTAAAAATTATTTGGAAATTCCATGGAACAACTAGTTGACAAGTATCAGTTCGCTAATTTACAAGGATATAAGTATAAAATCATATCACTTCACGTATGATTTTGCAAATCCCTTAACTATTTCAGTCCATAATATGCAGTTTCCAAATCCATTATTAGTATCACACGAAATTTCCATAAAAGAAAACAAAAAATGGGTTTGTGCATCTTCTAAAGCATAAATTTGTGATTGACTCTAATCACTGAATATAAAGCATGAAACAACCATATAACTTCACCAATTTGACATATTATTTAGCAATCTCCAGTATACGGTTTCCAAAGACATTATTGTTAGACCAAAGGCTATAGAGAAAACAAACAATGCAAAGTTTTTGTATTTTCCTCTATAACAAAAATGCATTAAGGATCTACATATGCCTGGCTTATCATAGTATTCTAAATAGCAAATAGGAAGTTATGTTTTTTCAAATATATATGAAAGGTGATAACCCACAATTTGAAAAAATGAATTTTATAAACTTGGTAGAAACCATAATTTAAATATGTCAAATAATTCACACAAAATTGCTTAGGTACTCACTGACAGTGGTGTATTTCACGTCAGGGTACAACTAACTAGCCCCTACACCAGCAAGTCCAATTTCAAAATTTGTTTGATCTCCATTAAAAATGATAGAATGAATAATTTCTATGCTAATATTAGTAGGGAATGGTGTCTCTCCATCATCCACACCATTTTTGGAAGCAATAAGCCCATTATCCATAATAAAATTGATAGAAAAAAAAGAAATATTGAGAAGCAATGAAAAATTTCTTCCAACCACAAACTGATCATGGTTCTAACCTGTAATTGATTTGATAACGTCCTCCTAGGGGACATAGGCATTCTCCAGAGCCTTATTAATCTTCTTCTCATAGAGAGCCATAATCTCATTTTAGGACAGAGTATTGGCAGGAGACTAAAGTATAAGGTCTTGTTCAACGTTTTGGGATCGTACACTGCATTGATTGTAAATTTTCTAATGTCTTCCTCTTTTACATGCACAATTGCATTGTGCTTAAGAAAAATTTAGAGAAATTTCAAAAATAAAATCCTGGATCAAAGAGATAAATTAATCTTTAACATCATGGTAAACATAAAAAAAAATTGAATTAACAATTTTGATAACAAAGATCATTATCACTGAAAAACAAAGTGCATATTGTCAAAGGAAACAGTTAATGGACCTTTAACATTTATGTCTCCAAAAATGACAAATTTATCCCTTGGAGGAGCTTTAAGGCCAGCCTGTGGGAGGCTTCGAAGGAAATACCCTTAAAAACAATTGCTAGAGACGTATGTATAAGGAATGCACTCTGCTGAGATTACCCTAGAGACTTGGGCTTTAACGTCAAACACACTCTTTGAAATATCCATTGCATGAATGTTATCAACATAATTCTCGAATTCATATGGGAAGGACCTCTGTAAACTTCAATTAGTTCATTGGGTTACTCATAAAATTTAAGCATAGATTAAAACCCTTGTCTGAAAGGGTTTATACCGCTGAAGATTTGATTAGGTTCTAGTATTGTATAATATTATGTACCTTGACAGTTAAAAATTCTTTACTGGCCTTGATAATATTGAAATGACTCTCTATCTGTAGTGATCCAACTTTGAAGATGACTACATCGACATTCTTCACTGCCTCCACAAGTCTTGCATTATCCTCTATGGATCCTTGTTAAAACCACAAAAAAATAATAAAAAAGTTGTTGCTCGTAGAAACATTACATGATGTAGAACTTTCTGATTACTTCAAAACAAAAAGAGAGAATGAATATTCTCTCTACAAAATAGTTTTTTCAAACTTAATTTGCAGAATGAATAGAAACAATTTAGGATAAATTTTCTTAATTCATAAAAGAATAAAAGAAATAAAAAATCAACAATATGATTCTTCCTCCTTGAAAGGGATCTACAAAGTGTAACAGTGGACTCTAAAACAACAGTGCTCACAAAACTTCTCTGTCCTCAAAATCCGCACATAGAGTGCTTACAAAGTTGCTGTGTAGTCAGCCTGCGGGCTACAACAATTTTTACTGTTCCTCAAATAACATTTCAATACTTAAAAATGCATTCAAAGTAAGAAATTCATTACAAAAGCCTTTGGGCTCATTCCATTTTATAAGGTTTGGTTACAATAAAAACTATTAAAGCGAAAAATAAAGCCGGATCTTAAAATATATAAAATCCATTTTAAAACCTTCATCACATCCAGAAGTCAATCGGTGATCGGCATTTCCGCCGCCAAAAGGTTAAGAACCTTTGTGCTTTGCGATTTACAATTGCGATGGCGCGGGGCCCATATTGCATCGGTATTCAACTGTATGCGATTGCGATTGCAATTGAGGTGGGACCTCATCGCATCACAACATCGGTGAAAACGGTTCACATTTCTTTGCAGACGATTACTTCGAAACTTGCGATTGCAATTGGAGAGGGGTCCACATCGTATCGGAGATCAGCAATAGTGCAACAGACATGAAAAAAACTTTGCGATGCCATGATTACGATTGATTTGGGACCTAATCACATCGCTAAAAATCTTTGGTGTGCACTTTTTAAGTTCTTTGAATATTTGCGATGTGATAGTGTTAGAACTATCATCGCATCGCATTGCTGCTTTGTAATGTAGCGAACTTATGCCACCTTAGTCATTAACTCCGCTGATATGTTGGTAAGGCTTTAAAGCCTGATTCAACTTGTAATCAAAGCTCTATGTTGCTGGAGAGACTTTGAGTCTAAGCATTTAATCTACTCCTAAGAAATCGGATACCGCCTTAGACAAATATCAAGGGACTGATTCTTATCTACTCTGCACTTCACTTGTGTGGACTTTCCAATCGTTTAATTCTTCAGGAAAATGGAAACCGCCTTTGCCAAGGCTTCAATGTGCCACATTGAAATCATTCTGCAATTACTGCTGATTGATATCAGTAGTTGGAATTAATTTCCAACACTCCCCCTTAATTTCAACTGTTGGGCTTTTCTGCATACCTAGGCATTCTCTAAAATGATCAAAGCTTTTCTGTGCTAGTGGCTTTGTGAGGATATCTGCAAATTGATCCTCTATTCTGAAATGTTGCAAAACAATCTCACCATTGTTAACCAATTCACGTATGAAGTGAAAATTTGTGTCAATGTGCTTTGTCCTTTTATGAAAGACTGAATTTTTAGACAATGCTATTGTCGAGCTCTTGTCACAGTAAATGATTGTGCATTTTTCTTGTTCATAACACAAATCTCCGAGAAATCTTCTCAGCCATACTGCTTGGCATGTTGCTGTTGTTACTTCCACATATTCTGATTCTACTGTAGATAAAGCAACTATCGGTTGCTTCTTGGAAGCCGATGAAACTGCTCCCGATCCCAAATGAAAAACATATTCTGATGTGCTCTTTCGATCATCAACACTTCCAGCCCAATCAATGTCAGTGTATCCTGTCAACATGAAACTTTTAGAAGAGGAGTATAATATAACAAACCCCTTCATTCCATTTACATACCTTAGAGTTCTCTTGGCTGCCTGTCGATGAGCTTCTTTTGGTCTTTCCATGAATTTGGAGATTAAGCTAACAACATGCATAATGTCCGGCCTAGTTACAGTCAAGTACAGAAGGATGTCAACTATGCTCTTATACAAATTTGGATCAAAATCCTTATTGTTATCTTCTTTACTCAATTTCAACCCCATTACTATTGGAGTCACAGCTGCCTTGTTGTTCTGTAGGTTGAATCTTTTCAACACTACTTCTACATATTTATCTTGAGAATTGAAAACACCATTTTCACTTTGGTCTATTTCAATTCCAAGAAAATATCTGAAGAAGCCTAGGTCAATCATTTCAAACTCACTTTTCATGACTGCTTTAAAATTAGCAATGAGAGAAGCATCATTTCCAGTAAAAATTAAATCATATACATATAATACAACGATAAGTATCTTACCATCATTCTCCTTTATGTAGAGTGTGGGTTCGCCATCACACTTCTCGAACCCATTCTCAATCAGGTAAGCATCTATTCTGCTATACCATGCTCTTGGAGCTTGCTTCAGCCCATAAAGAGCCTTCTTCAGTCTACATACGTTATGCTCTTGGCCTTCAACTTCATAGCCTAGAGGTTGTTAAACATAAACCTCTTTTTTTAACACTCCATTCAAGAATGCAGATTTAACATCCATCTGATAAATCTTCCATTTGTGTTGTGCTACAATAGACAACACAGTTCTAACTGTTTCCATCCCTGCTATTGGTGCAAAGGTTTCATCATAGTCTCTACCTTGTTGCTGCTTGTAGCCTTCAACAACAAGTTTGGCCTTGTGCCTTTCGATGTTTCCTTCAACATTGCTTTTGGTCTTATAGACCCACTTAACTCCAATGGCATCTTTGCCTTTAGGGACGTCCACTAACTCCCATGTTTTACTCTTCTCAATTGCACCAATTTCTTTAGTCATTGCTTCAATCCGTTGATCATCATTTATAGCATCTTAAAAATGAATTGGGTCATCAACATGACAATACAAAGCGAATAATGAATTCAGACCGGTATTTTTACTTACATCTCCTTGTTCATAAATCTCATTTAGATTTATGAATCTTGGTCTTCTTGGTGTGCTTGAAGTTTCATTTGAAGTTGAGGGCATTCCAGATCCCTGCAATGTTCTTGCAATAGCACTTCCTTCACTTCTCAAGGCTACTCGATTTCCAAATTTTGGTGTTGTTTGTTGTGCTTGCAGTGGTGGAGGAGGAACCACCGAAGAAGGGTTAACAACAGGTGTTCCTTCTTCTTCTTCTTCTTCGTGAGACAGAGTCGTCTTCATGTTCATAGTATTTTCTAGACTTCCATCCCAAGCTTCTTATTCACAGAACTGCACATCTCTACTTAATATCAATTTCTTGGTGGATGGATTATAAATTTTGTATGCTTTTGACTCATCACAATAGCCAATAAAGACACACTTCTCCCCCTTACTATCAAGCTTCTTCCTTAGCTGATCCGGTACATGTGCATATGCTACACAGCCGAATACTTTCATGTGAATGACAGTTTTCTTTTGTCCACTCCATGCTTCTTCTGTTATTTTATTCATGACAGCTTTAGTTGGGCATCTGTTCAAGATGTAAACTGTGCAAGTGATAGCTTCAGCCCAGTACTCATGCGACAAGTTTTTTACCTTCAACATACTTCTGACCATACCCAGAATGGTCCTATTCTTCTTTTCTGCAACACTGTTTTGCTGAGGTGTATACCTCGTTATGAATTTCTTTTGTATGCCATTCTCTCTAAAAAAATGCATAATGTCCTTAGAGATGTACTCTCCACCTCTATCTATTATTAGCACTTTGATATAATTCCCACACTGCTTCTCAACTAGAGTTTTGAAGTGGTAGAATTTCTCAAACACTTCACTCTCCTGTTTTAACACATACACCCATGTCTTTCTGGTGTAATCATCAATGAAAGTTGCAACTTATTTATTTCCAGCAAATGATGGTATTTGCATTGTTCCACACACATCAGAGTGAACACTTTCCACGGGTTCTTTTGCCCTTATACTCTTTCCTGTTGGAAAGCTTTCTCTGTGTTGTTTTCCCAAGATACAGCGTTCACAAAGGCTGTCCTGCTTTTCAATCAATGGAAATCCTTTTACCATTCCCTTTCCGTGGAACAGATTCAAGCCTCTGAAATTGAGATGTCAAAATCTCAAGTTCCACAAAAAATTTTCATCTTTCACTTCTTCCTGAAAGACTTCTTGTGTTACAGATGCAATAGTTCTTCCTTCCTTCAAATCTGCCCTAAGTTTGAGAGGAAAAATTCTATTACTGGTCATCTGGACCTCTATAATGATCTTCTTACTTGGAGGTATGTCTCTGATTGTACACACATAATCTTCGAAGAGCACATTGTAACCTTTGTCAATGAGCTATCTAATGCTCAAAAGATTACATTTCAGACCAGGTACATAGTATACCTCTCGCACAATTATCCGTTCTCCATTTCTTGCTAGGATACTCACTCTGCCTTTACCCTTGACAGATATCTTACTATCAGTTACTGTTGTTACCTCAGATTTCACATTTTCATCCACATTAGCAAACATTGCAATGTGTCCAGTCATGTGATTACTACAACCAGAGTCTAAGAACAAAAATTTTTCTCATTTTTATTGTGCAATGTTACATGTTAATAGCACAATCTTTGGGTTCTTATCTTCTTCATTTGCAAAATTATCATTTTTCTTATTTTTCATGCCATTTTTCATTTTCCTACATTCATGGCATAATGGCCTAATTTCTTGCAATAATGACATTAGACTTGGAATTTGTCATACCTTTGTCCATGAGCTTGTTGTTTGCTTGAACCTTCATCTTGGTTCTGATTGCAGCTCCTTCTGCTTGTGCTAGCAGGATTATTTATGCCTTTTTTTTGGCTTCTTCCTCGACCTCTCTTATTTGCTCTGCCTCGACCTCTTCCTCAATCAAATAACATCTAAGTCTTAAATTCTTGCTCCAAAGAGGAATCTGTTCCTCTACTCAGTCTGTGTTAATGAGACATTAGAGAAACACTCAGTTCATCTACGACGAACTGTGAGATATCCTTTGTCTCTTCTATTACTACCACAATAGCTTCAAACCTTGAGGGTAAACTTCTCAATTTCTTTTCTACGATCCTTCTTTCTTCAAGATCTTCACCATGAGATATTATCTAGGTTATCAACCCAATAACATGAGTGAAGAATGAATCTATTATATCAGATTCCTTCATGCTGAGTGTTTCAAAGTCTCTCCTCAACATCTGCAACTTTGCAGTCTTCACCTTCTCCATGCCTTGATAGGCAGTTTTGAGAATATCCCATGCCTCCTTGGATTTTTTTGCTGCTGCAATCCATGGGAAAACACTTCATGTACCGATTGAAAGAGATAAAAGAGGGATTTTGAGTCCTTCTTCCTGTCGCTCTTCAACAGGTCTCTTTCTGTTACTGTTAAAGCAGCCAATGCTACTGCATCTGTAGGTTCAGGGTAACCATTTTCAACTAGCTCCCATAATCCCTGAGAAGCAAACAAATCTCTCATAGTTATGGACCAATAACTATGATTCTTCCCATCAAACTGTGGAGGTTGGGAATTTTTCAAACCAGTTCCAGCATATGCCATCTTAACTATATACGTAAAGAACAAAGATACCAACCGTATAATTAAAACAAGAAAGAACTTTCTCTACCAGAGAAATTTGCTCAAAAAGCTTCTTACAACTCCTGCAGTGAAAAAAAAAACTTTCTTTTGTCTCACTGAGTGCCCAGACTAGCTCTGATACCATGTAAAATTTTCTAATTGCTTCAAACAACAAGAGAGAATGAAGATTCCCTCTACAACACAAATTTTTCAAACTTAATTTGCAAAATGAACAGAAACAATTTAGGACAAGTTTTCTTAATTCATAAAAGAATAAAAGAAATAAAAAATCAATAATTTGATTCTTCCTCCTTGAGAGGGATCTACAAAGTGTAACAGTGGACTATAGAACAACAGTGCTCAAAAAACTTCTCTGTCCTCAAAATCTGCACATACAGTGCTTACAAAATTGCTGTATAGTCATCCTGCGAGTTACAGTAATTTTTACTGTTCCTCAAATAATGTTTCAATACTTAAAAATGCATTCAAAGTAAAAAAATCATTACAAAATCCTTCGGGATCATTCCCTTTTATAAGGCACAGTTACGATAAAATCTATTAAACTGAAAAGTAAAGCTGGATCTCAAAATATATGAAATCCATTCGAAAACCTTCATCGCATCTGGAAGTCAATCGGTGATCGGAATTTTAGCAGCCAAAAGGTTAATAACCTTTGCGCTTTGCGATTTTCGATTGCGATGGCACAGGGCCCATATCGCATCGGAAGTTGGCTGTATGCGATTGCGATTGCATGATTCGTGACTTGAGATTTGTGATTGCGATTGAGGTTAGACCTCATCGCATCAAAACATCAGCGAACATGGTTCACAGTTCTTTGCAGACGATTAATTTGAAACTTGCGATTGAGATTGGAGCAGAGTCCACATCACATCGGAGATCGACAATAGTGCAACAAACATGCAAACAAACTTAGTGATGCCATGATTGCGATTGAGGTGGGACCTCATCGCATCGCTAAAACCCTTCAGTGTGCACTTTTTAAGTTCTTTGAAGATTTTTGATGCGATAGTGTTAGAACTATAATCGCATCACATCGCTGCTTTGTAATGTAGAGAACTTATGCCACCTCAGTCATTAACTCCGCCGATATGTTGGTAAGGCTTTAAAGCGTGATTCAACTTGTAATCAAAGCTCTGCGCTGCTGGCGAGACTTTGAGTCTGAGCATTTACTATGCTCCTAAGAAATTGGCTACCACCTTAGATAAATATCAATGGGTCGATTCTTATCTTCTCTGCACTTCACTTGTGCGGGCTTTCCAATCCTTTTACAATTCTTCAGGAAAATGGCAACTGCCTTTGCTAAGGTTTCAATGTGATGCACTCCAATCATTCTGCAATTACTGCTGATTGATATCAGTAGTTGGAATTAATTTCCAACACATGAAACTAATACATGGTGGTAAAAAGCACTGAGATTTGAACTTAAATGGATAATATTTACACTATAGGCGTTGAAGGATTCTAGACGCTGGGCTTTCTTAAAATTAGAAGAAGAAGTGGACTCCTTGGCGAGAAGGAAGGTAGGATGGCTAACATCAAGGTTGGCCTTGGTAACATGGCGACCAATGTCACCTATTGCGCCAATTATAAGTACCCTTCTGCTTCCCATCTTGGCCCTGAAATTAAATTGTAATTCTCTATAATCAACTGAGAACATTAATTACCCATTACGTAGGTTACAGGAAAACATCCAAAATATAAGAAGTGTGTATTTATTTCTATATTGGGAATACATATGAAATCAGCTTGTAGTGAATAGAAAATAAACCTCACTTACTCAACATACATACAAGGAATGAATAAGTAGTGCCCAACTTTCCATGTGCAGATATAAAAACAATTTGCAGTGCAGGTATCACATTAATATTTACTAGAGGACCTCCACCTCCAAAACCTTATTCCCTCGAGTGCTATTACCATAACAGAAACATCATCATGATATTTTCGGTAATCTCCCCGAGGGATATACAATAATTGATAGAAGTCCATACCAAATTTCTTGGCTACTTGAAAAAGTAATTCTTCAATAAGATGTTGCACAGGGTAACCATCAGGATTATTTTCCATAAAAAACTCCACCTAGGAAACAAATTCCTAATTTCTTAAATATGGATGCAAACCATCTAATGAATGGACTAGGAACTGGTCATTTGGACCAAGGCTATGATGATGAAGGGAAGGCATGCAAGTGATGTATGGAGTAGTCCCAATATAATAATTTCTAAACATTTCAAGCAGGGAATTTTTCCACTTAGGCTGCTTCAGAAATCCTCCTCCAAATGCACGAGTGACTTTCAAATGAACTTTTACTCAATCATTCAAAATAGACTGGTTTTCATCAGGAAGTTCGGATTTAATTCTCATCACTTCTTCAATGTTGAAGCTATGATATGTTGATAACTTTAATGTACTCAAATTTTTTCTTGGAGTTGGCAATTCTGAGCCGTCGTTCCCATTGGCTTCAATTGGTGTAGAATCTGCAGGAGGTTCCTATGTTATATCCTTTAATTATGGCTTACAAAGGCCTCCCTTGAACACATTCTATCATGCCCTTCTCCCTTTCGATTACCACAGTGCTGCTTTGTACTATAATTTGTCTTCGGACTCAGCTGTGCCACAATAGCACAACTATTACCAACATTCATCACATAAAAATCGTAGTGCTTCATCAACATAACCAGTAGACAAGACCCCATCAATGCAAACTCTGGATTCTCATCAAGAACCCTATCTATCATTTCAAGATCAGATTATTTTGTAACTTATAATGCATGAACCCTATCTTTCATTTCAAGATAATCTTACTTTGTAACTTATAATGCATGAGAGAGAACCTTTAGAACATAAACATGATCAACCACACGCGCGTTACATCTTTGTGCATTTGGATTTATTCATAGTCATCCCAAAATCCTTAAAAATCTGTGTGTGACTGATCCCATAGTGCTTCACCCATAGATCATTGATGGCCAATATCTCTTTCCTTTACCTCTCGACCCAACAAAGATTAGAATTCCCCTTATAGGCATTAATAATGCGATCCTTATATATTTTAGGCAGAACCCATTATTTTTTACTCCAAAAACCTGACCCATAAGTCCAGGTGGTTTTTTGTACTCTATAATCACAAAGGTTTGTTCAGTATTTGGCATCATACTCTTTTAAACCATCCATGTCATGTTGGCCATCCAATAGGGTGTTGTATCGACTCCTGTACACAATTTTGTCAAGTGAATACTCTTCATCCACCTCACACCCTGAACATAAGGGTATGTATTTCGTAGAGAAACCATGGATGACACTTGTGCCAAGAACCCTAGCTTATTCCCTGATATTATGGTCATTATGCATCCTCCTACCGCTTTTACCATTGCTTTCATAGGACACTGATTTGAATTATCACTCAAGATCTGCTGAGACATCTTGTGGTTCAGCATGCACACAACCAATATTTATGAGGTTAAAGGTTGTGACTTTCGTGCCTAGGCTGCGCCATCTTTGCCTTTTCTGAAAACCCACTTGCTGGCATGACTTGTACTGAGAACCCATTTTCCATTTTTGTTTGGATTGAATGCCCGCTCACTTATTTTTCAGAAACAATATCCCTTGCATCATTTTTGAGCTTGCCATGGACATTGCAAAGCAGACTTAATAACCAATAGTCATTACCAATCTAACCTGTGAGCTTTTTGTGTCCTCCTGAAACCCTATACTATCCTCCAAAAACCCTGTGATCCTGTTGTGTCCTCCGGAAACCCTATACTGTCCTTCGGAAACCCTGTGAGCTTGTTTTGTCCTTCGGAAACCCTGTACTGTCCTCTGAAAATCCTGTGAGCCTGTTATGTCTTTCGAAAACCTTTTTGTATCCTCCGGAAACCCTTTAAGCCTGTCCTCTGGAAATGTAAACGAGCCGAAAATGTAAACAAGAGTCTAAGCCAGAAAAGTGAATGAGAATCGACGATGGTGAGGGAAAGTGGCTCATTAACACGTGCCATATTTTCATTGTACATAAGGATGAAAATGGGACACTATGATTGGTTGGGATGCCCAACCAACTTCATAGAAGGAACACCTTCGGTGTAGTTAATTTATATATGATATTAAAATAATAAAATTTGTTGAGTGTATGTACAATTCAAATTGAGGTGGGTAGGGTTAAGACTATTATTACCAACTACACTCTTATCAAAATTAAGGTGGCTAGGGTTAACACTATTATCACCAATTACACTGTTATCACTAATCTGGTTATCTCCTAAGTATTCATATGGCTTTATCTTAAGCCACTATATATACATTTATTTCCATTTTAAGTTGAATTATAAAATAATTATATGATTTTTCTTTTGGTAAACAAGTGAGAAACTAACAACCCAAAAAACTATGAAATTTATATACAACATTTCATGGAAAATTATATATATATATATATATATATATATATAAATATATATCCTATATATATATATATATATATATATATATATATATATATATATATATATATATATATATATAATAAAATAAATTTGATAGAACAATTTGATTGAATTTTTATCATTTTCCTCAACTTAGGAATCTTCTTCAATTTTACAATCCAAAACCATAATAAAAGATATCATTTCAACCCAAAGAAATGTGAAATTTATATATGACACTGCATGGGAAATTAGTTACATGTATAAGAAAAATGAAATAAATTTGACATCACATGTTAGATTTATTCTTTTATCATTTTCATCAAATTATGAACCACCCTCATCTTTATTGTCTAAAACCATAATAAAAAGAAAAGCGTTTAATAAAATAAAAAAATTGATTTGAAAAAGTTGTTACTCCCCATAAAAAAACTAAGAGATCATAACACCTAGAAAAATGCATATTCATAAAACTAAGAGATCATAACAACTACAAAAATGTGTATTGATAGCCCCACATAACCAAAATGTCCCAAGGATCTTAATGCAATGAAATATCATCCTCATCCTGGATCAAAAAAACTTAATGGAGCTGGATGATCCGGCCCAACGTCAGAGGAAAATTTAAATTTATGTCCCAAGGATCTTAATGCAATGAAAGATCATCCTCATCCTGGATCAAAACAACTTAATGGAGCTGGATGATCTGGCCCAACGTCAGAGGACAATTTAAACAATTTTAATTGTAATGTACATCCATGTAAGCTAGCCATCCTTCTAGTATATCCAGCTTATCATCGATATGTCCTTGTGAAAAATATGTCTTTGTCCCCATTGCAGACTAGGCAATCGATTCTTATTTGATTTTGTTCCAAGTCATTCATGAAACCAATAATTGTATTTCTATAATTGTGGTAGTGATGCCCCAATTGTTCCATCAGTAGGACCTACTTGTTAAAAATGCCACTAAGATATGTTGAATAAGCATAATTTCACTTCTACTAGGATACCGAACTGGATCAGGATTTAGATCCTCTCCCAAAATCTCAGTTTCCCGACTTGCACTCCGCCAGGTGGCACCATCACCAAACCCCTCGAAGAGCCCTAACTCGTTGTCATTGCATGGGAGCGACATAAGGATTAGTGAATTGGCGTGAAAAATTAAAAATTTCAAACATGACCATGACAAAAACCCAGCTCTCAAATATCCTCAGACATCTTTCACCACTGCACCTTACTGGACCAATAACTTGTCGAGACCATCAAACAATGATAAATCAACTTGAACAATGCCAACAATGACATGTCTTGCCACTTTGAAAGCTCCACCTTGCTACACAACCCTTGTGTTCTAAATTTTGAATGCCAAGCACCACCCGAACAACAATATTCTTTGACAAACTACAGCCAAGGAACAGAGAATTGAACCTCCTCCACCACCGAAACCTGGCAAAGTGGACAAGGTCCCAACCAACAAACCCGAAACCAACACCCGCAATCCAAAATGTCGAAGGACAAAATAAAATCAGCCCCCTGCACTTCCAAAAACCCAAATATCAACCTTGCATACAATTAATGACAAAAATAGCATACATTGTCATCCAAGAGAGAAGGGAACCACTTCAAAGTTAGGAAACATATAAACAAACCAAGAAGCCAAGCCTAACAGATATACCAAGTAGTATGGATAAAAATTTCTTCTGCATCGATTCTTCTTCATTTGCAAGCCCCATGTACACTAAAATAACCATGGAATGTAAATACGTAGGAAGGATTGAAGGGGAAACTTCTTACTGTAACACCCCTAGTTTTATGTTTGTTTCAAAGTTAGACATTTGAACTTAAATCCAAAGGGGAGTGGACCCCAATGGATAAGTATTTTGTGGATGTAATTAAATATTTAATTATGGAAATTAAATAAAATAATTCTGTGCATATTGAGCAAATGAGAATTATGAGATCACTTTCTAAATCCATGAGGATGGAAAGAAGCAAATACTTTCCCAAAAAATCTTTCAAAAAATCATTGAAAGAATTTATTTCCAAATTAGATTTTGAGGAAAATCTAGTTTCCCCAATGAGGTGGAGAGTAGTTGGGAAAAGGTAAAAAGCTAGGAAAAGTAGAAAGCAGCTTTAAAAATCCCTAAATAAGGGAAGCCTAGGCAAACAGGAAGAAAAGCATCCTGATATTTTGGACGCAGAATTAGAAACAAGCTTTGGGGAGCAAAAGCTTAAATAAGTTATTCTTGAATAGATTAGAGGTTGGTCTGTTCTAGGAGATGATCTTAGCTCGGGGGTGAGTTCTGGGAGATAGAAGAACTCTAAGGTTGGGAGGTTTGTCATTTGCAACAATGATATGTCTTTAAATTGAATGGTTTTTAGTACATAATTCTGGAAAAAATGGTTATACATAATTGTTTGATTAAGTTATTGGATTTGTTAGTTCCCATATTTAACAGAATTGTAAAGAAGGAATTAACCCCCTTAATTCTGTAGAGTTATAGAAATAGAAATCTGTGGAGGAGAATCCAGCAGAGTCTCTAAACCAAGGTTGGTTTAAATCTGAGGATACATGTTACTCTTCAGATAAGTTAGTGCTTTAACTTTAATCTGCTTCTGGTTGAATATATGACTCTGATATGTATACATAGGAGATAACAGCATGAGATTTCATGTACAAATATCTAAAATAGAACTAGATAAACTGTAATCTGAGTTGTGTAGGAAATGATTGAAAACACCTGATGTCCTATAGTAAATACACCATATATACACAAAAAGAAGCAAAAGAGAAATTAATTCCTGCATATACCAGTCTATTTCTATAAAATAATGAAGTAAATAGTAGCTACTGAAGGAAATGGCCATGAGAGTAGGTTGTCTAGGGATTAACAAAGTCATAGCTCTATTGGTAATATACATGTACACACAGTAAATTGACATGAGGCTACCAACTAAGATTTATCATGATGAGATAAACTTTTATATGAAGTTGTGACTACTAATTGAAAGAAAGATGAGTGAAAATGGCATTTACATCAGTTGGGTTGATTAGTAGTTAATTAAATTTCATATAAATAATTGTTAGAAATTATTGACGAATGACCACAAAAGGAAACATTTATTTGCAGTAGTAAAAGCATAAAGTGACAAAGAAATATAAGATAATAACTGTAAACAGAACCTTCCTATTCCTGGTAGGAGACAAGAAAACAGTTGGAATATATCCTAAACCATATTACAATTATGGAACAAGTACCTTGTGGGAGTAAACACCAGAGATAAAAATTCAACTATGTCACATTAACCAAGGAAAATCGAAAATAAACAGAGTTTTAACTCAGAATTTAGTTATTATTTCTATTATTACTATAAAACGCCTCTGTAAACTTTGATCACTACATCTAAAGGGAAATCATCAAAACTATACCACTATATAGGTATAATAGCAAGCACAGTAGAAATGGGCGAACAAGTAAAGGAATAGAAGAAATAAACTTCGCGCCTGAGTAAAACAAAGTATAATACTCGTAGTCAAATTTAAATGACGAAAAAATTAAATATGTCTTAGGAAGGTCTGACATGACATTGTTCATTTGAGTTTATTCTTGCAGATATTAAATAGTCATTGGAGCAGTTAAATATTAATGTTCATATACAGTGATCCAAGGTAATTTTGGAAAAAAATTTAAATACAAAAAATTGTCGAGAACCTAGATTGGGTTTGAATCTCCAGAAGGAGAAGTCATCATCGAAATCCAGCCGACAGGACATTAACCCTGCATAATTAAAAACGAAAGTTCGGAGGTCAGAGTATAAACCTACCCAGACAGCCGAAGATAGATTTCAAGAAATGGTGCTACAGGGAGTACCTGCGTTCACATAAATTAAATGGAATTACAATGAAAAAAAAATGCCAAATCTATACAAGAGTTCCATGAACCCCTACGCAAACTCAATCGTGGGAGAGACAGATTTAATCAAGAGAAAAGAAATGATTAGATACCTGGTTGAGGCCAGAAGTTTGGTCACCGAATACACTCCTGTGAGGAATAACACAGTCTGAATCAAAAAAAAAAAACTCGCAGAGTAAATGAACGAGTTCAAGTATAAACCCGTGAGCAAGAAATTCGAACGATCTTATAAATAATTACAACGATATCTGAGTTGACAACTTACCCTTTCGATTAGCAAATGAGGAAGCAACATTCACGGCTTTTGGGTGGGACAAAATCGAACCAAGTGATAGCCTTATTTTGCAGGTCTGAAGGCATTGACCTCATCGATGGAATCTATGTTCTCGAGCATTAGGAAGAAAAAATTTTATATTAGTCGTGGGCGAAACCTGTGTAACCAGATTTCCCCAACACGAAACCACGATACAATGCAAACTATAAATTTATGCCTCGATAGGCGGCAAGTCGAATGAGAATACTTGAAAAATGAAAACGATGAGCTTCAGAGATAACAAACAAACTCTAATATTTAGTTAAACTGAATGAAACCAAACAAATAGGAATAGTGCTGATATAAACCACAAGCTAGGCGAGATCGTTCACTAAGAGATGGATTACTTGAAAGCTTGGATTGACCCGACAATGTCAACATTCCTATGCTGAGGCATAGGCTCCAATTTCTCTATATCTGCATGAGAGCACCACACGGCAAAACCAAATGAAACAAAGAAGGTTTTCGCCAAGAGGAATGACAGATTTTAAACATGACAGGAAACCCTAAGTCTCGAATGAGATTCACAGTTAATTTGGGGTTGTAGAGATAGAGGGTGGGAAATCTGAAAGTCCGAGAAGTAAATCGACGATGATCCACAATTTAATTACCTTATACAACATTTATTGACCTCAAGGAGAGATCAACCTTCGAAACAATATCTTGGAAAAAGAAAACGAATCGACATGTACACCGAGTACCAGAACATGTCGCATCCAAGGTACGAGTAGCCATTTCATAACATTAATACAAATGAGGAAATTAAATAGATGAGTAATACTATGTACTGTAACCATGTAATGTGAGGAACAAGGTCACTCCATCAAAACATCGATCCATATCACCGTACATACGAGCCACCTAAATTGAAATCGCATCAATGATGGCGTATCATGCATTTCATAAATTCATGAGCTGGAAACAGAAATAAAATAGTATTTTACTAGTCAATGGTTAGCATTAAGATTGAGTGACATTTTGGTAGAGTTAGTTCGACATACAAAAGTAACCAAATCAATTGCTCTACACGTATAGGAAATTCGACATCCATGTATTATGGTAGGGTCGAATTCACATACTGCTCTATGACGCTATGTTAACTACAACCATATAGTAAGTACATGGGATCGAGGCACATATAAACTAGGTCGATTAGTAACAGTTAATTTAAAGGAGAACTCATGGAGTTAAAAATCATGGGAAGTAATAACAAAAAGGGATTTCATACTAGAAAGTTAAGATATATACATATATAAAATATATATAGAGATAATAAGGTATATGTATATCTTTACTTATGGATAGAAGTTACAAATGGTATCAGAGCTTATGTTACATAAAATTGGGCTATTGTTGTTGTGCTCACTATTGTTGTGTGCTCGTTGTATAAAGTATTTATTGTTGAAAAAAAAAAAATTCCGATATGTGTTGTTTAGTGTACAGTGTGGTGCTGAAACTGACAATTCCAATGGCTGGAAGTGATGAAATTTATGTTGATCTACGTGAGGAAGATAATACACCAGATCTTAATGCTCCGGTGATGGCTATGTTGCACAATTTGCAATGAGAAATGGCTGAGCTAAGAAGCCAGAATGACAGATTGTCATTGGCCAATGAAGAGAAGGAAAAGATCATCAGAGAATTAACTTCGTGGAACAGCCAAGAGGGTGAAGGTTTCGGAAAGAGGAAAAATGATGATTATGAGGAGGATGATGCTATTAGGCATCATTATAAGCAGAAAAACGAATTAGAGGGGGAATTCCGAAAGATCAAACCTCCCTCCTATGATGGGGAGAAGGAGGAAGATGCGGAAGCTTGGTTGTTGAACATGATTAAGTACTTCCAGGTCTATGAATATGAAATCAATCTGAAGGCTAGATTAGATGTATAACAGCTACAAGGTAAGGCTACCTTGTGGTGGGAGGAGACGAAAATGGTCCATGCCATTGATGAAAAAATGGTGACTTGGGAAGATTTCCAAGTCAAGTTTAAAAACTGTTATTTGAACGAATGTTACTATGATGATAAAGCAAAGGAATTCCATGAACTTAGACTGGGACAACTCACTATTGATTAGTTTGTCACCAATTTTACAAATCTATTAAGATATGTCCCTTACATTTGGGAAGAGAAGGAAAAGGTGCAAAGGTTTTTGAACTGTTTGCCTGCTGTGTACAAAGAGAAGATCGAGTTTGATAACCCAAAAACGATGGACGAAGCAGTGAGGAAAGCTAGATTATGCTACCAACAGTTTAAAGGAAAGGGTGAGCATGGAAAAGGTTGGATAAAAAAAGGAGAAATCAAAGGAAAGAAACAGAAACCAGCTTACTTAAAGAATTTTGGCAGGGATCATTTGCGGAAAAAGTTTAATAAACCAAAAGAAAGCCAAACTGCTCAGTCCCAAGTTGGGTCAAAACATCTAGATGGAGAAAATAAGAAGGAAGTCACAGTTAAAATGAGGGAGCCTTTGAAATTCTGGGGTTGTGGAGAACCTCATATCTTGAGGGATTTTCCCCACTGAAATATTCAGATGATTATGAGGGATCGAGAAGCTACCACAGTAAATGATATAGCAAGAAACATACCCACTATCAGTGCAGCCTTGGAGAATTGACAAGAAGAACACCAAGCTACCATGGGTGAAATGGAAGGTAATATTGTTGAACAATCTGTTATTATGTTAATTGATCCAGGTGCTTCTTTGAGTTACATTAGTCACCAAGTGGTAGAAAAATGCAATCTCAAAACTGAAAAATTTTAGCAGTCTTGGTTGGTCTAGTTAGCCACTGGTACCAAGAGGAAAGTAACTCATAAGTTACCCCAAACAGTAATTAAATTAAATGATTTTTAGATAGAAGTGAATTTAAACATTCTGCCCTTAGGCTCATATGACTTGCTGATAGGAATGGACTGGCTAGAAAAGAGAAAGGCTATGATGAACTGTTGGGATAAGACTTTGCATTGCATAGATGAAGAAGGGAAACCTTTTATTCTTAAGGGAAAACCAAAACCCATCTCTGTAAGACAAATATCATCACTGCAACTAAAAAGAACAGCTAGGAAAGGATATCAAGTATATGCAGTACATGTTGAAGAATTACAACAACAACCTGAAGAAAACCTGTTAGATATCTTTCCAGTAGTGAGTGAGTTTAAGGAAGTTTTTCCAGATGAGATTCCTCATCTTCCCCCCAAAAGAGAGATTGAATTTTCTATCAATTTGGTGTTGGGAGCAACACCTGTTTCCCGAGCCCCTTATCGAATGAGTCCCCTTGAACTCATGGAAATGAAAATGCAATTGTAAGAATTGCTAGATAAGGGTTATATCCAACCAAGTGTGTCTCCTTGGGGAGCACTGGTGCTGTTCGTGAAAAAGAAGGATGGAACCTTTAGAATGTGCGTTGACTATCGTCAACTGAATAAGTTGAAAATTAAAAATAGATACCCTTTGCCCCGAATTGATGATCCTTTTGATCAGGTGAGGGGAGCTTCAGTAGTTTCTAAGATTGATTTAAGGACTGGTTATCACCAGCTCAGAATTAAGGAAGAAGACATTAGTAAAACAGCTTTTCGAACCAAGTATGGTCACTACGAATTTGTAATCCTACCCTTCGGGTTGAAAAATGCCCCTGCCACCTTTATGTGCTTAATGAACAGTGTTTTAAACAAGTACTTGGATAAATTCGTACTAGTGTTCATAGACGATATTGTAGTTTATTCAAAAAGTAAGGAGGAGCATAAAGAGCACTTGAGGATAGTGCTACAAACTTTGAAAGAAAACTAGTTATATGCCAAATTCAGTAAATGTGAATTCTATAAGAACAAGATCCAATATTTGGGTCATATAATTTCTGAACGGGGGTTGGCTGTTGACCCCGAAAAGATAAAAGCTATTAGAGAATGGACAGTGCCAACTGATGTTTCAGCAGTGAAATCATTCATGGGGATTGCAGGTTACTATCATAGATTTTTGGAAATATTTTCTCCCATAGCATATCCCATAACCTCACTACAAAGAAAGGGTGTCAAATTTGAGTGGACTGAAAAATTCCAAAGCAGTTTTGAAAAATTAAAATTAAAACTCACTACAGCCCCTATACTGAAGATTGCAGATCCCGATAAACAATTTGTTGTGTGTACGGATGCCTGTAGAGAGGGGTTGGGAGGAGTCCTGTTGCAAGAAATTTCAGTTATTGCCTATGAGTCTAGGAAACTTAAGACACATGAACAAAACTATAGTGCATATGATTTGGAGTTGGCTAGTGTAATTCATGCCTTGAAGATGTGGCGACACTATCTCCTTGGAAAAAAATTTACATTGATGACTGATCATATTAGTCTTAAATATTTCTTCTCCCAAACTGATTTGAATGCTAGACAGGCCAGATGGCCGTCTTTCCTGAATGAATTTGACATGGACATAAAACATATCAGGGGGAAAGAAAATAAAATTGTTGATGCCCTAAGTAGAAATGCTTGTCCAAATATAAACAACATTGGAAGTAGTGCTAGTTTTGATTTAGAAGATCTAGTGAAAAAGGTAGCAGACCAGGATCCAAATTATGAGACACTACAGGTGAAAATAATAAAGAAGGAGATGGATGAATACACTCACAACAAAAAAGGGTTGATCTTCTACAAAAATAGATTGTATGTTCCCAATGTGGAAACTTTGAAAAAATAAATCCTAGATGAATATCACAAACAACCGTATGCAGGGCACCCTGGATATCAGAAAATGTTAACAGCTTTGAAAAAGAAGTTTTTTTGGCCAGGAATGAAAATAGATGTAGCAGAATATTTAGCTAGGTGCATGGAGTGTCAACTTGTTAAAGTTGAACATCAGCATCCTGCTGGTCTTCTAAATCCTTTTCCGATTGCAGAATGGAAATGGGACACCATTTCTATAGATTTTATAACAGGGCTACCCAAAACCAAACACCAACACGACTCATTGATGGTGGTAGTAGACACTTTAACGAAAGCTACACACTTCATACCTATGAAATCTACTTTCGGGACAACCCAAGTAGCGGACGTGTTCCTGAAGGAAGTAGTAAGGCTCCATGGGGTCCCAAAGATGATTGTTTCGGATAGAGATGCTAAGCTCACAACAACCTTTTGGAAAGGTCTATTTGGGGGCATGGGTACTAAGATGAATTTCAGCACTGCCTATCACCCTCAAACCGACGATCAGACAGAAAGAAAAAATCAGATTTTGGAAGATATGTTGAGAATGTATGTGATGGATAGGCCATCAAAATGCGAAGAATACTTGCACTTAGATGAATTTTCCTATAATAACAAGTATCAATCCTCTATTAAAATGAGTCCGTTTGAGGCAATCTATAGAAGCAAATGTCTGTCACGTCTCCTCTTTTCTACCCCAATTTTTTTTTTCTTGGATAATTTAATTATGTTCTCCTAATTGCCACAACCATCCAGATCTATCATCAAATCTCATCAATGATAAATTTCAAAATAATAGGGTTGTCTTACTATGTGTACGTGTAGCTAACCACCCTAATATCTAAATTCTCTTCCCATGAGTTTTGGAGATTTATGTTTTACATATATGTATGTATATAGTTATATATATATATATTACACACACATAATTGATATGATTACCCATATTAATAGAACATATCAATATGTATAATTCATACAAACATAATTTGTATGGTTATCCTGGGCCATAGAAAATTTCTAACCATATACTCAAATTTTTCACGCCCCCTTATAGGGTTCATCCCACTTAGGTTATGAATTTTCGTGGTCATATTCTTATGGGCCTTATAATGGACATGTGATTCAATTGTTTTTATATGCTCGTACTATTTCAAAAGTGATGAACCTATGTCTTGAACTCGACTTATCCAAAGTCTTGAATGATTTATTTCCACTTATCTTGTGTATCATTCATCGTTCACAAGCATACATTTATGCCTTACTGCCATTGTTTTAATTTTCTGATTTACTAACCACGACACGATGGATATCTACATACCTTCAACTGTGATGAGTTGATGGTAGGAATAGGCGACATTAAATTCGTGTACTAGTTATGTTACGTTGGCAAGTTTGGTTTAATGTGACTGGAATTGGATACCTCATCGACCTCTCCACTTCGACATGGTTTAATGGAACTCTGTTGATTTACGATTTGTTTTGTTATCTCTCGACCCATATTGGTCACGTTTACATGCAATATTTTATGTATTTTTATTGTTATATTTTCAACATATGTTAGCTCATTTAGTAGTGCCATCCCTGTGATACGATTTGAAAGTACTAGGAAATCAATTTCATTAAATGTATATTTGTGTTTGAACGACTATGTAAGGGATTTTGATTTTTTCCCCAAACCGATCCACGTATCTCCTATTATTCTGATGACATCTAGATGGTGGAGATGGTTCAGGCCTGCTAGGGTTTTTCTCCTCTTGGTTTGATGAGTCGTATTAATTCCTGAGTTGTTGAATGGATTTTTTTTCTTTCACCCTTCGCTCTTACTGGCCGACTACTGGTGTTAATAATTTTCTCGTCAAGAATAGTGAGACCTTGTGCTCTCCCCGGCCTCTGGCGCAACCAGCTCTTCATTTCATGATATTTTAGGTATGTGAATTTAGGCGTTTGCCTTACCAGTAGTATTATTGTTACACAGTAATTTGTCACCGTCCCTACCATTCCCCGTCCCGCACAATGGAGGACCCATAACGTGACCTGTGAACACTGTCATGCACTGAAAACATCATCATTGCATCCCTCTGAGTATGAGCTTCATTTTCCCTTGAGACATCTCCTTGCAAAATCAATGAAAAACAGCTCTTTTTGCATTGGCGCGGGTAAACAGTTCAGTACTCGCGCCACTCAGGGAAATCCTGTAAAGAGGTCGCGCCACTTGGCGCTCTGTCATAGAGCAGCAATCGCGCCACCCATTTTAGGGACTGCTTTTTATATATGGATGGCGGAAGTTGAGTTCAAACAAACTCACAACCACTGCCTATCTTGAGTTGGGAGGTTTGGCTACGGGAGTTCTATGGAAGGGAAGTAGTTTTGCCACCTTCTATGGAACCTTCCTTGTTGATAGGGCCCATCCCATAATAATAGGGATCCCAACTCCCTCCTTCACCATCTATAAAAGCTTGCTCAGATCCATGGCAAGCTAGTCTTGAAGTGCTGAAGCTTTGCATCTCCTATTCCCAAGTGCCTTTGTGCTGAAAAGAATCCCTCCTTTCCCTTAAGGCCCATTCGAGCAAGGAGACCATTGTTACGAGACTCTGGAGAGGTTTCCCTTTCCCTCGGCGAGCTTTGCGAGACGTGGACGACCGGAGACCCGCACGAAGGAGGCTGCAGCGTCAGAACTTGGTTGTAACTTCTATTCGTTTACCATTTTAATAGATGACTATGATTATGGTTCCACTCCTTTTTCCATGATGTTAATGCGAGTAATGTCTTTTCTGACCGATGTTTAGTTACGTATGCTGGTTCCTATGCTTGTATCTGTTTGTTCTTTCTGTGTGCAGGTGTTCATCCACGGAGATCGTGGAAGGATTGTGATCTACCAGGACTGAAGGACGGGGACATCTCTTCTTCAGATCGAGCGCTGGAATCCAGGTAGGTTTTTTATCCCAAATCTTTCATTCGTAACTAGGAGCCTGCGTCATAGCATTGTTTGTTTGTTGCTAGACCCCTGCTGGGCTAGTAGGGATCGCCTCTGTCCGCAGAGGGGATTTACCTCCTCAACAACTTGGCGACTCCGCTGGGGATCGTCCGGTTTTCCTTGTCCCGTTTATGATTGGTTCGCTTTGATTGGTTCTCCTTGCTTGATGAACCTTCTGGGTTGGATTCTTTCATTATTTTAGCCTCTTGGTTTGCTTAGCTTGTGTTGGTCTTTTTTCAGATTAGCTTGTTTTTTAATTTTCATTGAAGAACTCGACTGGCGCGGGTTTTTACCTGACAGTCGCGCCACTTGGCGCGTGTTGCATTTGTCTGTCTCGCGCCACTCGGCCTCTGGCGCTAGTTTCAAGGCCACAGTCGCGCCACCCCCGTGACTTTTTTGAGTTTCTTCAATTTTTGGCTTTCTGAGCTTGACCAGTACTTTTCTTCTTGATTTCCTGATTGTTTGAGTGTATTGGAGTCTTGTTTGACCGGAATTCACCGCTATCCTTTGGTTGTTTGCCTCTGTCTATCGGTTTCACGATTTGAGCCCTAGGGCATCTAGTGGCATAGTGAATCGAGCCCTCCTTGGGAGTTTTGGTGTCTTGATTGTCCCGTCGACTTGTTGATTGATTCTCCACGCCCTCTTAGCAGTCTTTGATTGTTTTGTTGCGTCTTTGGAGTGATTGTTCATTCTTTCATTCAGAATTCGTTTGCCCTTGCTTTGGACCCAGATCACACGGTCCATTGGGTGTTTTCGAGTCTTTCTTTGATTTGAGAGACTTTGGGTCGATTTAGAGATTTGGTTGCTTGCTTTGTTGAGTGAATGTTGTTTGCTTCGCTCTCTTAGTTATCATTTCTCCAATTGTTCCTTTTGTTTTCAGTGCACATTAGCCATTAAACATTGAAAATCAAAAAAATATATAGTCTCTTTTGTTTTTTAATTAGTGCAAATTGTCATCTTTTCCGTATTACTAGTGATTAGTGTTTGAATGAAAAGTGTGCGATTGCATTAGTTGCATTAGAGACATTCTTGTTTGTATTCCGTTCATTTCGTTTGTATAAAAGCTCTCAACTCTCATTTAACTAGTTTTCATCGAACGAAATGTTGCATTGTGGCATATAGCTTGCATTTAGGAGACACTACATACGATAAGGCCTGGAAATTGAAACTTAATTGAAGATCAACTGTAAAATTCATTCAATTAACCTAAGGCAACATTGGAACTTAACGCAACATATTTAGAAGGTCTAGGCTAGAGACGTGTTCCGGCGTCGTTAAACCTAGCAGCTGTCGTTCGCCTACTGGCTTTAGACAGCACTAGTACGGACTTGCGCTCCCCGTACCGTCGAGTATATAAAGGGAGACCCCTATAGGTTTGCAATCCTTTATCCACAGGAAGCCGAGTCTGCCGCCTTTTACCCGTGATACACCGAACACAGCATTCGGGGAGACTACCTGCACGTACGGAAAGTCCTTGGTCGATTTCTGTTTCATTATTGAAACCAAGGTGTATATTGCAGTTCACGGATATTTGGTACACCCTTTGTGCCTAGTTTTCCTGAGCAGTCATTTGGTCTTTTCTGACTCCCTAAACTTGAAAAGACCGTCAAGCGCTTGTCCTTTCACGCTTGTGTCAACTCTGAAAGAGATAGAGTCATCTTTTTATCGTTTCTCGACTCTTAAAACATGAAACGGTAGAATTTGTTTATTTTCCAATGTCGTAAAATCAATCTCCCACGGTAACACACCTGTTTAGATATTGCTTGTGACTGTTTTATCGTGTGTCTTAACTCGTTTTCAGCCCGTGTGTGGTTTTGATTTTGATGGCAACTTTTTCAGAGTTCACCAACCAAGGAATCCCCTCAGAAGGGAATCCTGGTCATTTTCCTCCTTTTGGAAATATTGGTGCTCCTTACATGGCGACGTTGTCCCTTCCTGGGTTAACTGTTGGGTTGCCTGTTTGGTTGTTCTCAACCTCTGTTGTCCCGAATGTCTCCACTACTGTTCAATCAGTTCCTCCACCAGAACGACATCATGTTGATTCCAAGGTGGACCTCTCCCCTTCTTCGCCTGTTTCTGCGTCCTCATCTTCTACTTCGCCTGGTGAAAGCCTGGATTCGAGTAACCAGGTGGCTAAGAAGAAGAAGAAGAAGACAAAGAAGAAGAAGTCTGATAAGCGAGAGGCTAAATGTACGGCTACTGCCTCCGAGATATCTCCTCTCGACAAACCTTCCAACCCTCCACGGAAAGTCAAGTTCCCTTGCCTGTTGTGCACGGGAGACCATCTTCTTCGAGACTGCCTTGGCATTCCCAAGGTGCTCGAAGTATGGTCCAACGGTCGTCCGCCGTTGCCTTTGGCTTCCGGGAGTCAAGTTGGGGGCACGTCTTCAGCTGATGTTGATAAGAACTCTAAGAAGCAGGGTAAGATCACCAATCCCTGTAAGTTGTGTGAAGGGAACCATGCCATTCACCTTTGTCCTTATATGGATGAAGCCAAGAGAGTTTTGGACAACTCGACCGATTCTACACCACGCCTTCCACCTGGTTACAATCGGCTTTCTTTGAGTCCTTCGCCAGTTGATCTTACGATTGGTCAAGAGTCATCCTTGGTCGATCCCACTCCCCCAGAAATTCAAATTCACGAATCCGTCCCTGACCAACCATTGGTCGTAGGATCGGTTGAACTGGCCCCGTCCGCGGTGCACCAGGTCTTTTCTGTCGAGAGTGGATCTCACACCCCTCATGTTCTTCTGGTCTCTTCAGATTCTTCAGACTTGGAGAAAGATTCTCCTGTCCCTGTGCTTCAAGAAGCCCCTCCTCCGCCTCCCATGATGGAAGCTCCGGAGGATATTCCTCCCGCCTTCGAGATGGAGGTCATGGAGGATGCTTCTTCTACCGTAACATCAGGGGAAGACCTTCGCTTGTCGATGGTAGCCCCTCCAAGTAGTTTGGTCGCTTCCTTTGACTGGAATCGATTTGCAGGATTTCGCCTTCCATCTTATGTGCCTTTCGAGATCACAGTACAGGCTCTTGGTCTGGTTGTACCCAGCACCATTATAGACGAAGGTGCCTCTGTTAGTATTCTGTCATCAACTACCTGGCAAGCTTTCGGTTCGCCGCCGCTTGCGCCTGTTACGCAGAATCTGTTGACATTCAATAGAAGAACCAGTCAACCGTTGGGGATCCTTCCAAGGTTACCGATTACTTTGGGAGGGAAAACCGTCCATATGGATGTGATGGTCTTTCCAGGCCCCTTGGATTTCCATCTGCTCCTGGGGCGCGATTACACCTATGCCATGGGAGCGCTTGTCTCCTCCCTTTTTCGTGTGGCCTGTTTTCCACATGAAGGACGGATTGTGACCATTGATCAGCTGTCGTTCTTTGGTCCCCATGTAGCATCTGGTCCGCCATCACCCCCTCCTGGTTTTTATCCACCCGTTGTATCTGCTCCACCGCAGGTCAACTATGTGGCTACTTACCCCGTGCCTGTGCTCAGTGATGATGTCGTAGTGCATAATGTGCTGGGGGCATTGGGTCCTGACTTCCAGGATGTTTCCCTTCCATCAGGAGTGGAACTCTTGGAAGCGCCGCCTTCTTGTTCATTTTGATGTAAGTCGGTTAGAGCATGGTTTTCCTCCTTGGGTCAAGCTCTTTAAAAAATGAAATTAGGATCTTGGAGCATAGTTCCTCCACTTGTGTCAAGCTCCTAAAAACAATGAAACAAGCTGTTCGAGGATAGTTCTTTTAAGTGTGTCAACCTCGTTAAAATAATGAAACACAAGCATTTTCGATTCGAGTTTTGTCAGTTTCAGCTCAAATCTCGTGTGTGTGTTCAATCTTCACTCCATTTTCAATCGAGTGAAGCTTGGGGGGCATGTGCCTCGATTTGAGACAACATGCTGGGGGGCATGCCCGTCTTTCTTATTATCAAGCATAGTTTGTGTTTTAAGCTTGCGTAAAAATAAAACTCGTTTCAAGCATAGTTTGCGTATGTGTGTGTTCATGTGTGCTTTTAAGCTTGCGTAAAAATGAAATGTGTGATTAAATGCATTGTGTGAATACATTTCGCATTGGGTCGTTTGTTATGTAACTAATACATTAGACATTTGCATGACATATAGAAAACATCATCACATGTAAAGAAAGATCCATCCAAATAGTCATATGTATATATATATATATGTGTGTCGAAATGTTTGCACAGTGTGCGTCACATAAAACTCAAAAAATATACATAAGTGTCTTAATACATCCGGAGACACTGAGTCTCTCAAAAAAAATAGGTGTGGCTAAATCCTAGAGACTAATCAGCATGGTGCTCATGATAGCACGTTACTGCACGCACTAGCCGCCTCAGGATTCGGTGGAGCCGATTTGGGACTCCCACCGTATGGCGCTGGTACTCCAGTGGTACATCTGACAGTCGGGCATAGTCAGGGATCCCATGAACGATCCCCTCAAAATTCTGAACCAGTGCCCCTCCTCCGACACCTTCCCCCTGGATCTCAGGGGCGAGCTGTGTCCTCCGGAAGATAGGAGACATCCCGGCTGGTCTCTCAGGTCCTACATCTGCATGCATGTATATTTGTGTTAAGACAACTGTGTATTAACAAAAATCATATAAACATAAAATCAAAAACATGAGGACTTACCCAGCTCTTCATCCCAGTGGTCTCCTTCTGGTAGCGGGAGATCCGGGTCCCCTGTAAAGTCAGTCCCCGCATAGGGCCAATCTTCCACAACGATCAGTTGGCGCCGTATCCATCTGAAGAACTCGGGCTTCCAGGACATCTGTTGCCCGCCTCCAGATCTGGGCATCAGTGCTGCCCAGCGAGCCATTCTCGGCTCGCGTGGTACTGGACTCGCCACAGGGGCCTCTTGGCCCTGGAAGGTTGGTATGCGTTCCAGAATGAACGACACCAAGATGGAACCATACCCAAACTGCTTCAGTCTGCCCTTTTTGCACTTTGTGAGCTGCCTTTTCATGTTAATGGTGACAGCTGTTGCCCAGTCATACAGTCGGGGACCCATGCATTCTGAGGCCAGTAAGAGTTGAGTCTTTGTAGCCTCGTGCGGTGCCTGCGATCCGGCAGCCCGCGTAATGGTGTGGAGCACAACTCTCAGTGCTAGGTCGGGGATGGTCGAGATGTACACCTTCTTACTCCCTGTTCCTGTTTGTGCCCCACGGCACACCCGCGCCATTACTTCTTCCATCTTCTCCCCTGATGGTCTGCTCCCAGTCAGTACAGGGATTGGACCCCTGCGGGATAATCCAGTAACAAAGTAAATGTCGGTGACCTCCAATTCTAACACCTGGTCTCGTATTCTGAATACCTGGTCATTTTCATCCCAGAGGTTGATCAAATATTGGAGGAGCTCAGGCTGAGCTCGTAAGCATGGCGTGAGGAAGAATTTCTTTAAGCCACAGTCCCTTAGAGCATTCATGCAATTCTCATTTTTCATGGCTTCTTCGTCCTCATCTCCGTGTTCCCGTTCCTTCCATTCAATCACCATTCTGACTGTTTATCTACATTCACATGGTTCAAAGCCCTTAATTAGATCTTCTGTGAGCTCGAAAATTCAAAAAATTTGGCATAAATAGAGGTTTTTTAGGCGGAAATTTGGGTTGCGCCGCTGGCGCGACTGTTTTGCTGACAGTCGCGCCATGTGGCGCGGGCCCTTTGATAAAAAGAGCTCAGTGGCGCGGGTCCGTGCCCGATACCCGCGCCACTTGGGCCGGCCCTAAAAATTCAAGAGTGCCCTTACAGAGCTGGTTTTTTAAGGAAAATCATTAAAAAATACATGGAAAGAAAGAAGAAAGGAGCCCCTCTTACCTGTCACAGACGAGACGCTGAATGGTTGCCTGGATCGGTCGCAATCGTCGTCAGAAGATTCTGCTCCAAATGGACCACTGCTACTCTCCGCAAGGTAAATAGTAAAAAGTAATTTCATTTTTTACCATTGGACATATTTATAACTTTTCAACGTTAAAATGTGTTTTAAAAGTTATTTCTTGTCAAATATTTGCATGTATTATGTCGAAAATGGATTTTACGCTTGTTGGGTATGTGCAGTGACAGGTTTTTGCGACTTAGAAGGTGGAAACGAGTTGTATTTTATACTTTTTCGGACTCGGTAAATACACGAAAAAGTCACTCTGGAGTCATCTTTCAGCTCTTTTCTGACTCTCTAAATATGAAAAGATCGCCGAGGCCCTCGTCGTTTCGATCTCGTTAAAATGGACACGAATCGACATTCACCCAGTATAAGTTTAACCCTTTTTCGGGCTGGGATGGATTGATTACGAAAAAGGAATACCCTAGCCTATCGCGACTAGGAGGTTTTCCGGGATATTGTTTTCTACCTTTTCGGATCTGGGGAACTATTTACGAAAAGGGACCTGTGGAGTTTTCTTTTCCGCTGTCTTTTCAAACTCTCTAAACATGAAAAGAAGCCGAGTTCTTCCTTTGTCAGACTCGTTAAACCCTGATGACATTGGATTCCGTCGCAATGACGTTCTCCGAGTTTCTCCTTCCTAGGACTCGTTAAATGCACTAGGATGGATTCGCCCGAAGGGCGGACTTATATTACAAGCATATGCTATACCCTTCAAGCTTGTCATCAAAAATAATTGGGGTACTCGCCAGAAATGGTGGGGGAAAAATGGAACCATCGTCGTTGTCGTCGGCAGTATGTCGCTCTTGAACATGGCACTTGTCTGCATTCGTGTCGGGTTGGGAACATCTCATCTCGTTGTTTCACTTTGCTTCCATGGGTTTGGGTAATCTCTTTTGACCTCTCATCTGTTCACTGCCTCGTCACCATGACCTTTGATCTGTTGATGTCAAATACTGCCAAGTCCATTGCCGTGCCGTTTATATGTTCAAGAGAAGTTGGCCTCTGCGAATATCAACCTTCCTCTGTTTCTCATATGATCCTGATTCACAACAAAACATTATGTTTCTTTGTCTCGTGTCGATGATGTGGGAATCATTATGGCCCACCTTCGATCAAGGTCACTTCCTGTCGACTTCAACTCATTATCCAGGAAGTTGGTCTAGAGACTCTTGATGGTACCTTGGAGCCTGCATGCCTTAATGGCAGGTTCGTCGCATTCGACGAGAGGTTTTCATTATTGACCTCCGATCGGATGATTCTGCGGGTGTTCGACGTCAGCTCATTTATTCACACACCGTAGATTGTACCTGTAGTACCTTGAGGACCATCGTCATCATTGGTGGTTTCTCTCGCGTCTGTTAACGGCTTTCATTATTGGCTGGTAATCAGACGATGTTCTTGCATGTTCGACATCAGCTCACACATTCGCATGCTAGAACTTGTATTTGTTTGGGTCGGGATGGAGCGCAAGACCCTGGATTGTGTCTGTTGTAATCCAGGCTGCGATTGTGGATTATTGTCATTATGTACATGACTCAATGATTGGATGGCTGCGACCATACCTGAGTCTATTTGTTCGATCTTAGTTGGATGGCTGCGCCCATACCCTAGATCCGGATTATAGCATACTCTGTTCGGATGGCTGCGTCCATACCATATATATACATCATGTACTTGAGATATCAATTGTATCTTTCTGTGCAGGTTTTCCGACGGCGGGCCTTCAGTTGGACATGTTCTCGTAAAGCATTTCACCCCTCTCTCTCTCGGGCCTCATGCTTTAGGGGGCATCTGTTACACAGTAATTTGTCACCGTCCTTACCATTCCCCGTCCCGCACAATGGACGACCCATTATGTGACCTGTGAACACTGTCATGCCTTGAAAACATCATCAATGCATCCCTCTGAGTATGAGCTTCATTTTCCCTTGAGACATCTCCTTGCAAAATCCATGAAAAACAGCTCTTTTTGCATTGGCGCGGGTAGACAGTTCAGTACTCGCGCCACTCAAGGAAATCCTGTAAAGAGGTCGCGCCACTTGGCGCTCTGTCATAGAGCAGCAATCGCGCCACCCATTTTAGGGACTGTTTTTTATATATGGATGGCGGAAGTTGAGTTCGAACAAACTCACAACCACTGCCTATCTTGAGTTGGGAGGTTTGGCTACGGGAGTTCTATGGAAGGGAAGTAGTTTTGCCACCTTCTATGGAACCTTCCTTGATGATAGGGCCAATCCCATAATAATAGGGATCCCAACTCCCTCCTTCCCCATCTATAAAAGCTTGCTCAGATCCATGGCAAGCTAGTCTTGAAGTGCTGAAGCTTTGCATCTCTTATTCCCAAGTGCCTTTGTGCTGAAAAGAATCCTTCCTTTCCCTTAAGGCCCATTCGAGCAAGGAGATCATTGTCACGAGACTCTGGAGAGGTTTCCCTTTCCCCCGGCGAGCTTTGCGAGACGTGGACGACCGGAGACCCGCGCGAAGGAGGCTGCAGCGTCAGAACTTGGTTGTAACTTCTATTCGTTTACCACTTTAATAGATGACTATGATTATGGTTCCACTCCTTTTTCCATGATGTTAATGCGAGTAATGTCTTTTCTGACCGATGTTTAGTTACGTATGCTGGTTCCTATGCTTGTATCTGTTTGTTCTTTCTGTGTGCAGGTGTTCATCCACGGAGATCGTGGAAGGATTGTGATCTGCCAGGACTGAAGGACGGGGACATCTCTTCTTCAGATCAAGCGCTGGAATCCAGGTAGGTTTTTTATCCCAAATCTTTCATTCGTAACTAGGAGCCTGCGTCATAGCATTGTTTGTTTGTTGCTAGACCCCTGCTGGGCTAGTAGGGATCGCCTCTGTCCGCAGAGGGGATTTACCTCCTCAACAATTATATTCGGTTTAGGGTAATACGACTTAAACCCATCTCAGTCACTTGTAAATCAACCTCCTATTGGTTTTCGTTCTACTCATTCATGATTGATATATTTTTTTATTTTTTTTTGTGTTCTACCATTTACCTCATACATATCGTTTAGCGTCTCCTTTCTAGGTTTCTGTGCTAACATTAAATCCCTGGAATGGTAGGAAATTTTTTTCTTTCTCTCGGTCTTCTGTGGCTATACTCGTTTCAGTTGGCTCGAGTTGCCCTGACTCTAAGCATCTCCATTCTAGCGAGAACACAGTATTCCAGGTACGTAGGTGGTTTATTTGTACCATTTCATCCTGTGTGTGGTTTCGTTCCAGGTAACGTCCTGGTCGTCGAGTTTTTCATTTTGACACTATTTGGGTATCCTTCATGGAAGTCGTATTTGGTATCGAGGTATTCAAATCTCCAAGGTAATACTTGTTTTTATGCTCAGTTCGAATGTAGTATTTTCTAAGGTGCCTTCACACCGCGCCATTATCGCTATCTCATGTTGCATTCATTTTGTTTCAGGTGAGTTCGACTCTCGACAAGAGTTCTCTTCCTTGGCATTTTGGTGAAGTAGAAATTCATTTGACTTGAATTCTGCGTATCTTGAACTTTCAGGTTGGTATCGACACGTCCTTAATATGAGTGTGACCAGGCTCTCTTGTTCTTATTGCACCAAAGTTGGTTTAAAAAATTCAAATTTTATTGTCACAAAAATTTTCTATAACTTCTGTCAGAGACTGGGACTGTTAAAACAATTTAATCTGGTTGATGTAATTCCCAGAATAATTATTCTCTGTAGTGTTACAATGAACCATGATAGCCTAGTTCCTTAAATTTGTTTCCGAATTTAATATATATATGTGATTCATCTCTTCTCTTGATGCCAAATCGATTCTATATTCTAATGATTGCTAGGTTACCATCTCATGTTATTACTATTTTTTTTTTAAAAGTTTGTTTCATCAGTAATGATCTTCTTAAATTTGATTAAGGGAGTAAAGACATTGACTAGTCTTAACTTCCCTTTTATGTTCCTCATTAACAATACCTAAATGAATATATATATATATATATATATATATATATATATATATATATATTGCAAGAGTTCTCAAGTCTACAGAAGTACAGTGAATGAGAAATTACCATTTCCACTAGGTTTATATCTTCATATGTATTATTTTACTCCAACAGTAGGCTCTCTGTATACTAATTAATTTGAAGTTTTCTTGTATTATTTGTTGATTTCAACCATACTATACTCTGCAACCTGTATATATATTTTCCTTGTTATACCAGATTCAATGTATCTAGTTTTCAAGCTAGTAGTCTTAACCAGCTTTTCATATAGATCGGGTGGGTGAAATAATTGTTATTCTTCACAGCTTATATAGGTTGCATGCCAATTTATAAAATTTTCATGATACTTATTTTTCAATAGAATATTCAGTTTGGAACATTCACTAGTCAAGGATGTTGTTCATGCACCAGTTTATAATTTCTTCTCAGTCCAGTATTGTTTACAAGTTTAGAAACCTCTATCTAGCTCTGGTTCTTATATGTCTGCACATGTCTAGCTGTGAAGAAAAGCTATGCTTCTCTCTTTCTCCATTCTAGGCTTTTTGTAGAGGGTAAATCTATAAATATACATGCATGGTTACTTCAATAATTCTACAAATCTGTACTTCATGTATTTAATCACTCCTCCATACAAGTTTTATTTCTCTAGTGTTTGCTGATGAAATTATATTTTGAATAGAAACATATTAAAGTTACACACATATGAATTATGAAGGTAGTATAAATCTCCAGATTTAAACCAGTCTCTGGTTTAGAGTTTTTCGATGATTTTCTTCATAATTTATGGTTCCTACAACTATGCAGAACTAAGAGGATTACATTCTTCTAAAAATTCTGTAACTGTAGGGAACACAAGAAATAGAACTTTGTAAGAAATTCATTCATTCATAAACACTATGGGCATACCACTTCTCAGAGTGACCAGTCCTCCCAACCTTAGAGTCCCTCTATCTCCAGAACTCACCCCCGAGCTGAGATCACCTCTAGAACAGACCAACCTCTAATCTGTTCAGGAATAGCTTATTTAAGCATTTGCTCCCCAAAGCCTGTTTCTAATTCTATGTCCAGAATCTTAGGATGATTTTCTTCCTGTTTGCCTAGGCTTCCCTTATTTAGGGATTTTTAAAGCTGCTTTCTTCTTTTCCTAGCTTTTTACCGCTTCCCAACTACTCTCCACCTCATTGGGGAGACTAGATTTTCCTCAAAATCTAATTTGGTAATAAATTCTTTCAAGCATTTTTGAAAGATTTTTTTTTTTTTTTGGGAAAGCATTTGCCTCTTTCGATCCTCATGGATTTAGCAAGTGATCTCATAATTCTCATTTGTTCAATCTACACATAATTATTTATTTATTTTTCATAATTAAATATTTGATTAAATCCACAAGATACTTATCCATTGGGGTCCACACCCCTTTGGATTAAATTTCAAATGTCTAACTTTGAAAGAAACATAAAACTAGGGGTGTTACATATTCCCCCTCTGAAAGAAAACACCATCCTCAGTGTTGATATCTAGCTACTAGAGTTCATTTTCCAAACAAAGATGGATATTTTTCCATCATCTCAGCTTCTCTTTCCTAGGTAGCTTCTTCATTAGTAAAGTGCTTCCACTGCACCTTTACTCTTGCTACTATTCGATTTCTCAATTCAATTTCTTCCCAGTCCAGTATTTGAAGTGGCTTTGGAAGGAAATCCCCTTCTGGTTCCACATGTATCACATTCCAATCAAAAATGTGAGAAGCATCATGTATATATATTTTTAATAATAAAACATGAAACATATCATGAAATTTAACATGGGGCAGTAAGGCTAGCTTATAGGCCACTAGTCCCACCCTTTCCAACACCTCAAAAGGCCCACAATATCTAGGAGCCAATTTCGCACAACTTCCAGCATAAAGTGTGCAATTTTTGGGTTTAATACGCAAATACACATGCTCCCCCACTTTGAATTCTCGATGTACCCTCTTCTTATCAGCATATTTTTTCTATTGATCTTGTGCGGTCTTATTGTTTCTTGTATTTGTTTAACAATTCTTTCCATCTCTTGTAAATCATCTGGTCCCAACATTAGCTTATCTTTAGGTTGGATCCAACTCAAAGGAGTACGACATTTCCTTCTATAGAGTGCCTCAAATAGACTCATTTTAATGGAGGATTGATAGCTGTTATTATAGGCATTGAATTCAGCTAAATGCAAGTAGTCTTCCCATTTTGATGGCCTATCCATCACATACATCCTCAACATATCCTCCAAAATCTGATTTTTTCTCTCCATCTAACCATCTGTCTGAGGGTGATAGGCAATGATAAAATTCATCTTAGTGCCCATGCCCCCAAATAGACCTTTCCAAAAGGCTGCTATGAACTTAGCATCTCTGTCTGAAAAAATCATCTTTGGTACCCCATGGAGCCTTACCACTTCCCTCAAGAATACATCTTCTACTTGGGTTGTCCCAAAAGTAGATTTCACAGGTATGAAGTGTGCAACTTTTTTTAAAGTGTCTACTAACACCATTACTGAGTCGTGTTGGTATTTGGTTTTGGGTAGCATTTTTATGAAACCTATAGAAACTGTGTCCCATTTCCATTCTGCAATCGGCAAAGGGTTTAAAAGACCAGTAGGATGCTGATGCTCAACTTTAACTCGTTGACACTCCATGCACTTAGCTAAATATTCTGCTACCTCTCTTTTCATTCATGGCCAAAACAACTTCTTTTTCAAAGATGTTAACATTTTCTGATATCCAGGATGCCCTGCATACGGCTGTTTGTGATATTCATCTAGGATTTCTCTTTTCAAATACTCTACATTGGGGATATACAATCTATTTCTATAGCAGATCAACCCTTTCTGGTTTTGAGTAAATTCAGCCATTTCTTTCTTTAGTATTTTTATCTGCAAATTCTTATAATTTGGATCCTGGTCTGTTACCTTTTTCACCCGTTCTTCTAAATCAAAACTAGCACTTCTTCCAATGATGTTTAAGTTTTGGCAAGCATTTCTGTTCAGTGCATCAACAATTTTATTTTCTTTCCCTCTTATATGTTTTATGTCCATATCAAATTCACTCAGAAATGACAGCCATCTGGCTTGTCGAGCATTCAAATCAGTTTGGGAAAAGAAATAGTTAAGACTAATGTGATCATTCATCAATGTAAATTTCTTTCCAAGAATATTGTGTCGCCACATCTTCAAGGCATGGATTACAGCAGCAAATTCGAAATCATAAGCACTATATTTATGTTCGTGTGTCTTAAGTTTCCTAGACTCATGCAATAACAGAGTTTTCTTGCAACAATACTCCTCCCAACACTTCTCTACATGCATCGGTACACACCACAAATTCCTTATTCGGATCTGAAATCTTCAGTATAGGGGTTGTCGTGAGTTTTAATTTTAATTGTTCAAAATTGTTTTGGCATTTTTCCGTCCACTCAAATTTGACACCTTTTCTTTGTAGGGAAGTTATGGGATATGCTATTGCAGAAAATTTTTCCACAAATTTGCGATAATAACTTGCAATCCCCATGAATGATCTCACTACTGGAACATCATTTGGCACCGGCCATTCTCTAATAGCCTTTATATTTTCAGGGTCAACAGCCAACCCTTGTTCAGAAATAATATGACCCAAGTATTGGATCTTGTCCTTATAGAATTCACATTTACTGAATTTGGCATATAACTAGTTTTCTTTCAAATTTTGCAACACTATCCTCAAGTGCTCTTTGTGCTCCTCCTTACTTTTTGAATAAACTAAACTATCGTCTATGAACACTAGTACGAATTTATCCAAGTACTTGTTCAACACACTGTTCATTAAGCACATAAAATTGGAAGGGGGATTTGTCAAACTGAAAGGTAGGACTACAAATTCGTAGTGTCCACACCTGGTTTGAAAAGTTGTTTTACTAATGTCTTCCTCCTTAATTTTGAGATGGTGATAACCAATCCTTAAATCAATCTTAGAAAATACTGAAGCTCCTCTTACCTGATAAAAAAGATCATCAATTTGGGGCAAAAGGTATTTGTTTTTAATTGTCAACTTATTCAGTTGACGATAGTCAATGCACATTCTAAAGGTTCCATCCTTCTTTTTCACGAACAACACCGGTGCTCCCCAAGGAGATACACTCGGTCAGATATAACCCTTATCCAACAATTCTTGCAATTGCATGTTCAGATCCATGAGCTCAGGGGGACTCATTCGATAAGGGGCTCGGGAAACAGCTATTGCTCTAGGCACCAAATTGATAGAAAAATCAATCTCTCTTTTGGGGGGAAGATGAGGAATCTCATCTGGAAAAACTTCCTTAAACTCTCTCACTACTGGCAGAGTATCTAACAGGTTTTCTTCAGGTTGTTGTTCTAATTCTTCAACATGTACTGCATATACTTGATATCCTTTCCTAGCTGTTCTTTTTAGTTGCAATGCTGATATTTGTCTTACAGAGATGGGTTTTGGTTTTCCTTTGAGAATAAAAGGTTTCCCTTCCTCATCTATGCAATGAAAATTTTTATCCCAATAGTTCATCATCGCCTTTATTTTTTCCAGCCAATCCATTGCTATCAGCATGTCATATGAGCCTAAGGGCAGAATGTTTAATTTCACTTCTGTCTGAAAATCATTTAATTTAATTGTTGTTTGAGGTAACTTATGAGTTACCTTCCTCTTCGTACCAGTGGCTAACTGGACCAACCAAGACTGCTGAAATTTTTCAGTCTTGAGATTGAATTTTTCTACCACTTGTGGACTAATGTAACTCAAAGAAGCACCTGGATCAATTAAAACAGTAAGAGATTGGTCAACAATATTACCTTCCATTTCAACCATGGTAGCTTGGTGTTCTTCTTGTCGATTCTCCAAGGCTGCACTGATAGTGGGTATATTTCTTGCTATATCATTTACTATGGTAGCTTCCCGATCTCTCATAATCATTTGAATATTTTAGTGGGGACAATACCTCAAGAGATGAGGTTCTCCACATCCCTAGCATTTCAAAGGTTCCCTCATTTTAACTGTGCCTTCTTTCTTATTGTCTCCATCTAATTGTTTGGAACCAACTTGAGACTGAGCAGTTTGATTTTCTTTTGGTTTATTAAACTTTTTCCGCTAATGATCGCTGCCAAAATTATTTAAATAATCTTGTTTCTATTTCTTTCCTTTGATTTCACCCTTGTTTATCCAGCCTTTTCCATGCTCACTCTTTCCTTTAAACTAGTGGTAGCAAAACCTAGCTTTTCTTACTGCTTCGTCCATAAATTTTGGGTTATCAAACTCGATCTTCTATTTGTACCCAGTAGGCAAAGAGGTCAAGAACCTTTGTACGTTTTCCTTCTCTTTCCTAATGTAAGGGACATATCTCAATAGATTTGTAGACTTGGTGACAAACTCATCCATAGTAAGCTGTCCCAGTCTAAGCTCATGAAATTCCTTTACTTTATCATCATAATAATGTTCATTTAAATAGTGGTTTTTAAACTTAACCTGGAAATCTTCCCAAGTAACTTTCTTTTCATCAATGGGATAAACCATTTTCGTCCCCTCCCACCACAAGGTAGCCTTACCTTGTAGCTAGTAGACAGCTAATCTACCTTTCAGATTGCTTTCATGTTCATATCTTTGGAAATATTTAATCATGTTCAACAACTAGGCTTCATCATATTCCTCCTTCTCCCCATCATAGGAGGGAGGTTTGATCTTTCAGACTTCCCCCTATAATTCCTTTTTATGCTTATACTGATGCCTAGTAACATCATCTTCCTCAGATTCATCAGAGAACTTGCCCTTCTTCCTCTTTCCGGAACCTTCACCTTCTTGGCTGTTCCGAGAAGTTAATTCTCTGATGAGCTTTTCCTCCTCCTCACTAGCTAATGACAGTCTGTCATTCTAGTTTCTTAGCTCAACCATCTCTCTTTGAAAAATGTACAACATAGCCATCACTGGAGCGTTGGGATCTGGTGTATTATCGTCATCACGTAGATCAACATAAATTTCATCACCTTCTGCCATTCCACTTTTATGTTTCAGCACCACTATACACTAAACAACACAGATCAGTAATAATTTATTTTTTTTCAACAATAAATAATTTATACAGTGAGCACACAACAACAATGATCACAACAACAACAGCCCAGTTTATGCAACATGGGCTTTGATACCATTTCTCACGTCTCCTCTTTTCTACCCCAATTTTTTTTTTCTTGGATAGTTTAATTCTATTCTCCTAATTTCCACAGCCATCCAGATCTATCATCGAATCTCATCAATGATAAATTTCAAAAGATCAGGGTTGTCTTAATATGTGTATGTGTAGATAACCACCCTAATATCTAAATTCTCTTCCCATGAGTTTTGGAGATTTATGTTTTACATATATGTATGTAGATAATTATATATATATATATATATATATATATATATATTACACACACCTAATTGATATGATTACCCATATTAATAGAACATATCAATATGTATAATTCATACAAACATAATTTTTCTGGTTATCCTGGGCCATAGAAAATTTCTAACCATATACTCAACTTTTTCACGCCCCCTTATAGGGTTCATCCCACTTAGGTTATGAATTTTCATGGTCATATTTTTATGGGCCTTATAATGGACATGTGATTCAATTGTTTTTATATGCTCAGACTATTTCAAAAGTCATGAAGCTATGTCTTGAACTTGACTTATCCAATGTCTTGAACGATTTATTTCCACTTATCTTGTGTATCATTCATTGTTAACAAGCATTCATTTACGCTTTATGGCCATTTTTTTAATTTTGTGATTTACTAACCACGACACCATGGATAGCTACGTACCTTCCACTGTGACGAGTTGACGGTAGGAATAGGCGACATTAAAGTTGTGTACCGGTTATGTTACGTTGGCAAGTTTGGTTTAATGTGACTGGCGTTGGATACCTTGTCGACCTCTCCACGTCGACATGGTTTAATGGCGCTCTGTTGATTTACGATTTTTTTTATTATCTCTCAACCCATATTTGTCATGTTTACACGCAATATTTTGTGTATTTTTATTGTTATATTTTCAACGTATGTCAGCTCATTAAGTAGTGTCGTCCCTGTGACACGATTTGAAAGCACTGGGAAATCGATTTCAATAAATGTATATTTGTGTTTGAACGACTATTTAAGGGATTTCTATTTTTTCCCCCAACTGATCCATGTATCTCCTATTAATCTGATGACATCTGGACGGTGGAGATTGTTCAAGCCTGCTAGGGTTTTGCTCGTCTTGGTTTGATGCGTCGTATTAATTCCTGACATGTTGAGTGGATTTTTTTTCTTTCGCCCTTCGCTCTTACTGGCTCACTACTGGTGTTAATACTCTGCACATCGAGAATAGAAAGACCTCGTGCTCTCCCCGGCCTCTGGCGTAACCAGTTTTTCGTTTCATGACCCTTCAGGTATGTGAATTTAGGCATTTGCCTTACCAGTAGTATTATATTTGGTTTATGGTATTACGACTTTGAAAAACCCATCTCAGTCACTTTTAAATCAACCTCCTATTGGTTTTCATTTTGCTCATTCGTGATTGATATATTTTTTTTATTTTTTTTTTGTTCTACCATTTACCTCATACATATCGTTTAGCATCTCCTTGCTAGGTTTCTGTGCTAACATTAAATCCCTGGAATGGTAGGAATTTTTTTTCTTTCTCTCGGTCTTCTGTGGCTATACTCGTTTCAGTTGGGCCGAGTTTCCCTAACTCTAAGCATCTCCCTTCTAGCGAGAACACAGTATTCCAGGTACACAGGCGGTTTATTTGTACCATTTCATCCTATGTGTGGTTTCGTTCCAGGTAACGTCTTGGTCGTCGAGTTTTTCGTTTTGACACTATTTCGGTATCCTTCCTGCAGGTCGTATTTGGTATCAAGGTATTCAAATATCCAAGGTAATACTTGTTTTTATGCTTAGTTCGAATGTAGTATTTTCCGAGGTGCCTTCACACCGCACCCTTATCGCTATCTCACGTTGCATTCATTTTTTTTCAGGTGAGTTCGACTCTGGACAAGAGTTCTCTTCCTTGGTATTTTGGTGAAGTCGAAATTCAGTTGACTTGAATTCTGCCTATCTTGAACTTTTAGGTCGGTATCGACGCGTCCTGAATATGAGTGTGACTAGGCTCTCTCGTTCTTATTGCACCAAAGTTGGTTTAAACAATTCAAATTTCATTGTCATAAAAATTTTCTATAACTTCTATAATTATTCTCTGTAGTGTTACAATGAACCATGATAGCCTAGTTCCTTAAATTTTGTTTCCAAATTTAATATATATATATATGTGTGTGTGTGTGTGTGTGTGAGTGTGTGATTCATCTCTGTTCTTGATGACAGATCGATTCTATATTCTAATTATTGCTAGGTTACCATCTCATGTTATTACTAATTTTTTTTTTTAGTTTGTTTCGTCAGTAATGATCTGCTTAAATTTGATTAAGGGAGTAAAGACGTTGACTAGTCTTATCTTCCCTTTTATGTTCCTCATTAAAAATACCTATATATATATATATATATATATATATTGCAATAGTTTTCAAGTCTACAGAAGTACAGTGAATGATAAATTACCATTTCCACTAGGTTTATATCTTCATATGTATTATTTTACTCCAACAAGAGGCTCTCTGTATACTACTTAATTCGATGTTTTCCTGTATTATTTGCTGATGTCAACCATACTATCCTCTGCAACCTGTATATATATTTTCCTTGTTATAACAGATTCAATATATCTAGTTTTCAAGCTAGTAGTCTTAACCCACTTTTCATATAGATCGGGTGGGTGAAATAATTGTTATTCTTCACAGCTTATATAGGTTACATGCCAATTTATAAAATTTTCATGATACTTATTTTTCCAATAGAATATTCAGTTTGGACCATTCACTAGTCAAGGATGTTGTTCATGCACCAGTTTATAATTTCCTCTCAGTCCAGTATTGTTTACAAGTTTAGAAACCTCTATCTAGCTCTGGTTCTTATATGTCTGCACATGTCTAGCTGTGAAGACAAGCTATGGTTCTCTCTTTCTCCATTCTAGGATTGTTGTAGAGGGTAAATCTATAAATATACATGCATGGTTACTTCAATAATTCTACAAACTTGTACTTCATGTATTTAATCACTCCTCCATACAAGTTTTATTTCTCTAGTGTTTGTTGATGAAATTCTATTTTGAACAGAAAAAGATTAAAGTTACACACTTATGAACTATGAAGGTAGTATAAATCTCCAGATTTAAACCAGTCTCTTGTTTAGAGTTTCTGGTTGATTTTCATCATAATTTCTGGTTCCTACAACTATGCAGAACTGAGAGGATTACATTCTTCTAACAATTTTGTAACTGTAGGGAACACAATAAATAAAAGTTTGTAAGAAATTCATTCATTCATAAGCACTATGGGCATACCACTTCTGAGATTGACTAGTCCTCCCAACCTTAGAGTCCCTCTATCTCCAGAACTCACCACCGAGCTGAGATCACCTCCAAAACAGACCAACCTCTAATCTGTTCAAGAATAGTTTATTTAAGCTTTTGCTCCCCAAAGCCTGTTTCTAATTTTGCATCCAGAATCTCAGGACGATTTTCTTCCTGTTTGCCTAGGCTTCCATTATTTAGGGATTTTTAAAGCTGCTTTCTTCTTTTCCCAGCTTTTTACCTCTTCCCAACTACTCTCCACCTCATTCGGGAAACTAGATTTTCCTCAAAATCTAATTTGTTCATAAATTCTTTCAAGGATTTTTGAAAGTGTTTTTTTTTTTTTTTGGAAAGTATTTTCCTCTTTCCATCCTCATGGATTTAGCAAGTGATCTCATAATTCTCATTTGGTCAATCTGCACAAAATTATTTATTCATTTTTCATAATTAAATATTTAATTACATCCACAAGATACTTATCCATTGGGGTCCACTCCCCTTTGGATTAAAGTTAAAATGTCTAACTTTGAAAGAAACATAAAACTAGGGGTGTTGCAATGTCGCACTCCTTAGATCTGTAGACAACCTAAAGATAAGCTAAGGTTGGGACCAGATGCCTTACAAGAGATGGAAATAATTGTTAAACAAATAAAAATAAACATAAAAATAACACAAGATTGACAGAAAAACTATGTTGATAAGAAGAGAGTACATCAAGAATTCAAAGTGGGGGAGCATGTGTATTTGCGTATTAAACCCAAAAAGAGCACACTTTATGCTGAAAGTTGTGCAAAATTAGCTCCTAGATATTGTGGGCTTTTTGAGATGTTGGAAAGGGTGGGACCAGTGGCTTATAAGCTAGCCTTATCGCCCCATGTTAAAGTTCATGATGTGTTTCATGTTTCATTGTTAAAAATATATATACATGATGCTTCTCACATTATTTATTGGAATGTGATACAGGTGGAACCAGAACGAGAGATCCTTCCAGAACCGCTTCAAATATTGGAGCGAGAAGAAATTGAATTGAGAAATCGAATGGTAGAAAGAGTAAAGGTGCAGTGGAAGCACTTTACTGCTGAAGAAGCTACCTGGGAAAGAGAAGCTGAAATGATGGGAAAATATCTATTTTTGTGTTAAAAAAAAAATGAACTCTAGTAATTAGTTATGAACACTAAGGATGTTGTTTGCTTTTAGAGGGGGAATATGTAACACCCCTAATTTTATGTTTCTTTCAAAATTAGACATTTGAACTTAAATCCAAAGGGGAGTGGACCCCAATGGATAATTATTTTGTGGATTTCATTAAATATTTAATTATGGAAATTAAATAAAATAATTTTGTGCATATTGACCAAATGAGAATTATTAGATCACTTGCTAAATCCATGAGAATGGAAAGAAGCAAATAATTTCCCCAAAAATCTTTCAAAAAATCCTTGAAAGAATTTATTTCCAAATTAGATTTTGAGGAAAATCTAGTTTCCCCAATGAGGTAGAGAGTAGTTGGGAAGAGGTAAGAAGCTGGGAAAAGAAAAAAGCAGCTTTAAAAATCCCTTAATAAGGGAAGGCTAGGCAAACAGGAAGAAAAACATCCTGATATTGTGGACGCAGAATCAGAAACAGGCTTTGGGGAGCAAAAGATTAAATAAGCTATTCCTGAACAGATTAGAGGTTGGTCTGTTCTAGGAGATGATCTTAGCTCAGTGGTGAGTTCTGGGAGACAGAAGAACTCTAAGGTCGGGAGGTTGATCATTTGCAATAGTGGTATGTCTTTAAATTGAATGGTTTTTAGTACATAATTCTGGAAAAAATGATTATACATAATTGTTTGATTAAGTTATTGGATTTGTTAGTTCCCACATTTAACATAATTGTAAAGAAAGAATTAATCCCCTTAATTCTGTAGAGTTGTAGAAATAGAAATCTGTGGAGGAGAATCCAACAGAGTCTCTAAACCAAGGTTGGTTTAAATCTGAGGATACATGTTACTCCACAAATAAGTTAGTGCTTTAACTTTAATCTACTTCTGGTTGAATATATGACTATGATATGTATACATAGGAGAAAGCAGCATGAGATTTCATGTACAACTATCTAAAATAGAACTAGATAAACTGTAATCTGAGTTGTGTAGGAAATGATTGAAAACACTTGATGTCCTATAGTAAATACACCATCTATACACAAACAGAAGCAAAAGAGAAATTAATTCCTGCATATACTAGTCTATTTCTATAAAATAATGAAGTAAATAGCAGCTAGTGAAGGAAATGGCCATGAGAGTACGTTGTCTAGGGATTAACGCAGTCACAGCTCTATTGGTAATATACATGTACACACAGTAAATTGACATGAGGCTACCAACTAAGATTTAGCATGATGAGATAAAATTTTATATGAAGTTGAGACTACTAATTGAAAGAAAGATGAGTGAAAATGGCCTTTACATCAGTTGGGTTGATTAGTAGTTAATTAAATTTCATATAAATATTTTTTAGAAATTATTGAAGAATGAGCACAAAAGGAAACATTTATTTGCAGTAGTAAAAGCATAAAGTGACACAGAAATATAAGATAATAACTATAAACAGAACCTTCCTATTCCTAATAGGAGACAAGAAAACAGTTGGAATATATCCTAAACCATATTACAATTATGGAACAAGTACCTTGTGGGAGTAAACACGAGAGATAAAAATTCAACTCTGTCACATTAACCAAGGAAAATTCTTAAACATAGTCTTAACTCAGACTTCAATTATTATTTCTATTATTACTATAAAATTCCTCTGTAAACTTTGATCACTACATCTAAAGGGAAATAATCAAAACTGTACCACTGTATAGTTATAATAGCAACCACAATAGAAATGGGCGAACAAGTAAAGGAATAGAAATCTAAAAGCCCAAGAAGTAAATCGATGGCGATCCACAATTTAATTACCTGGTACAACATTTATTGACCTCGAGGAGAGGTCAACCCTCGAATCAATATCTTGGAAAAAAAAAAACGAATCGACATGTACACCGAGTACCAGAACATGTCGCATCCAAGGTATGAGTAGCCAGTTCATAACGTTAATACAACTGAGGAAATTAAATAGACAAGCAATATTGTGTACTGTAACCATGTAACGTGAGGAACAAGGTCACTCCATCAAAACATCGATCCATATCACCATACATACGAGCCACCCAAAGTGAAATCGCATCAATTATGGCGTATCATGCATTTCATAAATTCATGAGATGGAAACAAAAATAAAATATTATTTTACTAGTCAATGGTTGGCATTAAGATTAAGTGACATTTTGGTAGAGTTAGTTCGACATACAAAAGTAACCAACTCAATTGCTCCACATGTATAGGAAATTCGACATCCATGTATTATGGTGGGGTAGAATTCATATACTGCTCTATGACGCTATGTTAACTACAACCATATAGTAAGTACATGGGATCGAGGCACATATAAAATAGGTCGATTAGTAACAGTTAATTTAAAGGAGAACTCATGATGTTAAAAATCATGGGAAGTAATAACAAAAAGGGATTTCATACTAGAAAGTTAAGATATATACATATATAAAATATATATATAGAGAATAAGGTATATTTATATCTTTACTTATGGATAGAGAGTTAAATGGTTAATTGAAAGGTTGCGTATAGGGTAAAACACATGATAATTGGAAAGGACACAATGCTAGTAAGAAAGCAAAAGAGTCATCAAGGTGGGACAACCAAGAGAATTCAGTGTAAGTAAAATGCCTATATTGATAGGTTAACATGAAAAAAAAAATTGTGTTATTGGGGTGCAGGGAGAGACGTTACACTTGCCCTGGTCCCAAATGCACACAACTGGTAGCCACAATGTCAAGTGAACACCAAGACTTGGTCAAGAAGGAAACACATTGGAAACTTCCAAACTCATAGAATATACTTTGTCTTAGCCACAAGGCCACCCTACGCTGCAGTATGAACGAAATCTCCTTCTCCTCATGCCCATACCAAAACTGAACAAACACTGCATGAAGCCCCAAAACAAACCATATGTTTCTCGTCACTATTCTAGAAAGTTCACCGCAAATGGGAAAGACCATGCATGCATGCATGCCACACATGTCCTACATCCATTTCCATGTGGAGTCTCGTCATGTCACCCCCTGTACAGATCTTTATACGTCGATATGCAACCCCATCACGGATCCTCCAAACCATTCTTATCTTCATCAACTCTTAGAATAAAATATGTCTCAATTAATTAATGAATAATTTTAAATATACAAGCTAAAATAAACACAAAAACAACAATAACAATTAATTAGCGTTGTTATGAGTTTTAAAAGCTTTTGGGCGAACCTGCAAATGTGGGTTACACATTTTGGTAAACATGTGGCAGGAAACACGAAATAAAAAAGTGGTTTTTAGACTCTCTTTTCCACTACCCTAATCCTTAAATGAGCAAGAATATATGGAATGCCATTGAAATGTTTAAACTTTTTTTGGTAGTTATAGTTTCTTATATATAAGCTAGTTTTACAAATCATAAATACTCTATTAAGAACTATTATTTACAAATAAAGAGTAGAGAAATATTGAGGTATTTTATAATATTAATTTATAACATAGTATTTCTGATCAATAATGTAAAAATAATATTTGCAGTAACGTTTATACCATTAGCGTTGCAAAGTAAAGATAATGTGTATATAAAGATAATTTGAATATTATATTATATCCGTGTGAAACTATTTTTAACATTTAATTTTAATATTAAAATTATCTTAGTTTTTAAAATAAGTTTAAAGTAATTGGTAAAATTTAAATTTTATTTTTAGAAATATTTAAATATTTAAATAAATTAAATGTGATTGAAATTTTATAATATTTCCAATAATACAATAAATATTTAAAGAATTAAAACACTATAATTTGAAATTTCCAAAAATAATATAAATATTTAAACATATTATTTATCGATAACTACTTTCTCTAAAATATTTAAGCATTTGTTAATGTCTCTCAATATAATATTCACAACCATATTGACAAGGTAAAGTGACTGCGATTAGTTTTCACAATGAGTTTGGTTGTAGTAGTTGAAATTCAATCTTTCAAAAAGTTTATGATTAAATAATTAAATTATATTAAGTAGAAATGTGTAAAAAAATGGCTTAATGAGGACATTTTCGTGATTGAGCTTCATTATTAAGATATTTAAACATTTGTTAATGTCTCTTAATATAATATTGAGAAGATAAAGTGAGTGTGATTAGTTTTAAAAATGAGTTTCGATGTAATAGTTCATAATCAATCTTTCAAAAGGTTTGTGATTTAAGAAATAAATAATTAAATTTTATTTAGTAGCACTGTGTCAAAAAATGGCTTGATCAAGACATTTTCTTGAGTGAGTTACATTTCTTGATGGAGACATTGGTATATTCTTATATTGAGATATTTTTTTTCTTAACTTGGTAATAATTGGAATAAAAAATTTGAAATTAGCTATTTCAAATTTTATATAAATCTCTTCATCTATATTTGTAAGTGCTAGATCGAGCTATTGAGGGCCTAAAAACTGATGTTTTAGCTACCCTTCTACACCATGTTGTAGCATGAAAGATTTAATGCAATGTTTAACATTATATGGTAAAATTGATCCAATTATATTAGTGAATGAATCCTCTATCCAATAAAAATTTTGAATTCATATTATATTTTTCATCTAATTTCTTTAAACCTTATGCTTGAAATTTATCTTGACAAATTTCGAAGGGGCTGAATGAAAAATCAATAACATAAAATATAAGAAACCAAAAAAATTGAAAAAATAGCAAACACTTCATTTACTATTCCTCTTCAATGGGGTACTCTTGGTTTTTGAATTTACCAAAAGAGTAGAAGAAAATCATGTATGAACACAAATGTTTGAAAAATAAAATTCAAATATTAATTTTCCAACTTGGAAAAATAATTAAAAATGTAAATGTAAATAAAATTTCAATATACATTGGTTAGTGCTTTATGTAACACATGCATATCTGTTAAGATGTGCCAAAATTTGAAAGGAAAAACATTTAATTTAATGGAATAGAAATCAGAGTGATTATATAACACCGATATTAAAAAAAAGATACAAGAGGACATCAAAATAATTTCCTATAAAATGCCTTTATACTCGAAATCAAAATTCACAAATACTATATCAATTTTGAGGGCCTCAATTGGATAAAACAATAAAATTTTAAAATTTAATGACCACTTTTAGCCAAAAAAATGTAGCCTATTTTCATGGAGAGACTCTTTTGTTCCTTTTTATACAATTCCTAGTACTTATTGTATTTGACTTCTCTAGTGTTCTCCGAACTATAATTATTTATTCATATATAATAAGAGAAAATCATAATAAATAATGATATTATATCAATATATTATATTAGTGTAACAAATGTGGTTACATGTATAACAACATAAAATAAACTTTTATGAAGGCCTCCAACTTGACCCAAAGAAAATGCAATTGTTAGGATTTGTGTGTCTAAGTGTTCATATACATAATAAACTAGAAATTGGACCACATGTTGCAAAAAAAACTCTATAAGCCAGTAGCGTAGGAAAGAGTAGCATTGAAGCTAAAATTAAAGTGTAAACATATCCATAAGATCACTGGATTGAAAATAAAAATGAATACAATTTGATCATATCATTTAGGTTTTAAATTGGAGGAAATGTGATGTAGGGGCATTAGACACTAGCCAGCAATGTAGGAGTTTTGTCCACATGTTGTGGCTAGTAGGGTTTGAAAACATTTGAATTATAACAGCTAGGTGTCAATACCTCAACTAATTGTATTATTTAGATCAGTTATTGTCGTAGAAGTTGAATAGCTCAGATAGTCTAGCTGCCATATTTCAATTAGTTGAATTGTCTTAATTAGGCTGTTGATTTCTAAAACGGTCCTCGCAGAGGAACCAAACAGACAAATATTCATGTATATAAATGTAATCCCTCATATGTATATGAGAGGAGGAGAGGAGGAAGAGAAGAGGAGATATTTCTGCAATAAAACTCTGTGTGTTACAAATTGTTTCCAGTTAAATGATTTCAATGCTCATTGGCCATCAAACTGTGTCGAATTCTTATTAATGAAGAAATTGTTTGATTGAGAAACGATTGTACACTGGTTCAGTGTGAAATCGTTGAGAATGGTGATTGTATAATTCCGCATTATCTATCTATTGTTCCTGTGAATTGGTTGGATACACCCTGCGAGTTAAATTCCACCATAGTCCTCTATTTGTATCGTTATTATGGAATTCCCCACTGTATAATCGTAACGAATTCAATTGAAACAAACCCGAGCCATAGACCAGATTTAAGGCATAGAAGGGCATCCAAACCCCGACTCAACCTTTGGTTGATCATTGTAGCAAAACCAAGAGTGGATTCCCAAAGGTGGATTGCACATATCACATCGCTTTCGCGGAGAAGGCGGTATTTTCCGAATTGAAGCGATTCCATAGAGCCTTCGACATGTGGCACTGGACAGGAGTACAAAACCGCCTTTCCATATTCTCATCGCACGTTAACGTTCATACCAGGAGGTGGAGCGATATTGTCGAGTGTCGTCGATCTGGCGCAGAGTCATCAGACGGTGGTCATCTGACAGAGATGCACGAGCTTTAAACAAGGTACGATGAGTGCGTTGATTGGGAGATTGAACGTAGACGCAGGGCCTAGAGCAAAGGATTATTTAAAAGTTATTTATTCAAAAAGGCGTGTGTATTAATATAAAATATCAAGGGTTACAACCTTAGCCCCAAGGCTTGGAGACAATTATATAACTCGAGTATATAAGTGAAAAAGTCGTGAATATATGTTTATTTATCAATTTCTCTGAAATTGATGAATAAAACCAAGGAGGGGGAAGAAGACCACGTGGGGAAATAAACAGAGGAATTCAGAAAGGGAAATTCCAACAGAGCCACGCTACAGGAGTTGACCAGCTCTCCGTGGGGCTGTCTTTCAGCTGTTTTTGCGTCATTTGTGGTATCAGAGCCATTGTTTTAAGGTTGTTTTTGTAGAAGAGCTGACATGGCGATCCGAGTCGGTAGAGGTGCTGGCAGAAGGAGGCCCGTTTCCAACGTAGAGGTGTTGGGGATGTTGCAGAGGGTCGAGGCCAGAATGGATGCCGTGGAGCAAAGACAGCCGAGAGATCCCGAAGACATCAGTGAACTTGAACCAGAAGAAGCTGAAGAAAATGTTAAAATTCCTCCTGACATGAGCCTCCTCAGAACTATTTTGGGGTCTTTAGTTAAGCCCAGAATTGAAGTGTCGAGTTATGCTGGGGGATTGAATCCAGAAGAACTGGTGGATTGGATAAACAAAATGAATAAATGCTTCGATTATGAAGAAATAAGCGAAGATAAAAGGGTCAAGTTTGCAGTAACAAAGCTGAAGGGACATGCTGCACTTTGGTGGGATGGAGTGCAGGCAGAAAGGAGGAGATTTGGAAAGCAACCTATCAAGATTTGGACCAGAATGATGGCTAAATTAAAGGGTAAATTCTTGCCTAGTGATTACCAGCTGACATTCTATAAGCAAATGCAGAACTTGAGACAGAGGTTGCTGACAGTAAAATAAACATAGAGGAATTCTACAGAGTGAGCATAGGGGCTAGGTAATTCCAAGACACACCTGAGAAGACTACCAGATATGTGAATGGTCTCAAGTTGGAGATCCAAGATGAGATTGGCCTCCGGTCTCCTAAGACAGTGGGAGAGGCCTATCAGATGGCCTTGAAAGTAGAGGAGAAACTCCTGAGGAATCAGTCTTCCAGGAAGAGAAGTACTTTCCATGGAAAGGGAAGTCAGGGTGGTAGAGGAAATCCTACTACACCCAGGGATGGAGCTACCAGTAGCTCGCCTCAAAATGCATCTGCAAAGGATGATGCAAGGGGAAAAAGGGGTTCTTATAGAAGAAAAGTAAGAGGAGGTAGAGACAGAGGCAGGGGTAGAGAATTGAGGTGTTATAGATGTTATCAAGTGGTACACAAGCACTATGAATGTCCAGAGAATGTGGGTGCCAGTCTAAGGAATGTTGTTGCTGCCCAGGCTGGAGAAGAGGAAAAAATTGAAGAAGAAATTCTTCCAGAGAGGGGAGAATCCTTGGTGGTAAATAAGGTCCTGTTGAAGCAAGCTAAAGAAGTCACTAAACCTGCACAAAGAAAGACCTTGTTTAGGAGCATATGCAAAGTCCAAGGGAAATGCTGCCAGCTAGTCATTGATAGTGGCAGCACAGACAATCTGGTTTCCACTGAGGTAATAGAAAAGTTGAAGTTGAAAACAAGGGAGCATCCAAATCCCTATAGGGTGTCCTGGCTGCACAAAGGGCACCAGCTGGTTGTAAAAGAGCAGTGTGAGATAGAGCTGTAAATGGGCAAATACAAAGATAAGGTCCTATGTGATGTAATGCCCATGGATGTGTGTCATATACTGCTGGGTAGACCTTGGCAGTTTGACAGAGCAGCAGTGCATGATGGCATGAAGAACACTTACAAGTTCTTCAAGGATGCAGTACATCATACACTGATACCCATGGAATAAGGAGAGTCATCTAGCAGAGTGATTGATCCAAAGACCTTGTTGCTGAGCGGGAAGGAATATTTGCAGCAGATAGAAGAAGAAGAGGTAAGTTTTGCTTTAGTTTGCAAACCTAAGGTAGTTCTTACTTCTACAAAGATTTCTGATTTACCAATAGAAATACAAGTGATGTTAGATGATTACTGTGACATTGTTGTGGAATATTTACCTGATGAGCTGCCACCTGTGAGAAGGATCAGCCATCAGAGAGATTTTATCCCTGGCTCAAATCTGCCAAACAAGGCAGCCTATAGAATGACTCCCAAAGAAAATGAGGAAATCAGGAGACAAGAACAGGAGTTGGTGGACAAGGGGCTGATTAGAGAAAGTGTGAGTCCATGTGCAGTACCAACAGTATTGAGCCCAAAGAAAGATGGGGGCTCGAGGACATGTACTGATTATAGAGAAATCAATAAAATCATAATCAGGTACAGATTTCCTTTTCCCAAAGTTGAGGACTTAATGGACTGTTTGAGTGGTGCTAAATATTTCTCAAAGATAGATTTGAAAAATGGATACCATCATATTAGAATAAGAGAGGGTGATGAGTGGAAAACTGCCTTTAAAACAAATGAAGGGCTATATGAATGGATGGTAATGCCTTTTGGGTTGTCAAATGCACCTAGCACTTTTATGAGACTTATGAATGAGGTATTAAAAGAGTTCATTGGTAAATTTGTGATAGTGTACCTGGATGATATATTAGTTTTCATGAGAACTAAAGAAGAGCATTTAAGGCATCTTAATCATGTCTTGAAGAAGCTGCACCAAGAGAAACTACTGATAAATTTGAAGAAATGCTCATTCATGAAGGAAGAGTTGGTGTATTTGGGTTTTTTTGTTTCTGCAGAAGGATTGAAGATGGACCCAGAAAAGGTTAAGGAAATTGTGGAATGGCCTTCACCCAGGAATGTCTTTGAGGTAAGAAGTTTCCATGGAATTTCTAGTGTTTACAGAAAGTTTATAAGAAACTTCAGTAATATTAATGCACCCATAATTAAGAAAATAAAGAAGAGAAAACATCCATTTAAGTGGACTGCTGAGGCAGAAAGAAATTTTAAAGTTTTGAAGCAAAAGATAATGGAGAAGCCTGTTTTGGTTCTGCCTGATTTTACTAAACCATTTCAAGTAAAATGTGATGCCAGTGGAGAGGCCATTGGAGCTGTGTTGAGTCAATATGATAAGCCTGTGGCATATTTCAGTGAAAAGTTGAATGGCACCAGAAGAAAGTATTCCTCTTATGAGAAGGAATTCTATGCAATTGTTCAGGCACTGAAGAAGTGGAGACATTATTTGATGTCGAGGGAATTCGTATTATATTCTGACAATCATGATTTGCAGTACATTTTACAACAACCCAAGTTGAAACATAAGCATGCTAAATGGGTTGAGTATCTCCAAAGTTTTAATTTTTTTTTGAAACATATAACTGACCAAGCCAATAAAGTAGTTGATGCTTTGAGTAGGAGGCACATGCTTGTTCAAGAAACAAATTTTGAAGTTGTAGGATTTGATTTTCTCAAAGAATTATATAAAACAGATCTAGATTTTAAAGAAGCATTTGAGGCATGTAGTAACCTTGTTTTAACCGATAGAAGCCAGTGGCTGGATTATTTCCTGCAGGAGGACTTGTTATTCAAAAGAATCCAACTGTGTGTACCAAAATGTTCCATGAGATAAAATTTGATCAAAGAGAAGCATAATGGTGGACTTGCTAGACACTTTGGCACCGATAAGACTTATGAGCAGCTAAGTCACTTTTATTACTAGCCCAAGATGAGAGTGGAAGTGGACAAGTTTGTGAAGAATTGCAAAATCTGTCAGTATGCTAAAGGAAGGAGCCAAAATGCAAGATTGTACACTCCCTTGCCTATTCCAGACAGGCCTTGGGACATGGTGAGTATGGATTTTGTTCTAGGATTGCCCAAGACTCAGAGAGGGAATGATGCAGTATTTGTTGTAGTGGAAAGATTCTCCAAAATGGCACATTTTATTCCATGCTATAAAAATAGTGATGCCATCCATGTTTCTAACTTGTTCTTCAAGGAAGTTGTTATATTGCATGGGTTTCCCAAGAGTATTGTTTCAGACATAGATACCAGATTTGTGGGTCATTTTTGGAGGACATTGTGGAAGAAACTTGGTACCAAACTGAGTTTCAGCTTAGCTTATCATCCCCAGACTGATGGACAAACTGAGGTAGTGAATAGGAGTCTGGGAAATTTGTTGAGGAGTCTTGCAGGAGAACATCCCAAGCAGTGGGATCATATTTTTCCTCAGGAAAAATATGCATATAATGACTCACCAAACAGGAGCATAGGGCAGAGTCGATTTCATATTGTTTATGGAATGCACCCTAGAGGAATATCATAGTTAATAAATCTGGGAAAGGCAGAGCTAAGGAGTGTAGATGGTGAGGAATTTTCTTTAGAGATCCAGGCCATAGATGAACAAGTGAAATGGAAAATACAAGGCAGCAGCATCAGATACAAAAGCAGATCAGACTTGAGCAGAAAAGAAGTTCATTTTGAAGTAGGAGATCAGGTTTTGGCACACTTGAGAAAGGAGAGATTCCCAAAGAAGAAGTACAACAAATTGAAGTTCAAAAATATTGGGCCATGCAAGATACTTAGGAAGTTTTCTGCAAATGCTTATGAGATTGAATTACCTCCTCATGTTGGAATATTTCCCATTTTTAATGTTGCAGATTTTTACAAGTATGAGGATGATGGTGCAGAAGAAAGATCAGCAGACAAGGAACAGATTGAGTAGAGGGAACAACTACCTCCAGCGCAACCACTGCAACTAGAGAAGATATTGGATAAAATACCATTCAGAAGGACCAAAGGACAAGAGTACTTTCAGTACTTGATCAAATGGAAGGACAGGCTAGAGGAAGATGCCACTTGGATGACTGAAGGGATGTTGCAGAAGATAGGAAAATCAGTGGAAGAGCTCATGGACAGGAACCCATGAATAAAATTTCCCTCAGGAGTCTGATGCAGGGGCATTAGACACTAGCCATCAATGTAGGAATTTTTTCCACATGTTGTGGCTAGTAGGGTTTGAAAACATTTGAATTATAAAAACTAGGTGTCAATACCTCAGCTGATTTTATTATTTAGATCAGTTAGAGTCATAGAAGTCAAATAGCTAAGATAGTCTAGCTACCATATTTTAGTTAGTTGAATTTTCTTAATTAGGCTGTTGATTTCTAAAACGGTCCTCGTAGAGGAACCATACAGACAAATATTCATGTATATAAATGTAATCCCTCGGATGTATATGAGAGGAGGAGAGGAGGAAGAGAAGAGGAGATATTTCTGAAATAAAACTCTGTGTGCTAACAAGTCTTTCCAGTTAAATGATTTCAATGCTCATTGGCCATCAAACTGTCTCGAATTCTTATTAATGAAGAATTTTTTTGATTGAGAAACGATTGTACATTGGTTCGGTGTGAAATAGTGAGAATGGTGATTGTATAATTCCTCATTATCTATCTATTGTTCAAGTGAATTGGTTGGATACACCCTTCGATTTAAATTCCACCATAGTCCTCTGTCTGTATCGTTATTATGGAATTCCCCACTGTATAATCGTAACGAATTCAATTGAAATGAACCCGAGCCATAGACCAGAGTTAAGGCATATGAAGGGCATCCCAACCTCTACTCAACCTTTGGTTGATCACTGTAGCAAAATCATGAGTGGATTCCCAAAGGCGGATTGCTCATATCTCACCGCTTTCGCGGAGAAGGCAGTATTTTCCGAATTGAAGAAATTCCATAGAGCCTTCGACACGTGGCACTGGACAGGAGCACAAAACCACCTTTCTGTATTCTCATCGCACGTTAACATTCATACCAAGAGGTGGAGCGATATCATCGAGTGTCAGCGATCTGGTGTAGAGTCATCGGACGGTGGTCGTCTGACGGATATGCGTGAGGTTTAAACAAGGTATGGTGAGTGTGTTGATTGGGCAATTGAACGTAGATGCAGGGCCCAAAGCCAAGGCTTATTTAAAATTTATTTATTAAAAAAGGCATGTGTATTAATATAAAATCTCAAGGGTTATAACCTTAGCCCCAAGGCTTGGAGACAATTATATAAGTCGAGTATATAAGTGAAAAAGTCGTGAATATATGTTTATTTATCAATTTCTCTGAAATTGATGCATAAACCCAAGGAGGGGGAAGAAGACCACGTGGGGAAATAAACAAAGGAATTCAGAAAGGGAAATGTTGACAGAGCCACGCTACAGGAGTTGACCAGCTCTCTGTGGGGCTGACTTTCAGCTGTTGTTGTGTCAAAATGATAGTGCTCTCCTCATATTATGTTCTTACTACTTGTCAAGATTTCTCTAAACATATTGTTAATGAATTGAGTACATTAGAATCCAATTTGTATAAAATTTTGATGTGGCTAGCATTGGAATGCACTGAGAAAATAAGGTTATATTCTTAATCCCTTCCTTAAACCTAACTATTCCAACATAAATTACTCCATAAGATTTGATGAGGTAGATAGAAACATCTTTGTGTTTTATGTACTATTCATTTTTTATTCATACCAACCTGCATATGTTGAGGATGGACATCGAGTGTATCACTTTGTTCCCATCAAGTGCCAAAATTATGTTCAGCTTCAAAATGAAATTGTACATCCAAACAATCTATTCTCAAGTTGAAAAATAAGGTTTTGTGTATTGTAAAAGTTCTTTCGATTTTGGTTCTGAAGATGATATAAGATGCTATGTTCTGTACTAATTACTTTTTATATTGGTTTCTTAAGTAAAATTGTCTTTGACATGTAAGCATCAACTTGGGGATTAAACCAAAATGCAACAAATCCAAGAGCCTACTGACCTTACAACTCGTACACAAGAAAAAAAATCATTCGCTTCTCAAACTCGACAAAATTTTCAGCTAGCTTTTATTATTCAGACATTTATGACTTCAAAACATTTGTTGTTTTTTTTTTTTAGAATATCACGTATCAACCAAAATGTTTGTAAATAAATTTACTGAGAATCCAATTTGGACTAAAATTTTGATGTGGCCAGAATCGGAATGAGCTAAAATAAGCTTGTATTCTTCATTCATTTCTTAACTATGAATTTTCAAATACACAGGCCTCCAGAAGATTTGTTTAGGTTGACAAAAAATTTAAAGCTCGATGCTAAGTGCTACATTAGTTCACCAGTCATCATGAACCAAAGAACATTTCTTAGACACATAACAGTGATCTAATAGTTAACAATGTTTGTGACAAGAAAATGTGCACAAATTTTCCTTCACAATGACAAACAACTTCTTTCTTGGAACATTTGTGCACATTTTCTTGTCACAAACATTGTTAAATGTTAGATCACTGTTATGTGCCTAAGAAATGTTCTTTGGTTCATGATGATTGGTGAACTAATGTAGCATTTGTCCCTGACCATATGTACTATATTTCAATGCCTATTCCATCTTCCAATTCCATGAAGATGTCATAGCATTATGCTTGCTAATATTGCATTAAAAAAAAAAATCGCTCTCTCAACCCCTAACAGCGATGAAGAAACTGACCCCTGATAGCGATGAAGAGCAGTGATGAAGAAACCCACCCTTTTCTCTTGACCCCTAGCAACGATGAAGAAACCGACCCTGCTCTCTCGACCGTTGGTAGCGATGAAGAGCAACGATGAAGAAACTGACCCTGCTCTCTTGACACCTAGCAGCGATGAAGAAACTGACCCTTCTCTCTTAACCCTCACAGCAATGAAGATACAGGTAGACTTAAGTTTATATTTTGGCATAGGCTATGATGTTTAGGATTGTTTCCTTCTCAGAACATGGCGAGACGTCTTCTGATTGTTACCTAGATGATGGTGGAAAGTATATATCCACTTAATTTTAAATCTGAAATGCCCATTATTTTCTACAATTCTAGTTCCATTTTGACTATTTTAATAAAGAACGTTGATTAGTAATTTTAAGTTGGTGTTGGGAGTGTGATTTAAAACTTCTTTTACTTGATTAAGAGTTCGTTTCCTTATGAGCATTGTTAAATTTTGACAAACTACGCATGTTATTCAGGCTTCAGCGCTTTAGTGTTATTTGTAGTCACCTCACTAGACATTCTGCTTGATGACAACCACAAAGTTCCATTTGATATTCTACTCATTGCTAAACCAATAAGAAGCTATACCAGATGTCCTTTAATTTTGATCTTGGTAAAAATGCCAAAAACAGCCATTAGTTGCATGAAGCATTTGTTCCTCAACTGCCGCAGGATGATTTACATAGACTTCTTATATCCACCAATACAAGCAACTTGGTTTCACTTAGTGAGAAAAATCTATCATTTTTTTTCTCATCTGAAGTTCAATACCCAGTGTTTTTTATTCCATACTTTCTAGTGGATGGGATTTTTTATAAATATTACCATATAGTTGGAACTTGGAAGGGTCTTACGATTAGTCTCTGCTTTGAACTATAGGCATATGTACAAGAAATCGACATTCACAAGAGGACAATGTTGCTTGTCAATAAAGCAGATCTTTTACCAGTTCATATCAGGTTTCTCCCTCAACTGTCAAATATCAGATATTTGATGTGCAGTAGATGTAAAATAGTGAATGTAATATTTGTGAGGAAAAAGTGCTAATTATTATTTTTTTGAAATCACAGACAAAAATGGGCAAAATAATTTTGTTCACAAGGAATTTTGTATCTAAAGCTACTTCAGCAGCTTTAGAGGGTAAAGATCATATGAGCTATTCAAAAAATTTAGTAAATCCAGAGGAATTTCTAAGGACATCAAAATTTATGGTCGAGAAGAGCTTTTGAGTCTCTTGCATAAAGAGGTAGAAGCAATTTTAGCAATCAGGAAAGCTTCGACTGAAACGAATAAGCAAGGTCAGCGAATTTTAAACCAATATTCAAATTTTGATTCAGCTTACAGTGAGAGTGATGTATTGATTAGTAACCCCAAGGTGCTAGATTCTAGTGCTAGGCGTGTGGTTGTAGGGTTTGTTAGCTATCCTAATGTGGGTAAAAGTTCCACAATAAATGCATTGGTTGGATAGAAAAATACTGGTGTCACATCAACACGAGGAAAGACCAAGAATTTCTAGACACTTATAATTTTTGATAGGCTCATGTTGTGTGATTGTCCTGGTCTAGTTTTTCCTAGCTTTTCAAGCTCCATAGATGAACTGGTTGCTTCTACTGTGTTTCCTATGATCGATTCATTGATCAAAGGGGTGCAATACAAGTTGTAGTTGATCGGGTTCCTAGAAGTAATTTTGAGAATATTTACAGAATATATTTACCTAAACCTAAACCATATGAACTACAGGACAAGCCTCCTGCAAAATTTCAGTTTCTAAGGACATATTCGTAGTCCCGGGGATACGTTGGGACATGAGGCTTTCCAAATGAGACACGTGCAACCCGTCAAATTCTAAAGGACTACATATATGGGAAGCTACCTGACTTTGAATTACCACCAGAGGAAACATGCAGTGGTGAAGGTGAAGAGACCAGTTCCAACTCTCGAACACTATAAACAAAAGACTTTTCCAGATGAGACACGTGAAGCCCGTGAAACTCTTAAGGACTACATATATGGGAAGTTACCTCACTTTGAATTACCACCAGAGGAAACATGCAGTGGTGAAGGTGAAGAGACCAGTTCCACCTCTCCAACACTGCAAATAGAAGACTGTAGAATGAGAGCAGAGGAGAGAGTTTTAGAGCTCCACGGTGATGAAATAGGATCCTCTACTTCTTCTGCGGAAGAAGATGGAGGCTCAGACCTTGGAAACCAATTTTATTCCACTATAAATAAAGAAGTGGAAACAAAAGGGAAGCTTCTAAGTGTCATGGGAAGCTCAAGTCTAGCGTGTGTCCTACATGACCTTGATTTATTTGATTATGCAAATGGCATAAAGGCTGATCCTCTTGGAAAAGGGGAAAATAGGACAAAAATGCATGCTCCACGTAAGAGGCATAAGAAAACTCAAAGGACAAAGGATCATTCTTGGCGGGTGGGTAATGATGAGACTGATGGTATGCCTACTATAAAAGCTATTCAAAATCCAGTTAGTTATGGTGCATCTAGAGTACATTACTAATGATGCTAGTGTAGTTAATGATTGCAGCAATGACATGGCCGCTGCAGAAGTATTAAGTGCTAAATGTTATTAGAATGAAAATCTTCCGAATAATTATCCACCATAGTCATTTTGTAGGTCAATGTTTCAAATACATAACAGGATTCATCATCCAACCAATCATTTGTAAGAACTAAATGTTGTTATTACTCACAAGTAAATTGAAAATGTTATATGCGTGTAAGTTGGTATCTTACCATATCTAGGTAGACTGCTCAATACTACTGGGGTTATCAGCTACACCCTTTATTTGCAAATTAGGTGGTAAAGATGATATTTTTCCCTTATATCAAGTTTTGACAATATATTGCACCATTTTTTGACATTTGTCTTATACATCTATTGATGGCTTGAAATTGTCAGATAGTATGATTACTATATTTGGAATACATGTTGTGATACGTCTATTGATCGCCTGAAATTGTCAGATAGTATGATCATTACATTTGGCATACATGGTGTGATATAATATGATATGTTACCATTCATTGCGTATATGAGGTGCTAAAATAATACATATGAGGGTGTGGGGTGAGATGTAAGTGAAATGAGACTTTTTACCAGTTTTACATACAAGTGACTAGACAAATTTGTAAACTGTATATTGTAGTATGTATTTGTTGCCAATATTTCTTTATCTTCAATAGTACATGATTCACTAATTAGTGAGTGAAGGAATGTGTTGAGGATTTAGTTAATTCTATATAATTTTCTTGTGTTCAAATATCGTTCAACTTTGGATTCACTGAGCTCATTTCAATACTTGAGATTTTAAAATAATCCGATGGTTAAATTTATATATTGTGGTAACAATTATATGTGATATCTAGTGTAAAAAATAGATAGTTAGATAGACTTCATATTGAAGCACTGGTTGTTAGCACAACTTCATATTGAAGTACTGGTTGTTAGCTCTAGTGCTAAAAATAGGAAAATTAAGAGTTTGTCTTCCTTAGATATAAGGAAACAGGGTAATGGTCTTGCCCAAAATAATGCTAGTGGCGCTCTAACAATGTCCAATGTATTTTGTTTTCCATTAACCATCTAGTTCATCTTCATAAACTGGAATGCTGACTACATAATTATGTCCACAATATCCTATTGTAACACTCATGTCCACTATTTTAGTGTATTTCTATGACTTCAACTTCTCATTTAATAAAATGAATGAGAAATTCTCAAATATTTTTTTGGACCATTGCAGGATTATAAGAAGTTTTGGGAAAACTTTGGAAAGAATATGAAATTGGGTGTCATTGAGGACCATGGAAATCACAAGAAATTGGTTCCTCTTCTTCACTTCTATTCATCATTTAACGAGGATGAGTTAGTTAGCTTGGACAATTAAGTTGATAGAATGAAAGAAGGCCAGAAATATATTTATTATATTGCCACAGACAACATCACCAGTGCGATAAATGCACCCTTATTAGAAAAAAATATAGAGAAATACTATCAGGTAAGACATCAGTAGATAATTTCTATCTTTTGTTATGGGAACTCATGATTCGTGGTTTTTTTACTGGACATCACATTTTTTCTTTCATGTATTGTTCCTTATTGATCCAATTGACGAGGTTTCCATTCAAAACCTTAAGTCTTACAAGGACAAGAAGTTTGTGAATATCACCAAAGAAGACTTGGATTTGGGTAATTGATTATTTTATGTTTTATATGCATGCTTTAGGCACAGAACATATATTCCTGTCTCTGTTTTGTCTGTGTAGACAGTAGGATAAAGGTTGGATAGACCCTATTGATTTTATTTAAATTTTTGGAACAAACCTTATTTTAGCTCCACTGTTATTGTTGCTAGAGACCTAATTGTGATTCCATCGGGGCATGATTTTTGTATAGTATAAAATATTATGGAGTTGAGATTGAATCATCTCTGATCTGGTCCAACTGTTTGTGCTTGTAGGTTACTCAATAAGATTTAGAAGACATGTTCCAACCACCTTTTAAGAGTTGTGTGTAAGAAGGGTATTCAAGTTGTATGATGTGCTCTTACAACCAGGTAAATGGAGTCGCAACATGTGCACATTATGACCTCCTTTCTCAGACAACAAGATATGATTGGGGATTTCAAGGGTATTTTTATCTTGTACAATTTTATTTGATCTTTACTGAACTACATACTTTGGGGATATCCACTATAGAATACTATTTTATGCATAGTTGAAAATGGTGAAGTTGCTGGACTATAGAGACAAAAACCATTTAGGTATATTAATTCTGATTGCGACGTTGTTGCAATCATTTATGAGAATAAAATCTATGAAAAATATCCTGAGGATGCAGTTGTTGATGTTCTGAAAGCTGTTAGGAATAATAGTGATTTAATTCCAACATTAGAGTTTATATTTCTTAGTGCATTTTAAGATTACTTGCTGAATTAGAGCCTGCTTGTTAAACATAATTCAAGTATTGGAATACCTATCTAGATTTTGTTAGCTAAATAGCTTATTTGAATGGATTACTGTACCTTTTCATGGAACCTGTAGTGTAATCAACCCCATGTTATGTCTGTTCACAGGCATGGATATCAACTGTGGAACTTATTTTCATATGCACAAAATATCTGCAGTGAAGAAAGGGAGGTTCAAGGAATCATCAATTATACGAGCACTTTTCAACTTATTCTCAGTATGAATGTGTCTTGGGCTTTTTGATGGTCATCCTAACCATCAGAAGTATGGTGATCTGGGGCCCCAGAGTGTTTGTTCTGAAGATCATCGACACCTTGCATTAGAGGTTGCTAGACAAGGGATAGTACTTTTGAAGAACATGGATAATATTTTACCATTATCAAAATCACATATTACCTCTTTAGCAGTCATAAGACCTAATGCATATGCTCCTAAAACATTAATTGGAGATTATCCAGGTTTGCATTCAAATTTTCATGATTTTTGTGAGGGATTGCAAATGACGTAAAAATCTCTGTAAAAAGTTTCATGAGCTTGTTTATTTCTTGTTGGTATTCCAAGCATTCCTTGCAACATGATAACTCTAGTTTCAGGTCTTAAGAATTACATGGATACAATAATATACACCCAAGGATGCCATTCTGTCAATTGTACTTCCACTAAGGGATTTGGTGAAGCAACAAGTATTGTAGTCAAGACTGATGCTGTAGTTATGATGGTTGGATTGGATCAATCACAGGAAACAGAAGATCATGATCGAAAAATTCTGACTCTTCCCAGAGAACAGTATAAATTAGTAACTGAAGTTGCAAGTGTCTCTAAAAGACCAGTGGTGCTTGTCATCATGAGTGGAGGTCCAGTTGATGTCTCTTTTGCAATAAAGGATCGTAAAATTTCTAGTATTTTGTGGGTTGGCTACCCCGATGAAGTTAGTGGCCAAGGAGTGGCTGAAGTTATTTTTGGAGATTACAATCCAGGTAACTGTGCCCCTTCAATTTTCAATTTTCACATTTTTTCCCACGCATAATTTTTGAAATTATGATTTTATGAAGCCCATTCCAAAGGTTAATTTCCAATTATAGCAGGTTGGAAACTAAGATCATTTGCTGCAAAAGTGCCAACCTTCCAAAACATTGCAGGTGGGTGGTTGCCTATGACATGGTACCCTCAAGCTTTCATAAAAATTCCCATGAACATCATGGACATGCATTCCAATTCTTCCATAGGATACCCAAGCCAAATATATCGGTTTTATATAGGGGAAACTGTATTTGAATTTGGTCATGGATTAAGTTATTCAACCTACTCTTATACATTTCCTACATCAACGCTGGATCATATTATTATGCCAGATTAATAATTGTTTTCTGAGAATATTTTAGTGTATTTCTATGACTTCAACTTATCATTTAATAAAATGAATGATAAATTCTCTTTGTGAGTGAATAGTTGTTTCCAGAGAATATTTTACTGTATTTTTATGTATCATTTAAATATATTCAATTATTGATATTAATATGCATTTTTACTGAAGGATCATGAAAGCTCAATCTCTTGGGGATACATCTAGCATGTCGTTCATGCATTGAAGAAGAATCTTGGAGATCAACCCAAATAACCCCATTATCCAGAGTTTGAACGTTAGTGATCATTCAAGTTGTACAGATACTGATCTTTGTTTCTGTAGTATTGTTCAAATTAGTCTTGATTGGTGCATTCTTAGTTCACTGAACTTGTTTCTTAAGAGCTGTATTTGGCTTAATGACTAATTAAGAAATTTTATTAAAAAATTATATGAGTAACAAAGTATTTTTCATATTGCTTTGCGGACTGGTCAGTGAAAGCATTTTTTGCGTTGCTTTACGGACTAGTCAGTGAAAGAAGTTTTCATATTTCTTTGCACACTGGTCAATGAAAATATGATTTTTTCTAACTGAAATAGGTGTAGTGAGACAGAGGTGTAAAGAGGTTGTTGAGGTTGTTGAACTTGCTGAAGTGAAAGTTGAGGGCAAACATCGATTTCACTACACATATATTTCTTAGCAATTATTTGATCTCTCTAACAATCTTACGACGTTTCTTTTGCAACATTTAATGATGGTGCAATTACTAGTAATTATTATATAATTAATTAATAAAATGATCCACCTACCTTGAACTAAACTCTTCATATACTCCTTTTTAATGAAAAATATAAACTCATAAACATACTTGGCAATGAAATTCCTTATTCTATCTGGACAACCTATAAAACATGATTTTTTTCTTTGCATACATATCCTTTTGCTTTCCGAATATTATAATCTTCTTGAAAAATTCAACGAATAATTTGGAGGCAAAATCTTAAGTTTTAATTTAGCAATCTATTGTGAGTTTTCAACTTCTCTTCTATGTGGAAGTCGTTCCTTGTTCCCAAACTCTCCAATCTAGGATAACTTCTCTTATGTGTGAAAGTTGTTCCTCGTTACCAAACTCTCCAATTTTCCTAAACTCTCCATTCTAGGACAACTTCGTACATGAAATTTTACCCTTACTATACTATTTTTTCTTAATAAAAGTATATTTACTTTATTATTTTTATAATAAATATTATTATATTATTATAATTTTCAATTTTCTTATTTATATTATTTATTATTAAATATTTATATAATTGCAATAAAAATTAATATATAAATAATAAGTAGTAAATTAATTTCTTATATTTAGTTTATGTGATCTATAATTTTTATTAAAAAACTTTTTGTGATAATTATATATAAATATGGTGATAATCACATATTAACATATTTTGTAGACCCTTTTTGTCAGTGTTGTTCATCGTGAGGATAAGATGAGAAATCTCCAATTAACCATTGTAATATAACGACTAATTTAACTAAAAAAAATATATAAATAAATAGATTTGTTTTATGTAAATATAAATTAATAATGAATTTATATTATATCATTTTAATATAATTTACAATATACTATATTCATATAATTAATTTATTGGTATTAAATCATATAATTTTAATATATTATATTATAATATTATATTCTAAATTGAATTTGTTAATTAAAATATTATATTCTATAAATATAATTTATAAAATTATACTCATATAAATAATTAAGTTATTGGTATTAAATCATATAATTTTAAAATGTTATATTATTATATTATATTTTAAATTTAATTTTTTAATTAAACTATTATATTCTATAAATATAATTTATAAAATTATACTCATATAACTAATTAAGTTATTGGTATTAAATCATATAATTTTAATATGTTATATTATTATATTATATTTTAAATTAAATTACTTAATTAAAATATCATATTCTATAAATTCATTTTTAGGGTATAGTTTTACACTACTAAGAGAGGTGAAGTGTTAGAAATCTAAAAAGATTGTTGAACTTTAATAGAGATTATGAGTGGAGTGTTAGGAGGTGTTGAATTCGAGCCCTTAATTCTTAGTTGTTGTTTTAGCTTCCCTTTTTCCCCGATGGTTAAATTAAATTAAAACCTTTTAATAATATAATTCATTAATGTTGTACTATATAAAACTATACCCTAAAAATTAATTTATAGAATACAATATTTTAATTAACGAATTTAATTTAAAATATAATATAATAATATAACATATTTAAATTATATCATTTAATACCAATAAATTAGTTATATGAATATAATTTTATAAATTATATTTATAGAATCTAATATTTTAATTAAAAAATAAATTTAAAATATAATATTATTATATAACATATAAAATTATATGATTTAATACCAATAAATTAATTATATGAATATAAAATATTGTAAATTATATTAAAATGATATAATATAGAAGGTGTTATTAATTTATATTTACATAGAATGATTCAATTTATTTATTTGTTTTTTCTTAGTCAAACTAGTTGTTATATAACAATAGCTAATTGGAGCTTACTTCATCTATTTAAACTAGTTTCCATGATCTGATTTCTCATCTTGTCCTCATGATGAACCATGTTGGCTGGTTCAAAAAGCATGGATAAAATATGTTCATATACTAGCACAACCACATTATATTTACTAATGTAGTTGATATACGCCCATAGGCGTATATAAAATAGATTTTCAACCACATTTACCAATGTGGTTGATATACCCAGATAGGCCTATATCCACTACGCATCACATTAATTTATATATTAATAAATAAATATTATATATAATAATTTTGTTATATTAACTTGAAATATATATATTATATATTAATAAAAATATTAATATATTAAATATATTAATTATTAATAAAATCACAAAAATATTTTATATATATTAATAATATTATAATAATTATAAATAATATATATTAAAAATATTTATTAATATATTAATAATAATAACTATATACATACTATAAATTAACTTGAAATATATATAATATATATTAATAATATTTATTAATATAAAATTAATATTAATAATATATAATATTTTAATATTTATTAATATATTAATATCATAGATGGTTATATTATTAATAAACCAAAAGAACTAATAATATATTAATAATATTTTTGGAATCTAAGTTTCTGTGATCCATAATATAAATTTGTAAAAATTCTTTAGGTAGTAATCACATGCAAAAGAACGAGGTCAAACTAGTTGTTATATAACAATAATATATATTAATATTGTCAAACTAGTTGTTATATAACAATAACTAATTGGAGCTTACTTCATCTATTTAAACTAGTTTCCATGATCTGATTTCTCATCTTGTCCTCATGATGAACCACCCTGGCTGGTTCAAAAAACATCGATAAAATATGTTCATATATGACTATCATCAAAAAAATTTCTTTTTCTATGGTAAATAAATTATTGACTAATTATAGTTATTTTTACATCATTTCCATTGAATATTATTTAATTATAAAATATTAAAAAATATATAAAACAATTTAATCAAGTATGGTATCCTCGATTAAAATTATTGACAATCATCTATTCATTTATACCATTGATCGAGCTACCAACTATTTTAACATACATATTACAATATAACCAAAATATTTCTCGGTAGAGAAAATACCACAGCATGAGATATTTCCCATGTTTCTTGAATTGAACCATCCCTACATTGTGTTCTTGGTGTGCATTTAAGCATCCCTTGGACTTGACCAACCAAATAGAGAAGAGATCCCTCTATTGCTCCAGGATGGGCTACATTCAATTTGGTATCTAACATTACAAAAGCAGGATTGATGAGTGATCTAGTCTGGGGCCCATATTGTTCGGATATGGAGTCAAGCGATGAAAGTTGCATCTGGAAAAATGTAGAGAATGATCCTGAATTTGCGTTGCTTGTCGTAAAATGTAGAGACTGGTCCTAAATTTGTTTTCTTGTCTCTAAGGTCAAGAGTGATTGTGGGAAATGGGCTCGAGGTTGATATTGAGGCAATGCAGGGTATAAATTGGTTTTCTGCAACAAAATTTTAAGTGTTTGTTCCTTCACCAATGAAAAATTTGGACAATCCATAGTACATAGCAACCATAACTAGAGGAATTAAAGAATGGGTATGTTCTCCTTTATAGGTTGTTATGAAAATCGTGGGGTGTTCTGGGCTTCTCTCAACCTGCTCAAATTCACCTTTATTTTAACATGTTTATACTTGCTACCGAACTTGCATGTATTTTATACTCAATGAGTTCATTAGTTGCATGATTTTGTGGGGAAAAGGAGGAGGTGGAACCTATTTTTTAACTAGGAAACTCTGTGCCCAACCTCATTTGTAATAATGAGATAAATGAGATCTTAGAAGTTGAATACTCTGTCTTCTTTTGTCAACATTTTTTCCCATATTTTCCCATATTTTCTCCATTCGTAACCATCATGTCCGTCATTTGAATAGATCATATTAGTTTATTTATATAGGGAAGGAGAATAAAAATATATGCAATGTTGTTGTTGGGATTTCCAATAGGTTCATATATAGCGTAGAAATAATTTTTTATATATTTCTCTACCCATATGCAGAAAGCCGAAGGCTTAGTCCATAATTTGTAAATGAATAGAACTGTGAATGTTTCATGATTCCACAAATGCAACAACGCCCTTTGCCATGTGTAGGAATTGCAACGGTAATCAATAAATGATAATGACTTGGGAAACACCAGAAAATAGCCATTGCTCTGAATCCAAGTAATTAATTGTCATCTTCTTTGAAGAGGGCTTATGATAATCCACAAATTTGGAAATGTTCTTCTCTCTTTCCCATCCTTGTTCATGGAACTCAAAAAATTTATGATATTGAGGGGAAACTGCATCACTAGAATACCTTGCATATGATACATCGTTATCTGGATGATATGGATTTATTGTATACGAAATCAAAACGAAAAAACCCTAAGAGATTTGGACACTAATGATACCAGGATATCTAATTATCTGAAATTAGTTAGTGAATATGATGCAGATTGTAGTGCTTTTATTAGAGGTCATTAAAGTCGTTACTGTGTGCCCATAGCATGAATATTTTGTGCAACATTTTGGGTGAACAATCTACCCCATCTTAAGGTAACATACATGCCTTCCATCAATGTCCTTCCCCTTCCGTTGTTCAACCAGAGACATGAGATGCTTTTGCAAGTCTTTATATTTAATAGACACGCTTCAGCTTGAGTTTTTGATTCTCTTCGTCTATGACATTCATATTAGGCACAAGCATAGTGATATGCACAAATAAATTCGAAGACATGTAATCTGTAAGAAATAACACTAGTAATAAAATAAATAAGGCTATATCTCGGAAAACTCCCTACAGTACCTTATTTTTGTGACATTCCATTTCCTCCATGTCCAATGAAATATTTGTTGTCTTCCTGCCTATGAATCACTAGACTTAATCCTAATTCACCCTCACAATTCTGCTAGGTTAGATTCCATGGCCATCACTACCCAACGTAGGTGACGAGTCACGTGGAGAAAATTTTCTTGCAGAAAATTGCACTAAATTACTATCTATTAAAAATATATATATACAATTTGAAAGGTTGTCTTTCAAAGATCGTTTTCAGACGATCAAAGACAATTTCAATACCCTGTGTCCCTCGCAAAGCTCATACCAAATGTAGGTCAAAGGTTGCGTCCAACCATAAAATTAGCATCTCCAATTTCCTACGTTGAATTTGAAAATTATTAATAAAAAAGCGTCATTGATTATTGATTTATTTATGTAGGTATCAAATCGAAAAAGCGAAAGCGAGTCGCTTGACCTAAACCCAATGGACTTATTTTAAAAGTCCCAAAAACAACATTTTCTGACTACATCCTGATCTATTTCCGAAACCTAATTCACGCTTACTGAGATTATGATTGTGTCATATTTAATAAAACTTAAAAGCACCTATATGAAATCTGTTGACAACATGCTTACCTCGTCGCTAAGTCTATCTTGATAAAACCCTACTCTCAAGTTCTCCTCAGTATTAAGATGTCGTATCTTCACATTGATTCTCGTTTCAATGGGTGTCAAGATTGACATCGCCTCCTTGAAAATTCTTTCCTTGTAGTCACCAATAAGCATAAAGGGAAAACAACAACCCTACAAGATCTCTTCGTACAATGCCTGAAAAACATGGGAGGGCATCACAATGAAACATGCCTTGAAATCTTTAGAAACAGATTTTCTCATAGTCTTGCAAACTGTTAAAATGAATTTCCAATAATTCAATTTATAATTTTTTTATTAGCTACTAAGTGACTACTATTAATAACTATTAACTGATTAACTGATTATTAATGTGATGGTCAACTATTGTTAATTCATCTAACATTAAATCTAAAGGTGTAGAGTAGTGCAAGATAGCATCTCCAAGAGTCTTTCTCAAAAGGAACCCCTTACGACACAAATCTTAGATGAATTTAGTTTATTAATATTGATAAATTAACCAAAAATAATTTAATGGACTTACAAGATTACATGGTACAAATAAATTAATTTAAATAAATATAAAAATGAATAACTATATGCAAATCAAAATCGATATATACAAGTATATTTTAGCTATTACCTTTGTTATTCATTGTTGTAGTTTATGTAGGTTTGTTCCTCTCCTCCTGCTTCCTTCTCATTGGATATTTTCTTAGTATCGGTGATATCTTGAAGTATGATTTTGAATACATTATAGATGTTTTAAATACATTATGATAAACTTCTCTACTTTATTTTTTCTTTTCATATTTATTATATATCTTACCAATTTACTTATTAAATTTGCTCAAAATCAAGGAAAATGAATTCAACTATACAATTCAATTAATTCAATCATGATCTATATAACCAGATATTAAAATTTAAGGAATATAAAAATGAATGAATATAAATAAGAGTAATTCAAACATATTTCACTTTGTATATTGTCTTTTATTCTTGATAGTATGGGAGAAACTATGAAAGATCCATCAATTATGAAAAAAATTAGGACCTTTCTACATAAATTTTCCACTTTCAAAGTTTAAATGGGAGAAACTATGAAAGATCCATCAATTATGAAAAAAATTAGGACCTTTCTACATAAATTTTCCACTTTCAAAGTTTAAAACATATAGGCCTCTATTAATACGTATATCATCATAAGTAAAAGAATTTACTTTATATTTTGTTGTAATATATATTCATCCTTGCTCATATCACATCTATTCCATGTTGTCAATCATTAATATGCTCAACATAAAATGAATAAGCACTATGAAAATTATATAACATTATATTCAATTAGATTCCAAATTTTGCTAAAAGTATAAGGTAAATAATAGCATGTCTAAGAGGCTCAACGCAACTATGAATGAGCATCCTGAGACTTTATCCCTACAAATTATACTATAAGGATTCAAATTTTGCATACAATTCCAACTTGCCATGAAATATTTGTGGTTGTCTTAATCTATCTTTATTTTTATGTTTTCTTTAATGGTGTTTTGTAGCTATTTAGTTGCGTTTAACATCATTGTATGATCTCTCTCCATTAAATTCCATATGATATGTTGGATCTATTATAACAATAGGTTACTAATATAAGTATACAAAATGTATAGAAGAAAAAATATGTATAGCTTGGAATGAATATGGAAGACACACACAATGTTCTTAACATTGTAGATATACTTCTTCCACACAATGTTCTTAACATTGTAGATATACTTTATCCAAAAAAATATTGTGAAAGTGACTCCACAAATTTAAACAAAATCAACCAAAGGTAACTAGAATTTCTTGTAAATATTTTAGTTGATGTGATCACATACTCCTTTAATATGAGAGAAAAATATTATTTATAATTTTGGTATCAGGTCACATATGCTCAATCGTAGCTATGGTTTTTTACCCATGTAATTTATTACACTATTATTATGGTCGATATTATTTCTATTGGACTTCATTCCAAATAGATATATATTGCATAAAACATATTAAAAAATAGTACACATCAACTAGAAATAGACAATGTCAAAGTAGATGTATCTCTTTAGTATGCTATGAGAATAGTGGAAAGAGGTACTTAATTTTCTCATGAAAGTTATTTTTAACCTTTTAGTAGCTAAACCTCTAACTCCTTAACTTATTGACCAAGAAAAATGAAACTCTACCTTCTTGGTCCAATTATGGTACATAAATTGAAATTATTATATGGATTTGGAGGAGAATAAGCTCTCAAGTCTAATTAAAAAGGGGTGAAATAATTAAATTACAACCAAATACATCAAATATTAAAGGAGGAATAAGTGTAAGGAGAAATTGTATTGTGATAAGAGAGAGAATGAGTAGTGGGTATAACAACAAATTAGGGAGTTTGTTATGGTTTATTTGCATTTCTAGTGATAAAAGAATCCCTTGGTTAGTTAATAATAACACTACTATTCATTTTCATTTTTTAAGAAGAGAGGGAATAATACCTAATTTTTTTTCTATTAAAATATTGTTGTTATTAGAATAGTTGTGTGGGGGTAGGAGATGGTATAGATAAGTAAAAGAAGAGAAGGAGAGGGAAGGAGAGAAAGGTATAAAATGAATATAAGGGGGGGGGGGGGGGAGAAAACAAATGTGAATAAGGGGAAAGAAAAACAAGAGTTGAAGGGGAATAGGGTGAGGAGGAGGAATAGAAGGGATGTGAAAAAAAGAGTGGAGAAGTGGAAAAGTGAGAAGGAAATTCAGTTGAAGGAGAGGAAAGAGGTAGAAAGTGGGAGGATAATGGGGAGATAAAGATAGGAATAGGAAGAGGTAAGAGGAAATCCATAAGATATTTTTTTGTAAATTCATACAACTAAAATTTAATTGCATTCCAAACAAAATAGAAATCTCATCACATTTTAAATCCCATTCGAAATGAAAGCCAAATTTTATCCCAACTTCTATTCCAATCTTAGTTTAAAAAGGATTATTTTCCTTTTAAATGGGAAAATGAGAAAATAATATGTACTTATAATCTAATAGATCAAATCATGTCTCATATATCTCTCTTTTTTATGCCCCTTTTCAATTTATGTTAGAAATTAACAAGTAGGGTGATGCAAACTTTGAGTTTTGGTGAGGTGCTTTTATTCTTTGTTTCATTGTTGCATTGCCAATGCATCATCTCGCTGATAAGAATATGTAATTTTTGTTCACTATTATAATGTTATTAAAAATCATACATGATGCCCACATCATCATAATGTTGAGTGTATATCAATATCACGACATAAATTTTGTATGCTTGTCAACTATTTGATGCACATACAAGTGACATGATATGACCTTTTGACACATCATGTCAACATCATCATGCATACATCAAAATTTCCACATCCACATAATAATAATAATAGTGACATCCCTAACAACTTTAATCATTAACATCTACAAAATGTCCTAGCATCTGCATTAATATCTATGTAGTTTTAATTTTTGTATCAGCATTTTATAAACAACGGCGGGTTCATCGACCTTTTAATCTTCAACGGTTGGTTCATCGACCTTTTAATCTTCAGTTGTTTAGAAGTCTAGCATGGCTAGTTCTTCTAAACATAGATTGAATTTGATAACTATCTTATTCCAAAAGAACATATTTATGGTGAAATATTTTTGATATTCACTCGTAAATATTTTTTTTAATTGTTTGTTATAAAAAGGGAAAATACACATTTTAGTTCAACACCAAGTAGTTCCTCCTCTAGTATGAGCTCAAAATACATGGAAACATCTACAATTTGCTAATAACTTAAAAATAATGATGAAATTTTTTTTTTTTAAATCTTATTTCCCAAACTATGAGAATGAATGGTTCATTTTTAGGATTGTAGAATTATGTATTTGTATAGTTACAATTCAAAATTTGTTGGTTAAATATGAATTGTTAGTGAAAATATATATATATATATGAATCATATATATATATATGCAATTTAATTTCCATGAGAGATACCAATAGGAACCAGGAAGGAAAGAAAATAATATTATATAACTTTTCATCTTTTAAGAGTTTGTATTCCTTGAGTATTGGAAGATGCACATGTTTTGTGCATATTTCAAAATTGTTTTTTTCAACATTTTCCTGCGGATTTGTTTAAATTAATTATTTAATTGAATTCATTTTTATCTATGGCAATGAAACTTATAAATACAATGTATGCTTTCTATTTAACCTAAATAATGAGCTATATTTTATTGACGCATTTAAACAAATGTTGATATCTCAAGAATCATTTATACTACCACTGCAAATTCATTTAGAATTTGTTTGATTTAGGCCCATGAAAAAGATGCGTACTTTATAAACGCACGAGAGAGAAACGGTTTTTCAAAACGTATCCATTACAATTGCAACAGCAAGCCAGAATATACTGGCGTAGTTGTAAGTGGTAAGTAAATATAAACATATTTTCCCTACTTTTTATGACTACTATATATCATGGGAGAGCGTGGAAAGAATATATTGAATAAGACAAATTCTAAAATTCGAAAAGTTTGTATAATTTTACTTTTTATAATTAAAGTGATTTGGAAGAATTACCAAAATAAGCATGTATTAATTGTATCTTATACCAAAAGTGAGCTATTTGTTTAAAAAATGTTAGGGTTATTTAAAGTAATAAAAATATGTATACACCAAAATTTTTCCATGTTTTCTTTTAATCTTATGGATATCTAAAATAAAAGTTTTAGATATTTCACTATGTAATATTTTAAATAAATATTTTATCAAATTTGATTAATTATCAAATTTAGAGATATTATTCGTAAAAAAATTATTCTAGATTAAATAATGTATTAGCTTAATTAATTTCTTAAAATATATACTATGTTATTATCAATTAGATAATCTTATTGTGAATGCCATTCATAAATATTTTAATTTTGATTAGGTTAATGATTGAAAATATTTATAATAATTTTTTTCATAAATGTTGATTAATTATCAAACTTAAAAATATTATTCCTAAAAAATATTATATATTAGATAAATTATTAATCTGTGTAATAAATGATTATTTATTGAAATATCTGATTGTAAATGACATTGACAAATGCTTTAATTTTGATTGGGTTAATGATTGAAAAGATTTACAGTACATAGTTTTGTTCTTATTAAAATTTTAATTCAATATATTTTATGTATAAATTATGTAGAGCTTGAAAATAATAAAAAATTATTATGAGATTAAAATTTATAAAATTATGTTTTTAGAATAAAAAATAATTAGTAAATAGTTTCTATGGATTTTTAATCTGATTTACTTATACATAAATTTATTTACAATATATCATCTTGTCATGTAAATAATATTTTCTTTTGTGACTTTGAAATTATTTAACAAAGCTGTGTTTTTAAAATAAAGATTATTTAGTATTACATTTTAAGAATAAGAATTAATTCATACGTAGCTTATATATATTATGTTTTTAATTTATAGAATTTCCTTATACTTTTATATATATGTTTTAAATTATAATTTGTTTGTAATGTTTAATTGTGGAAAGTTATGGAATTTTTAATTCTTCATTTTTTAAATTTTATGTTCAAGTATTATGTTTTTTAACTAAATAATATTTTTTCAGATAATATTTTTTCTAAAATAAATAATAAAATTTTCTGAAATAAATAATAAATTTTCTAATTTCTTAATGTTTACATATTATCTTTTCTCTCATAAATAATAAAATCTGTTTTTTCATATATGCATAAAAGTTATGAAGACCTGTTAACCTGACAATTTTTTTTTTTTAATCATATAAGTAATAACAGAATCAAATTGAGATAATATCTATTATATTTTATTTTACATTAATTTTGAGTACAATTTCAATAACGTTAATATGAAATTAATAAAAATATAAAATAGGGAAAAAAAATTATTTCGCTGTACTTTAAATTCTTATAAATAATTTTGGTTCTAATGAAATTTAATCATTATTAGAAAAACATTAAGACGCTGTATATTTTCATGTGATATTATTACTCATAAGTGTGATCTTATGTTCATAAAGATTTACTGTTCAGTATCCCACATTTCTAATGGAAACGTTTGCAGTATGGTCAAGACTTCTTTTCTTGTTCAAGGATACCGTGATTCGTATAATTGTACTCTGTAGAATTTTTAATGTTTTAATTTTTACATTCTACAAGGATGAGGAATTATGATGGTGATTAAATTGAATTATTATTAAATGAGGAATTGTGATAAGGATTGGATTTAGTTTTCGCGTTAAATGCATGATAATCTATGTTTTGAATAGAGAGGGAATAATACTGATTCTTTATTCTCAACTAAAACCTTTTCCATGGAATTATTCCTTACCTTTTCGATCCAAATAAAAGATGTACGTAACATAATATCTTTCTGCTACAGAAAAACTGATTGTCTGATTAGTTTAAAGAACTAGCTCTCTTCTGGAATGAATAAGATGCGTATCACTTTCACAGTCTCAGAGGACCAGCTACTTGCGAACGATATCGTTATGATCCACCGACGTCTTTTGAAGTGATAATTTAATTTTTGTTTGAAGAGATGTTTTCTTGGATTGAAAAATCTCCAAAGATCGGGAGAAATAAATTGGAAGGAACACCAAAATATTGAGGACTTAATGTCATATCTGTATTATTAATTTAAATCCAGAAATTTTAATAATTAAAATGAGATTAAGCAAATTGATGTATTTCTTGTATTCATATAACTAGCACAACCATAATTACCAATGTCGTTGATATAATTTATAGGCTTATATGAAACCACATTCACCAATGTGGTTGATATAAGCAGATAGGCCTATATCCACCACCCACGACATGTATTTTACCAAAATAATCATTATATATTTATGAATATAATTACCAATATATTTTATATATCTTCTTAAAATATATTAATAGTTAATATATTAATAATATTAACGATATGCATACTATATATTAAACTAGTATATATATATATATATATATATATATATATATATATATATATATATATATATATATTATTCGATAATAAAATATTATTAAATTTTTTCAATATATTAATACATTAATAGTTATAATCTAAACTATATTAAAATTCAAATATAACTTAACAATAGTATTTTATTACTATTTATAATAAGTATATATATCTTACCAATATCCGAAGGGATTATTAATATTATAAGCCAAAAGAACTAATAAAACAGAGGAATTGGTGAACCCAAGGGGAAAATATTGAAAACTTAAGAGATCAAGTAGCCCAAAGGATCCATATTAAAAATATAAGAGATTAATCAAGGCTAAGAATTTATATTTTAAATTAAAATGAATGATAAACTCACATGATCAATAAAGATAATAGATAAATATTGAGAACATAAGATATTAATAAACCTTAAGAATAAAGATTTCAAAATAAAAAAACATGATAAATTAATAAACCCTAATAATTAATTGATATTTTAAATTCAAGATATAAATAAACCCAAGAGATTACTAATATTATAAACCATTTAAAGAAGTAATAAACCCAATGGTTTAATACGATAAACCAAAGGAATTAGTAAACTCAAGAGATAAATATTAAGCATATAAACCAATAAATTAATAAACTCTAAGAATTAATATTTAAACTCAAGATATTAATCAACTCAAGGAGTTATTAATATTATAAACAAAAAGAACTAATAAAACGAAGGGTTTAATATTACAAACCAAAGGAATTGGTGAACCCAAGGGATAAATATTAAAGACCTAAATGATAAATAAGGCCAAGGGATCACTATTAAGAACACAAGAGATTAATAAACCCTAAGAATTAATATTTTAAACACAAAAACCTAAAATTAATAAACGCTAAGAATTAATATTTTTAACTCAAGAGATTTTAAAACCAAATGGATTATTAATATTATAAACCAAATTAACTAATAAACCCAAGGGTTTTATATTTCAAACCTAGGGAATTGGTGAATCCAAGGGATAAATATTAAAAACCCAAGGGATCAATAAGTGGAAGGGATAAATATTAAAAATAAAATAGATTAACAAATCCTACAAATTAATATCTTAAACACAAAAGATTGATAAAATCACATGATTATTAATATTATAAACTCAAGGGAATAATATTAAAGTTAATAGGTTAATATTATAAACCTCAAGTATATAAAAAATTTAGATCAATACTATAAACCGTAAAATAAACATGGTTGAGCATGCTTGATTTAAACATTCACACAATTGTTGTCACAATGCGACGTTGGATGAAGAATGATGATGGTTGGCCATTGTTGATTTTCGTCTTGAGACAATATTTGTCACAATGTGACATTCAACCATGGAGGACCTTTATCAAATACGAATAGAAATGATTAGCAATGGTCTTCAATTGTTGGTTTTGACATTCACACAATGTTTTTCATAATATGACATTGGACCATGCATTAATCTTAAAGAGTATGGCTAATATTTAACACCTAATATTACCAACCCAAATATTTAGAAAACTCAAAGATTAATAAGACCTAAGAATTAATATTTTAAACTTAAAATCAGAAGAAGTTAATAAACCCTAATAATTAATAATTTAAACTAAAGAGGTTAATAAACTAAAGGGATTATAAATATTATAAACCAAAAAAACTAATAAACCCAAGGGTTTAATATTATAAACTAAAGGAGTTGGAAAACCCAAGGGTTAACTATTAAAAACTTAAGGGATCAATAAGGCCAATGGTTTAATATTAAAAACCCAAGAGATTAATAAACTCTAAGAATTAATATTTTAAACACAAAAACCTAAAAAATTAATATACAATAATCTAATCAATATCTTAAACTCATGAGATTAATAAACGCAAGGAATTATTAATATTACAAGCAAAAAGAACTAATAAACTGAAGGGTTTAATATTATAAACTAAAGGAATTGGTGAACCCAAGGAATAAATATTAAAAACCTAAGGGATCAATAAGGCCCAGGGTTTAATATTGAAAACAAAAGAGATTAATAAACGCTAAGAGTTAACATCTTAAACATAAAAACCTAAAAAAATAATATACTATAATCTAATCAATATTTTAAACTCGAGAGATTAATAAACCCATGGGATTATTAATATTATAAACCAAAAAAATTAATAAACACAAGGGTTCAATGTTATAAGCTTAATAAATTGGTGAACCCAAGAGATAAATATTAATATTGTAAACCAAGAAATTAATTAACCTTAAGAATTAATATTCTAAACTCAAGAGATCAATAAAGCATAAGAATTAATACTTTAAACTCAATAGATTAATAAACCCAAAGGAGATATTAATATTATACACTAAAAGAACTAATAAAACCAAGGGTTTAATATTACAAACCAAAGAAATTGGTGAACCCAAGGGATAAATATTAAATACCTAAGGGATAAATAAGGGCAAGGTATCAATATTAAGAATACAAGAGATTAATAAACACAAAGAATTAATATTTTAAACACAAAAACCTAAAAAATTAATAAACTCTAGGGATTAATATTTTTAACTCAAGAGATTTTAAAACCAAAGGAATTATTAATATTATAAACTAAAATAACTAATAAATCTAAGGGTTTTATATTTCAAACCCAAGGAATTAGTGATCCCAAGGGATAAATATTAAAAACATAAGAGATCAATAAGTGGAAGGGATCAATATTAAAAACAAAAGAGATTAAGAAAGCCTACAAATTGATATATTAAATAGAAAGGATTGATAAAAACACATGATTATTAATATTATAAACCCAAGGGAATAATATTAAAGCTATAAGATTAATATTATAAACCTCAAGTATATAAAAAACTTTAGATAAATACTATAAACCGTAAAATAAACATGGTTGAGCATGCTTCATTCAAGCATTGAGACAATTTTTGTCACAATGTGACGTTTGACGAAGAATTATGATGGTTGGCCATGGTTTATTTGAATATTGAGACAATATTTGTCACAATGTGACATTCGACGATGGAATACCCTCATCAAATATGAATAACGATGATTAAGAATGGTCTCCCATGGTTTTTTTTCATATCCACACAATGTTTTTCATAATATGACATTGGACAATGCATTAATATTAAAGTGTATGACTAATATTTAATGCCTAAAATTACAAACCCAAATATTTAGAAAACTCAAAAATTATTAAACCATAAGAATTAATATTTTAAACTCGAAAGCCTAAGAATTTAATAAACCCTAATAATTGATAATTTAAACTCAAGAGGTTAATAAACAAAAGGGATTAAAAATATTATAAAACAAAAAACTAATAAACCCAAGGGTCTAATATTATAAACTAAAGGAATTTTTGAACCCAAGGGATAAATATTAAAAACTTAAGGGATAAATAAGGCCAAGGGTTTAATATTAAAAACATAAGAGATTAATAAACCCTAAGAATGGACATTTTAAACACAAAAACCTAAAAAATTAATATACCATAATCTAATCAATATCTTAAATTCAAGAGATTAATAAACCAAAGGAATTATTACTATTATAAACCAAAAGAACTAATAAACCGAAGGGTTTAATATTATATATTAAAGGAATTGGTGAACCCAAGGGATAAATATTAAAAAACTAAGGGATCAATAAGGCCCAGGGTTTAATATTAAAAATAAAAAATATTAATAAACCCTAAGAATTAATATTTAAACATAAAAACCTTAAAAATTAATATACCATAATCTAATCAAAATTTGAAACTCAAGAGATTAACAAAACCAAGGGATTATTAATATTATAAACAAAAACAACTAATAAACACATGGGTCTAATATTATAAGCTAAAGGAATTGGTGAACCCAAGGGATAAATATTAATATTATAATCCAAGAAATTAATAAACACTAAGAATTAATATTTTACACTCAAGAGATTAATAAATCATAAGAATTAATATTTTAAACTAAAGAGATTAATAAACCCAAGGAGCTATTAATATTATAAACCAAAAGAAATAATCAAACTAAGAGTTTAATATTACAAACCAAAGGAATTGGTGAACCCAAGGGATAAATATTAAATACCTAAAGGATAAATAAGGCCAAGGTATCACTATTAAGAACACAAGAGATTAATAAAACCTAAGAATTAATATTTTAAACACGAAAACCTAAAAAATTAATAAACTCTAAGGATTAATATTTTTAACCCAAGAGACTTTAAAACCAAAGTGATTATTCATATTATAAACCAAAAAAACTAATAAACCCAAGGAATTGGTGAACCCAAGGGACAAATATTAAAAAAGTAAGGGATCAATACGTGGAAGGGATCAATATTAAAAACAAAAGAGGTTAGCAAAGCCTACAAATTAACATCTTAAACAGAAATGATTGATAAAATCACATGATTATTAATATTACAAACCCGAAGGAATAATATAAAAGCTAAGAGATTAATATTATAAACCTCAGCTATATAAAAACCTTTAGATAAATACTATAAACTCTAAAATAAACATGATTGAGCATGCTTGATTTAAACATTGACACAATTGTTGTCACAATTCAAGGTTGGACGACGAATGAAAATGGTCGACCATGTTTGATTTTCATATTGAGACAATCTTTGTCACAATGTGATATTCGACCATGGAAGACCTTAATCAAATACGAATAATGGTGATCAACAATGGTCTCCCATGGTTGGTTTACATATTCCCACAATGTTTTTGATAATATGACATTTCACCATGCATTAATATTAAAATGTATGACTAATATTTAACGCCTAATATTACCAACCCAAATATTTAGAAAACTCAAAGATTATTAAACCCTAAGAATTAATATTTTAAACTCAAAATCCTAAGAAATTAATAAACCCTAATAATTAATAATTTAAAATTAAGAGGTCAATAAACCAAAGGGATTATAAATATTATAAACCAAAAAAACTAAAAGACCCAAGGGTTTAATATTAAAAGTTAAAGGAATTGGCGAACCCAAGGGATAAATATTAATATTATAAACTAAGAAATTAATAAACCCTAAGAATACATATTTTAAGCTCAAGAGATTAATAAAGCATAAGAATTAATATTTTAAACTGAAGAGATTAATAAACCGAAGGAGTTGTTAATATTATAAACTAAAAAAACTAATAAAACCAAGGGTTTAATATTAAAAAACAAAGGAATTGGGGAACCCAAGGGATAAATATTAAATACCTAAGGGATAGATAAGGAAAAGGGATCAATATTAAGGACAAAAAAGATTAGTAAACCCTAAGAATTAATATTTTTAACTCAAGAGATTTTAGAACCAAAGGGATTATTAATTTTATAAACCAAAATAGCTAATAAACCCAAGGGTTTTATATTTCAAACCTAAGGGATTGGTGAACCCAAGGGATAAATATTAAGAACTTCAGGGATCAATAAGGTGGAGGGATCAATATTAAGAACAAAAGAGATTAACAAAGCCTACAAATTAATATCTTAAACAGAAAGGATTGATAAACTCACATGATTATTAATATTATAAACTAAAGGGAATAATATTAAGGCTAAGAAATTAATATTATAAACCTCGAGTATATAAAAGCCTTTAGATAAATACTATAAACTATAAAATAAACATTGTTGAGCATGCTTGATTTAAACATTGAGACAATTTTTGTCCAATGTGACGTTGGACGAAGAATGACGATGGTTGGCCATGGTTGATTTTCATATTGAGACAATATTTGTCACAATGTGACATTCGACCATGGAAGACCTTGATCAAATATGACTAACGTTGATCAACAATGGTCTACCATGGTTGGTTTTCATATTCAAACATTGTTTTTCATAGTATGACATTGGACCATGCATTAATATTAAAGTGTATGACTAATATTTAATGCCTAATATTACCAACCCAAAGATTTCGAAAACTCAAAGATTAATAAACCCTAGGAACTAATATCTTAAAACTCAAAAGCGGAAGATATTAATAAAACGTAATAATTAATAATTTAAACCCAAGATATTAATAAACCAAAGAAATTATAAATATTATAAACAAGAAAAACTAATAAACCCAAGGGTTTAATATTATAAACTAAAGGAATTAGTGAACTCAAGGGATAAATATTAAAAACCTAATTAAAAACAGAAGAGATTAATAAACCATAAGAACTAATATTTTAAACACAAAAACCTAAAAAATTAATATACCATAATCTAATCAATATTTTAAATTGAAGAGATTAACAAACCCTCGGAATTATTAATATTATAAATCAAAAGAACTAATAAACCAAAGGGTTTAATTTAATAAACTAAAGGAATTGGTGAACCCAAGGAATCGATGTTAAAAACCTAAGGGATCAATAAGGCCAATGGTTTAATATTAGGAACACAAGAGATTAATCAAACCTCAGAATTAATATTTTAAACATAAAAACATAAGAAATTAATATACCATAATCTAATCAATATTTTAAACTCAAAAAATTAATAAACCAAAGAAATTATTAATATTATAAACCAAAAAAACTAATAAACCCAAGGGTTTAATATTATAAACTAAATGAATTAGTCAACCCAAAGGATAAATATTAAAAACCTAAGGGATCAATAAGGCCAAGGGTTTAATATTAAAACACGAGATTAATAGACCCTAAGAATTAATATTTTAAAAAAATAAACTTAAAAAATTAATATACCATAATATAATCAATATTTTAAAATGAAGATATTAATAAACCCAAGGGATTATTAATATTATAAACCACAAGAATTAATAAACCAAAGCGTTTTCTATGATAGATTATGGCTCCACATTTTGGCAATGGTAGACCACATTCAATCATATTATCAACGAAAAGGACTAACATTATAAATCCTTGGGATGATTATTATAAACCTAATATATTAATAATCTCAATGTTTTATTAAACCCTAATGTTATAAACCCAATGGAATAATATTAAACCTTAGGGTTAGTATTATAAACGAAAGTATTATGAACCCTATGGTTAATATTATAAACCAAAGTATTATAAACCATAAGATTAATATTATAAACACAATGGGTTAACATTATAAATCCTTGGGTCTAATGTTATAAATCAAAAATATTAAAAAACCCAAGGGTTTATGAAACCCTAACATTATACCCAAGGGAATAATATTAAACCCTAGGGTTAGTATTTTAAACAGTGGGATTTGAATATTATAAAACCATGGGATTAATATTATAAATCCTTTATATTAATAGTGTAAACCCAAAATATTAATTAACCCTAGGGTTTATTGATATTAGAAGCTCAAGGGATTAATAAACCAAACGGATTAATAAACCATCAATGTTATTAATATTATAAATCTAAGAAACTGATATTATAAACCAAATGGATTAATAAACATAAATAATTATCAATATTATAAACTCAAATAATTAATAAACAAAAGGGATTAATATTAGAAACCAAAGGAATGAAAACAACCCAAGAGATATGTGGGATACATATTATAAATGCTTGAGATTAATATAATAAACTCAAAATATTAATACACCCAAGAGGTTAACCCTAACATTATAATCCAAATGGAATATTATTAACCCTCTTATTAGTATTATAAACCAAAGTATTAAAAACCCTAGGATTAATATTATAAACTCAAGGGATTTACATTATAAATCCTTTGAATTAATAGTATAAACCCAAAATATTAATAAACCCCAGTGTTTATTAAACTCTAACATTAAAAACCCAATGGAATAATATTGAAACTTAAGGTTAGTATTATAAAGAATATCCATGATTAAATATGGTTAAGTAATGTTGTGTATTCCAACAATGAGTAATAATGATTAACTATGTTCGAAAGGTATGACTATATATGACCATGGTTGAGTTTTTTTACCATGTTTTATTAGAATGATTACAATGGTTGACTAAGGATGACCATAGCAAGGTTGACAATAGACTACTATGGTTGACCATCTTTGACCATAGGCTACTATGGTTGAATTGGTTGTGTATCTTTGAGCATGAGTGACAATGATTAACTAAGATGGCAATCGTTGACCATGTATGGACACGGTTGATTTTGTTTTACCATATTTGATTGGAATGATTACAATGCAAATCTTAATATTATTATTTATCACTAATAATCTTCATATTATTTATATTAATAGTGTAAATTTTAGTATCAATAAAGTTATTTATCACTTATAATCTTAACACTATTTATATTAATAGTGCTAATTTTGGTATCAATAATAATATCATTCATAATATTAATCATCATATTTTTAGAGTGAATATAATTAAAAAATGAATATTAATAAAAAAACATATTTATTATTATAAAGAAAACTTTATTAATATTATTTATCAATAGTAATGTTAATAGGGTTTATATTAACAATATTAATGCAATTAATCATATTAATATTATTAATAAAATGTGATTAATATTATTTTTATAATTTAAATGTTATTAATAATTAAAATGTCATTTTCATTATTAATATAGTTTTTAGTATAAATCATATTCATTGTTATTTAAATACTAATTATTAATATTATTTTTAGTGTATATTAAAATGTTAATGTTATTAATGTCATTTTTATTATTGTGGGGTTTTTAATATTGAGTTTATAATATTGGAGTTCTAAATTAGAAAACTTAATATTATAAAAATATGAAAATTAAAATTTAGAAAAACTTAATATTATAAAGTATAAATATATAAAATCATAAAATAACCTTAAAAAAAAAAAAACATAATTGGTCAATATATACTTTTACCCCAATACATTAAGTATATTAATAATATTAATAAATAATTAATGAATATTAATAAAAATAATACTATTAATTAATATTATTAATATTATTAATATTAACATCAATATTAATTAATATTAATATTGATTATTTATTTATTAATATTAATCAATTAAAAATAATAATAATAATATTAAAATATTAATTATTAATGTTATTAATATTACTGTTGCTATTTTATTATAAAATTAAAGGAATTATAAAACTAATTTATGGTTTAAAAACAATGAAAAACTAATATTATTATAAACTTAATAAATATATTATTAGTATTATAAAAATCTTAATAAAACATTGTATTATTATAAAGAAAATATTATTTTTACTACATTAATCAAAACTTAATAATAATAATAATAATAGACTTAATCCAATAACAAAACTAAATACCTAAATACAAATTTAATGATAAAATTTATCTTATTATATTAAAACCTAATAACTAAAAAAACAAACTACATACCAAGATATTAAAAAAATATTATTATAGTTACATTAAAATGTAAATAGAGATGGCTTAATAATTCAAAGGTAAGCCTCTAGACCATGTTTTACTAGACATGCCAATATTTAAATTTTCATTGTATTTTTAATTTTAGTGTTTAATATAAATAAAACGTCCCATAATTGTTTTAACTTGTGATACATACTTTAATTAAGAGGAACACAACCTAGTTTCAATATATTTTTAATTTCGATGCTTAATATAAATAAAACCTCCCTAAAAGTTAAATTTAAATCAAGAGTGTTACAAGGCCACCATAAAAACAATGCATAATTTAGGTTATGAGACACATTTTAGTTACCAAGAGCCAAGTGTCAATGTATTTTTATTTTTAATTTGATATTTATTTTTATTTTTCTCTAATCCTCATACTTGGTGATACATAAAAGGCACAGTAAAATTTTAATATGATTTGGTAAAAAAATATTTTAATCAAGGTTGAAACATATGATTTAGATATGCAAGGAAGTCATGATTTTGATTTTCATTCATTGATATAGTGGCTAGGATGACAATATAATGGCATCTTTCAATTTAAACCATAAGATCAAAAAAATTAATTAGCAAAATCATTAAAATGGCGAATTCCAATAGGAGGACTCCTATGGGCGTAAAAATAAAATTAAAATTAGTTAAATAAGATTCAAGATCAATGAACGTATGACAAGTCCAAAATATTATAACAGTCATACAATTTCCTTAAAACACTCCAAAAAAAAGCAATGATTTGTTTCTACAGTTTTCAAATGGTTTTATGTTTGGGTCTTCAACAGATGGAGAAAACAAAACTATATAGTAATAATACTAAACCTTGCTTCACACTTTTGACGTTTTCCTTAAAATTATTTCTCCTTACTTCGCAAAAGAGATGTGCATAATTCCGGATTCTCCTATGAGGAATCAGATTTTCTCAAACGAGTTTAAAGAATTTTCTTTGTTCAGAGAATGAATAAGAGTCGTGTTACTTTCACTCACATTGCTTTCTGAATAAGCTTTTTTTCTCGAATGAATAAACTCATGTTACGCTCTCTGTCTGTAACTGGAAATCAAGAATAATTTGCAGCTTGCGAAAGATATTCGTTTTATTTTTCCTTCGCATTAAAGTTTACAAAGTTAGGCTATAGATCAACATATAAGGGTGAACTCTCGTCCTTTGTCTATATTTCACACAGAACTGAGTAATGCGATAGCAATTCAAGAATGGTAGGTCACCAAATTGGAAAAACTAGCTCCCCTGAGATACCTGACATATTTAGTACATAAAGGTTTAGAAATTTTTTTAGAAATTGCCAATTTGGATTTTTAATTTGAGAATCTGTAACTCTCATGATGTCTGAAATTAATTACATTACTGTAGAAATTATGCTTTTATATATTATTTATAAAGTAAAGAGGAAAAGTTATAATTATTTTAAAAAGATATTAAAATGCGAATATTTTCTTTTAAATGTTGTTTGGTTTTAATTTTTTAATTGCTGTTTAAAAATAAAAGAAGCTGATTGGTAACCAACTCTCACACTTAAGATCATCTCTCCTCTCTTGGAGTTGATATCCTGTCTCACCCTAATTCTGGCAAACTCCCCTTTCGGAGATCCCTTAAGCAACTTCATTTTTTTTAGAGCCGTTGCACACTCCCCGGCATCATGGAACGAATAGCTTCTAGGGTTGCCCATGCATGTGCAAGGAGCGTTCCTACTTATGATGTTCCTACATAAGCCTAGGCCCCTACATCCCTTGAACAGCTAAGGATAGTTTTGCGGGATTTACAAGAAACATAACAGTTGGTTCTAGAGGATTCCCAAGGAAGGTATGAGAGGGACCAAGAATAAATATTTTTTTTTTAGGTAGAACGTTTATGTTGTCTGCGGTATAATCTTGTGCTGGTTGTGGGTAGGTGGAGAAACTGAGAACCATAATAGATATATATGGCTCTATCAGAGTCCTAAACCATCATGGTTTAAACTGTGAAAATAACTACTTAAGTATAATCCTGAGCTGGTTGTGGGTTGGTGGAGAGACTGAGAACCATAATAGATATATATTGCTATATCAGGGTCCTCAAGTCATCATGGTTTAAACCATGAAAATAACTACTTAAGTTGTTCAAGAACTGTGGAAATTACTTAAGCTGTTCAAGAACTGTGGCTTGGGGGGAGAAGAGGACACATCTCTCATGGTGGGGAGGGAGGACCAGCCCAGTGTAAAACTTTAAAAGCTAAGGTAATACTTTAAAAGCTAAGGAGAACATATAATTAAATCCAATAATGAATGTTTGGAATTACATGCTTTAATTATTTTATGTGCATGTGACAAAGAAAACAATTATGCATTTGGTTATAAATGAGAAATTTATGTGTATAACTTATTGTTGTTCTAGTTAAGAGAATATCAAGTTGGTATGATGATTCTATTTCTTTTAATTTATTAGTAGGCCGTAAAGGCTCATATGTTAATCATAAATAATTTTCAATCAAAGGTAGGAGGTTATGGTTTCAAATAGAAAACAAAAGAAAAACTGAGAATCTACAATTTTTCTCATACAAATGGGAAAGGGGTAAAGTAAGAATGGGACTGATGTTGGACGAGAACCCAGGGAGGTAAAATTTAACCTGCAAAACCATCACCAACTGTAAACAAGACAAGAACTTCGAATACTCTCTTTTCAAGTAGATCGTATGGAACTAGAGGGGAACCTAAATGATAAACACTAATAGAGAAGCCAAAACATGAGAAGCATGAGAGTTGAGACCGACTACAGGTGAAGAACCCGTTGTGAGTCAATGTGTCTCTGCCCGAGAACATCTCTGCAAAAAACACCATTATAAACAAAGTATGAATATGTCAATTCGGGGTTTACTATAACATCCAATATATAAAGATAAATAATTTAGGAAGCGTTACCAAGAAAAACAATGCAGAGTATTTAACATGAAAAACAATGAAAATTACTATGACTTCAAACTAGCGAGTTACCAAATAATACAGTGAGGAAACCACAAAGAACCACAATATTAATTCATATCACAATGCGGAAAAATCACACCATAGTCACACCTCCGTCTAGAAGAAAATGAAAAATGGTTGCTCTATACAAATTAATAAGCCCATAAAACTCAAAGCATGAGCAGAGATTGTCACATTCAAACTGTAGACCGTCAACAACGGAGGCCAATAATGTTACAGTACAATTCAGTAAAATAAATCGATCACAATTAGTAATGGCCGCCTAGAAGAAACCCTAGGCCAGATATTCCACATGATATAGTTACATGCTTATAGCACGAGGGTGTGTATATTCCCCAGGACAACAAAACGAAGAACTAGAAAAACCATTCAGCGTTCTTGGGCCTGCAACATAGGTACCCAAATGAAAAACACCGGAAACCTCCTATCCTTTTATAGACTGTAAAGCAACTCGGGATGTCGAGGATACTTACTTGGGGATTCATGCAGGAAGAATTCCACCGGAAGCTGCGAATCTTGCCGATGTATATTTGAACCTGAAACAATTAATGAAATGGTAAGTGCGGAGGGGAAGATATCTAGACGCAAAGATATGTAACCTAAAAACCCTACCACGTTGAGTAGATACCTTAGTCGTTTGAATGATATCGAACTGCTGGCTATCACTGGTGGAACCCGTGTATCCTATCAACCATTAAGTTCTACTTTCTTATCGAGAACAACCATGTAAGCGAGTTTCATCAAACATAGATGGAAGCACATAGACTGTGGCAAGAGGTCAAGGTCAACTTACCAACATAAAACACTGTATTTTCACTAAAAAAGAAAATTCTCTCTCACACAACCGCCGAGCTCTGGCCGTAGTCAGAATGAGGTTCTGTTGGGGAGCAAGATGAAGTGGTTACCCTAACTCTCACTAGCGAAACGTCATATGTCGGATAAAAAGTGATGGAGGAGCATCCGACTAGGGAGGCAAACAGACAGCAGGTTTTCATGATTTTTTGGTGATGTGTTATTTTACAGGTCTTTGCACCTGTCCATGTTTAATTTGTCTTTTCTTGATTAGAGGATTAGCTGTCAGTAGGAGTTGTTATAGTTTAACTGAATTTTATTTTAATTTTCATTGAGAAACTGTAGTGGGTTACTAGGTTATTTTAAATTCGTTAGTGATAAAGTAAAAAAAATAGAAATAAGGTAGACAATGTAACTGTGTAACCAACAGTGAGCAGTTACCAACTGGTAACGAATTTGCCTGTCACTGGGATACAAAAAGAACAAAAAGGTCACAAGACAGGGGTTCTGCAAACTGTCAAAGAAGAGAAGGAATAGATGAACAGTATCATATTAAAGCAGACCACTCGTGTTGTTAATTCTTCTGAGTTATAGAAATTTGTTTATTTAAAACATGCAATTATGTTGATAATCTGTTGATTCAAACATGCAATGACAGGCAATCATGATATTGAGTGATTAGCTGTAACATTACAGGCAGGCCATCAAAGTACCATAATTGTTTCCTTACAAGAATGGTGTTCCAGATCGACAGTGAAACAGTCAAGCGTTTCGTGAGGTGGAAACGCGGAAACAGAGAGCAAACAAGACATACAATACATGAAGGAAGTTTAAATCACAGGTAACCATTCTTGTAACGATATTCTTTCTGTGCAAGCTGAAAACAAAAACAATTGAAATTCTGCTGAATAGATAAAACACCCATATTTACAGTCCAAATATTATAAAATTTGTTTTGAATGTATTACAAAATACCAAAACCATTCGAGTTAGACAAAACCTACAGCTAGGGTTTTAAATTTGGAACCCTTCCGAAGATAGAAGGTCGACTACCATACAGTCCATCAAGTTACAGTGGAATACTTTTTCCAAGCCAGAGAAACAAACTGAACGGAGAACAACATAGAAACCCCAGGTTGCTCTCGGAAGGCAAAACCCTAAGACCTAGCGGAGGAAAACAAAAAAAGCCTGTGTAACTTCGGCAAGGCATAGCAGAAGACAAAAGTAGAATATGGATTGATTCTACACGTGAAGAGCGCGATGTGAAAGCCATCCGGGACATTGAACTGTCGAGAGCCACAGCTCACTTGCACAGAGTAACGGAAGACAGAGTCAGTTCGACTACCCACACGAGTGCATACATTCCAAAATAAGAGCGAGGAGAGGGTTTGAATGAAAACCTTGCAAAGGAGATAGAATACATAAGACTTCGACTGAACGAGTGACATTTCGCCAAAGACTGGTCAGACCTGCTCACGAGGAGCCGAGCGGTCAGAGTATGAAAGAAATGAGACAGTGAATGAATCAGGGAGAGAAAGCTTACCAGTTGCGTGTCGGACGGAGTCGAAAGAACCTGTGGACAGTACATTCAGAAGAAAAACACCTGTGCATCAAACAAGGACGAGATTACCATTGCGAAATATAAAACGCAGAAGAAAACCCAAATATTGAGAACAGGGTTTTCAGAAAAAGGGAAATAAACAGTTACAGTGGGCAAGTTTAAGCCCTTTCGAAACAGCGTAATAACTGAGCGGAGTTTGCAACGAAAACCGGCCACCATCGCCGAACAATTGCACAGACAATCGAGATTTCGGCCCGAAGTTACCAGAAAGACCAGACCTCACGCAGAGGCATAACACCAAACAGAATGACTGCCAAATGAACTAGCAACGAAAACTAAGGCGAGAAAAACGAAGGCACTATCACTGAGCTGGAGCATTAACTGAGGAGTGAATGCAGATCTACCGGTGGTGTAACCAAATCATACGGAGACCGAGAATCGAGGTTTAAACATTCGTTTATTTATCCATAGCATGATATGTATCAACTTGTGGTTTTAATGTAATGCCACGTAATAACACATTACCATTTGCATAAACAACTTTTTATATGATATAACAGTGACACGTATGAATACGTTGACAATTGTTTAAACACAGTTGATAGTTTATAACAGTGAATTTGGGGTGTGGACTGGTGCCTACCCATCAAGTGGTATCGGAGCAAAGTTTGAAGTCACGAGAAGATGGAAGTTGGTCGAAGAGGACGAGGAAGAGGAAGAGCAGTCCGAAGAGTAGCAGAAGAGGGACTGCGAGAAGAGATTCGATTTTTGAATCAAAGATTGGCAGCAGTAGAAGCTGGGGGGAGGAGAGATCCAGCGGATGAAAGTGATGAAGATATTGCAGAACTAGAAGATGAATTCGAAGGGGTGACGCCTGAACTTAGACTGTTGAAATCAGTGTTGTTATCCAGTCATAAGCCAAAGCACGAGCTTTCCACTTATGACGGAAGTTTGTCGGCGGAGGTGTTATTAGATTGGCTGAGCGAAGTAAACAAATATTTTGAGTTTGAAGAAACCAGTGAGGACAAACAGGTGAAGTTCGCTGCCACCAAGTTGAAAGGACATGCGTCCTTGTGGTGGGACAGTGTTCAGGCATAAAGGAAAAGGCTACATAAACAACCTATAAGGAAGTGGACCGGAATGGAGGCAAAACTGAAGGAGAAGTTTCTGCCTAAAGATTATCAAATTATGCTGTACAGGCAAGTACAGAACTTGAGACAAAGGGGAATGACGGTTAAGGAATATACTGAAGAATTTTATAAGTTGAATCTACGGGCAGGGTATATGGAAGATACCACAGAAAAGACTGCAAGGTTCGTGAATGGGCTGAGATGGGAGATATTGGATGAAATCGGTATTCTCTCACCCAGAGCTTTAGATGAAGCATACCAGTTTGCTTTGAAGACAGAGGAGAAAATAAACAGGAAGCAGAATGCCAGAAGAGGAGGTGGATCTGGCAGAGGAAAGGGGAAAGCCTTTGGCAGAGGCAGAGGTACAGGTTCCAATGAAGAAGGCAGCAGTTCCAAAACTGCAGGGATAGCAGAAAAGGACAACAGCACTAGAGGAGGATGACCAAACCAACAAGGGAGAGGTAATGGTCGGGGCATAGGAACTGTCCAGTGCTATAGGTGCCACAAGTTGGGGCACAAATCGTATGAATGTCCTGAAGGTGAACCAGCAGGTGGGAGAGGAGCTTATGTTGCTCAGCCTGAGGAGGCGGAAGCACCGCCTCAAGAAGTGGAAAATGTACCAGAGACAGGGGAAGCCTTGGTGTTGAACAAGGTGTTGATAAAACCAGTGAAGGAGATTGCGGACCCAGATCAAAGAAAGGCTTTGTTCCGGACAGTTTGCAAATCACAAGGGAAGTGCTGCAAACTGATCATTGACAGCGGAAGTACTGATAATTTGGTGGCCATGGAAATGGTGGAGAAGTTGGGACTGAAAAAGCTGAAACATCCCACTCCCTACAAAGTGTCATGGTTGCAGAAAGGGCATCAACTGTTAGTTGATGAACAGTGCGAGGTGGAGTTCCAGATAGGCAGATATAAGGACAAGATTGTCTGCGATGTTATGCCAATGGATGTCTGTCATATCCTATTAGGAAGGCCCTGGCAGTTTGAAATAAAGGTAGTTCATGACGGAAAAACGAACTGCTATAAGTTTGTCAAAGATGGGGTCAAGCACACACTTGTACCCATTAAAGAAGAAGGTACAGCAGGAGCCAGTGGGGTAAAAGCGCTGCTGATGGGTGGAAAGGAGTTTTTGAAACAGATTGAAAACAATGATGTGAATTTTGCTGTTGTGAGAAGGCCCAGAACAGTGGTCCTGCACACAAAGATTTCAGATTTACCTGAGGAGATTCAAGACATGATACAGGATTTTGGAGATATCATAGTGGATGAGCTTCCAGATGAGCTACCACCCGAGAGAGGTATCAGCCACTGTATTGATTTTATACCAGGAGCTAGCTTGCCAAATAAGGCAGCTTATCATATGAGCTCGAAAGATCATGAAGAAATTCGAAAACAGGTGCAGGAATTGCTTGATAAAGGACTGATCAGAGAGAGTATGAGTCCCTGTGCAGTTCCGACAGTATTAGCTCCTAAGAAAGGTGGCGAATGGCGAATGTGTATAGATTCGAGAGCTATTAACAAGATTGCGATTCGGTACAGGTTTCCACTACCGAGAATGGATGACATGATGGACTGTTTGAGTGGGGCAGCATATTTTTCGAAGATTGACTTGAAGAGTGGTTACCACCAGATCCGAATTCAAGAAGGGGATGAGTGGAAGACAACTTTCAAGATGAATGAAGGACTGTATGAATGGCTGGTGATGCCATTTGGATTGAGCAACGCTCCCAGTACTTTTATGTGCCTAATGAATGAAGTACTGAAGGAATTCATTGGGAAGTTTGTGATTGTGTATTTGGATGATATTTTAATTTTCAGCAGAACGAAGGAGGAACACTTCTGACATGTTCGAAGTGTATTGAGAAGTTTGCAGCAGAACAAGCTGCTGATAAATCTGAAAAAGTGTACTTTTTTCCAAAAAGAATTAGTTTATCTGGGTTTTGTGATTGCAGAAAACGAAATGAAGATGGATCAGGAAAAGATTGCAGCGATAGTTAGCTGGCCATCCCCAAAGAATTTGTTCGAGGTTCGAAGCTTTCATGGTTTGGCAAGCTTTTACAGGAAGTTTATCAGAAATTTAAACGGGATCTGTGCACCCATGTTGGACACAATTAAGAAGGAAAATCAGCCTTTTTGCTGGACTGAAGCAGCAGAAAACAGTTTTTAGACTCTGAAGAAAAAGATCACTGAGAGGCCGATCTTGAGATTACCAGATTTCAACAAACTTTTTCAAGTTTGTTGTGATGCCAGCGGTACAGCCATTGGGGCAGTACTTAGCCAGGAGGACAGACCGGTTGCTTATTTCAGTGAGAAATTGAACGAGAGCAGGCAGAAGTATTCGACTTACGACAAAGAATTTTATGCGGTCGTTCAAGCCTTGAAGCACTGGAGGCACTATTTGTTAGGTAATGAGTTTGTGTTATTTTCTGACAATTCTGCTTTACAGTATGTTATGTAGCAGCACAATTTGAATCACAAGCATGCAGAGTGGGTGGAATATCTGCAAAGCTTTACATTTGTATTGAAGCATATCAGTGGGAAATCCAACAAGGTGGCAGACGCATTAAGCAGAAGAGTTTTACTCTTGCAGGAGAGTACGGTGCAGGTGCTGGGTTTTGAGCACTTGAGGGATCTATATCAGACATATATAGATTTTAAGGAGGCACATGATGCATGTCAGAACCCTTTACTGTGGAATAACAGTTCGTGGTTGGACTACAATCTGCAAGAAGGATTGTTATTTAGAGGAGGACAGTTGTGTATTCCCGATTGTTCAATGCGGGAGAACATTATTCGGGAGAAGCATAGCGGAGGTCTAGCCGGACATTTCGGTATAGACAAGACATTATCCCAGATAGAGCATTTTTATTATTGGCCAAAGTTGCGGCGAGATGTGCAGAGGTATGTCAGCAGGTGAAAAATGTGTCAGTTGGCAAAAGGTCACAACCAGAATGCTGGACTTTATACGCCATTGCCCATATCGAGTAGGCCACGGGACTCAGTCAGTTTGGACTTTGTACTGGGTTTGCCTAGAACAGAGCAAGGATTTTATTCAGTGATGGTGGTGTTGGATAGATTCTCAAATATGGCGCATTTTATACCTTGTCGGAAAACCAGTGATGCTACTCACGTAGCCCACTTGTTTTTCACAGAAATTGTTCAACTGCATGGCTTGCCGAGGTCAATTATTTTAGACTGGGATGTGCGGTTCACAGGACACTATTGGCGTACCGTGTGGAAAAGGCTGGACACCCATTTAAATTTCAGCTCCGCTTATCACCCACAGACCGATGGGAAAACAGAGGTGGTAAATAGGAGTTTGGGGAACCTGCTAAGAAGCTTAATCGGAGAAAATTCGCGGATGTGGGATCGCGTACTTGCCCAAGCGGAATTTGCGTATAACGATTCTCCAAATCACAGTACGGGATACAGTCCTTTTCAGGTTCTATACAGCATGCATCCTCGCGGAGTGCATGAACTGCGGGATTTGGGAAAGCTCGAGAAAAGAAGCGCAGATGGAGAAGATTTCGCTCAAGCAATGAGTGATCTGCATGAGCAGGTGAAATTAAAGTTAACAGACAGCAGTCAAAGATACAAACAACAGGCAGATTTGAAAATGCGAGAGGTTCAGTTCAATGTTGGGGATGAATTCCTTGCTCACTTGCGCAAGGAACGGTTTCCAAAAGGGCAGTATAACAAATTAAAGTTTAAAAAAATTGGCCCCTACAAAATTCTTCGCAAGTTTTCTGCCAATGCCTACGAAATACAGCTGCCACCCGGAATAGGCATTTCGCCCATTTTTAATGTGGCAGATTTGTTCCCTTACATTGCCAGTCCCGGAGACGAAGAGGCAACAAGGCCAGAATGGAATACCCTAGATGAAGAGGATGTTTGGTTAAATCAGATGCCTGCAGCGCAGCCCCTTGAGATCGAGGGAATCCTCGATACACAAGTAGCCAAACGAACACCCAGGAAGGACTACTTACAGTACCTGGTCAAGTGGAAGAACCTTCCTATTGAGGACAGTTCCTGGCTTGACACAGCACAGATTCAGAAAATTGGCTATTCAGTGGATGACCTCATGGAGCGGAGCCATGATTTTTTTGCTACCCCGGGAGCCTGATGCAGGAGCATCCGACTAGGGAGGCAAACAAATAGCAGGTTTTCATGATTTTTCGGTGATGTGTTATTTTACAGGTCTTTGCACCTGTCCATGTTTAATTTTTCTTTTCTTGATTAGAGGATTAGCTGTCAGTAGGAGTTGTTATAGTTTAAATGACTTTTATTTTAATTTTCATTGAGAAACTGTAGTGGGTTACTAGGTTATTTTAAAATTTGTTAGTGATAAAGTAAAAAAAATAGAAATAAGGTGGACAATGTAACTGTGTAACCAACAGTGAGAAATTACCAACTGGTAATGAATTTGCCTGTCACTGGGATACAAAAAGAACAGAAAGGTCACAAGACAGGGGTTCTGCAAACTGTCAAAGAAGAGAAGGAATATACGAACAGTATCATATTAAAGCAGACCACCCGTGTTGTTAATTCTTCTGAGTTATAGAAATTTGTTTATTTAAAACATACAATTATGTTGATAATCTGTTGATTCAAACATGCAATGACAGGCAATCATGATATTGAGTGATTAGCTATAACATTACAGGCAGGCCATCAAAGTACCATAATTGTTTCCTTACAAGACAGGTGTTCCAGATCGACAGTGAAACAGTCAAGCGTTTCGTGAGGTGGAAACGCGGAAACAGAGAGCGAACAAGACATACAATACATGAAGGAAGTTTAAATCACAGGTAACCATTCTTGTAACGATATTCTTTCTGTGCAAGCTGAAAACAAAAACAATTGAAATTCTGCTGAATAGATAAAACACCCATATTTACAGTCCAAATATTATAAAAGTTGTTTTGAATGTATTACAAAATACCAAAACCATTCGAGTTAGACAAAACCTACAGCTAGGGTTTTAAATTTGGAACCCTTCCGAAGATAGAAGGTCGACTACCATACAATCCATCAAGTTACAGTGGAATACTTTTTCCAAGCCAGAGAAACAAACTAAACGGAGAACAAAATAGCAACCCCAGGTTGCTCTCGGAAGGCAAAACCCTAAGACCTAGTGGAGGAAAAAAAAAAAATCCTATGTAACTTCGGCAAGGCATAGCAGAAGACAAAAGTAGAATATGGATTGATTCTACCCGTGAAGAGCGCGACGTGAAAGCCATCCGGGACATTGAACTGTCGAGAGCCACAGCTCACCTGCACAGAGTAACGGAAGACGGAGTCAGTTCGACTACCCACACGAGTGCATACATTCCAAAATAAGAGCGAGGAGAGGGTTTGAATGAAAACCTTGCAAAGGAGACAGAATACATAAGACTTCGACTGAACGAGTGACATTTCGCCAAAGACTGGTCAGACCTGCTCACGAGGAGCCGAGCGGTCAGAGTATGAAAGAAATGAGACAGTGAATGAATCAGGGAGAGAAAGCTTACCAGTTGCGTGTCGGACAGAGTCGAAAGAACCTGTGGACAGTACATTCAGAAGAAAAACACCTGTGCATCAAACAAGGATGAGATTACCATTGCGAAATATAAAACGCAAAAGAAAACCCAAATATTGAGAACAGGGTTTTCAGAAAAAGGGAAATAAACAGTTACAGTGGGCAAGTTTAAGCCCTTTCGAAACAGCGGAATAACTGAGCGGAGTTTGCAACGAAAGCCGGCCACCATCGCCGAACAATTTCACAGACAATCGAGATTTCGGCCCGAAGTTACCATAAAGACCAGACCTCACGCAGAGGCATAACACCAAACAGAATGACTGCCAAATGAACTGGCAACGAAAACTAAGGCGAGAAAAACGAAGGCACTATCACCGAGCTAGAGCATTAACTGAGGAGTGAATGCAGATCTACCGGCGGTGTAACCAAATCATACGGAGACCGAGAATCGAGGTTTAAACATTCGTTTATTTATCCATAGCACGATATGTATCAACTTATGGTTTTAATGTAATGCCACGTAATAACACATTACCATTTGCATAAAAAACTTTTTATATGATATAACAGTGACACGTATGAATACGTTGACAATTGTTTAAACACAGTTGATAGTTTATAACAGTGAATTTGGGGTGTGGACTGGTGCCTACCCATCAATTTTCACCGAATTCCATAGTTTTTGTATTAACAAAGTGCAAATTTCACACCTCAATTGCGCATTGTTATCTTTTAAGGGTGCAACGGTTTTGCAATGCAATTTTTAAAACGATTTTTCAATGCAATTAAGAAAAAAAACTTGGGCTTTCTTCACTTGGCCTTGTTTTTACTGGCTCTGCAGGCACCACAAACTTTGATTGAACTTGATAATTACAATGAATTCAGTGAAAAGTATAACTCAACACACACATAAACACTATAAATTCGTCTTTTTTCCAAAATCAGTTTGACTCGGTTAACTGGCTCTCCTAAATTTATCCAACTCTTGCATGCAGGAATAATTATAATTTCCAACATGTCTCGAGTAGAGTCATCTAATTTCAAATTTGTTTTGTAACCCCACTTCAAAATTAAGTTTCACTTACCCATCATAATTGTCTCGTCAAAATATCCATTAAAAAATATCGTCTCCACCTATTTATTCAATCATCATGGGATTTTATGGCGAGCTTGAACACATGTTTGAATATTGTTTCATTCTTCTTGCTCTCATCCATTGGCTGAAAATCGTAAAAATGGTGAAAACGCTATAACTCTGCTACAAGAATTTTCACCTCAAAAAACAATGTTGACATGCATGTGATACTGGAGGAACTCACATATCTCCTTCTCCAGCTGGTGGAATTGAAAGGCATATCCGAGGTTATGGAAACGGTTGGTTTTCTCACACTATTTCATCAATTCAGGATCATGTTTAGGAAGTATGTGTTGCTGGTATTTTGTTCATTTTGGGGCTTTTTTAAATCAATAAACAGATCGGGAGAAATATTTGAATAAGGTTCATGAGCAGTACATCTAATTTACGCATCTTGCAATTAATCTGGCCATCCTATAAGAGTCAGTGACAGTATCTCAAAATCAAAATTTTGGTAGATTTTCTCCTTTTGATATATCGAACAACTTGTTCTTTACTTCAAATCGTTTTAAGTTCAGTATGCAGTTTCCCTGCATCGAAATTTTATCACAGGGAAAAGCATTGGTTGAAGTTCAAAAACAAAAACTTACAACTATTCATGGGTAATCGTGGTGAAAATTTGAGTCATGTGCGGTGCGTTGTACATTCAAGGTGATTCAATTATTAGTTACCTTACTTTGCATGCTTCTGCCTGAGCCTAAGCATTATTTGAAAACTTTTTCGGCATTTTGTTTTTAAAATTTTAATGCGTTAGAAATTATAAATGTGATATTTGAATTTTTTATAATTAAATAATTTTATTTATATATTTACATACACATTTTGGAATTGAATTTATTTTTATATTCCAAAATATATTTTAAATAATAATTTTTATGGCCAAACTCAAAATATAAAATAATTCAAGAAACAATCAGCACCCATTTCTCTATGTATTTATGTGTCATTTCTGCTACGAGATCGGACAAACAAAATATTAATAGTTTCTTAACTGGAATTTAATAATAAATAATTTTATATTTTTTTTTGGTTTTTTAAATGCATGTTATAATATATAATTAATTCAATGTTCTGAAAATAGTACATAGAATATGAAAAAGGACTAATATGAAAGAATCTATTGAAAATGGTAGAATCCAAATTCCACTTATGTTGATTCTATATGTTTATTCAGTAGCAGGTTCTTTCTTCTTCTTCTTCTTTTTTTTCCAGAAAGAAAAAAAACGTTGTATTATAACAATTTATAAGTCAACTATTACATTCTCATCTGAATATAGATGAGAAAATTGCAATCCAAATCACCATAGTGATTCCAGAGCGACCTTTAAGAAAGAAAGAAGCCCAAAAAAGACCATGACGGGATCACAAATTATGGAGGGAAAAATGCCACTCCGATCAAGATTTCCGGAACATATAAACAGACCTGTCATCATTGAACAACATATTGATATAGAACCAAAATCACATTTTAGTTTGGGTCAGAAGTATCTAAGAAAAGTTACCTATATCAGTACAATTTAGATTTGTAGACCTTCTAATCCATACTAAGAAGCTGTAGAAAATAAGACGATACAGGTTCTCTATGTGGATATATTAACCGGCACTCTTTACTGGTGTATTTGTGGGGATGTAATGCAAGCTCGCTTGTATAGTTTTAGTTCCAAAACAGGCTCGCTTGATATACCAATCTCTTACCTGTAAGGAGAAAAAGAGGCAGGTCGCTTATGTAAAATCATATAGCAGGCTTGCTTGCAAGGATATCTTGTATAGATATTTGCAGGCTCGCTTGTATTGAGATAATTCCAAAAACACCGGCTCGCTTGATAAACCAATATACAGGCTCGCTTGTATTGATATTATTCCATATCCGACTCGGTTATAAACAAAAAACAGGCTCGCTTGATAAAGTGTATCGCTTGTGGAAAGTGCTATGTAAGCTCGCATGGCAAGAATAAAAACCTAACGCAACAGACTGAAAAAGAAGTAAAAATACCTGTGTAATAAAATATGAAATAGAGCATGGCATGAAAAAATGACATATTATACACTTCATGAAGGTTGATATGATATTATGGAATTGGAATAGAGGTGTTCCAGATTTGTGCCCTATCCGTATAATGTACCACCTGCATAATTCCAAAATCTGCATTGATACCTCTTTTAGAAAGGCCATCAGCCCTCATGTTGTTATCTCTATAAATGTGAGAGATAGGAGGATTTCCCAATCTGTGCTATAATCTTTGTGTTCTCCTGAGCCATCCCTGTAGGTCCGGAATGTTCATATGTTGGCGGCCAGAGATACATTCAATAATCAGTTTAGAATATCCATATATATGAATCTCTGTCAGTTTTAGATTGAGAGCAGCAAAAATTCCTCCCCATATGGCCATAATCTCAGCTTTGTTATTAGTCCCTGGACCACCATTCCAATGCAAGTGGATCCTCTCTCTTCGAGACAACTTAATCCAAGCACCACAGCCTGTAATGCCCTCTTTGAACGCACCATCAAAAAAAATTGTAGGGATGGATATCTCATGTGGACGAATCCTGCGTGATCTATCCAGACATATGGTCTGGGGAGGGATCTGTTCCTCGATCCATCTCATAATGGCTGTGTAAATGTTGGGAAGGAGGAAGGGAGTGCCATCAAATATAAGCCTATTCCTAGCCAACCATACTTCCCAGATGATAAAAAAGGGTAGAGATCTAAACTTGTTTTTTAATTTATCCCAATCTCCAGTAGCAGAAATAAAGTCATTCAGAACCCAGGTTGGTTCAATTAAGTGAACACTAAATAATTTCCATAACTGCATAACAAGAGGGCATCGGAAGAAGATGTGTTCAATGGATTCCTCCATGCTGCAACATATTGGACATCTACTAGGCCCATGTATGCCTCTTTTGATAATATTATTCCAGTAAGAATTTTATTCTGCCAAGTAAGCCACCCAAAGAGAATGATTTTAGTAGGAATCTTTCGAAACCAGTATGGGCCAAAGATACGTGTAAACTAATCGGCATATGAGTGTGAATTAATACTTCCATAGATATCTTTGACCATAGGCATGTCCCCATATGTAGGCCCATCCAATATCACTGCATCTCCCCCCGTAGCATGACTAAAACTAGTCGCCCTTAATGTGTCGTATACCTGTTCCCAATATGAGGCATCCTCATCTTGTAGTCCCAACTGTGCAACAGTCTTGAAAACTAGAGCCCCAAAAGACCATGAATGAATTGTTTGTGATAAGAAGTAAATGCCCCTATGTACCAGCTTATGAATAAGTCGAGGAGAAGGTTTAATATGCTTGTTTAATCCCAGAATGTTGGAAAATCCTAGCGGAATACGGTTTCCTTCTCAGAAAAGCCAAACTAATCTATTAGCCACATGACCCAATATCTTCTTGAAGCTACCCTAAATAGCTGAATAGGCTATTGGGAATGGAAATTCATGGCAGAGAAGTTGATGGAGGGAATCACCCTCAAGATACTTACATTTGATAATATCGTTCCAGATACCAGAACCATTGATGGCACGCCAAAAAGACTTCATTAGAAAAGCTTTATTGAACATTCTCATGTTCAGGATGCCCCACCCATCATGTAATTTGGGACAACATAGTATCTCCAGTTTGACAAGATGGAATTTATGCGCCTTCGCGGTTCCTTTCCAAATGAACTGAGAAATAATCTTGTTAATGTTGTCAACAATCATTTCAACAATAAAGAACAGATGCCCCCAAAAAACCATAAGCTGTGATAGCACTGCTTGAATCATAATGAGTCTGCCTCCCAATGTCAGCCATCTGTGTGTCCATTTGTTTATTTTTTCCTTGAATCTGTCCACCATCCATAGCCAATCCCTATTCTTGTATCCACACGGTTTGATTCTATAACCAAGATATTGAAAACCATCCACTGCCAACTTATAATTGACCCCAAGGAATTCAACAATAAATGTAATTTCATTCATGTCCCCAAATTCATATAACAGAAATGATTTGGCTTTGTTAATATTCAAACCTGTGGCTGCTCCAAATCTGATAAGTATGAAATGAACATAGAACTAGTGATTCCTAACAAGTCTTCCGAATAGTAACATGTCATCCACAAAAAGAGAGTGAGAGGTGGAAATGGAGTCCGAGAAAGAAAAACCTAATATATAACCTTTTTGATCTGCCATGTGCATCATTTTACTGAATCCATCCATAATCAGAATGAAAATGAGAGGAGACAATGCGCATCCTTGCCGTAGTCCCCTTCCCGCTTCGAAAAATGGTGTTGGAAGACCATTAATAATAGCAGCATATCTAACAGAGGTAATGCATGACATTATCCAGCGAATGATCCTAAGAGGTAGACCAATTTTTAACAACATAAGATGTAGATAAGACCAATCCAGTGTGTCATAAGCTTTATACAAATATATTTTCATTACCAGTGCTTCTCTTTTTTCTGAATGCATAGTGTGTAATATCTCTTGTACAATAGCTATTGCGTCATGAATAGATCTGCCTTTAAGAAACCCATATTGTTCAAGAGAAAACCAATCAAACAATGTAAATTAATCGTGTATAAAATTTCTGTTTTAAGGATGGTTAAAAACCACGAGATCTTCTTCCCTTGATTCATAATTTGAACTCATCAAATGCAGTTCCCATATTTCAAAATCTATTCATTTTAGATGTGGGGTAACCTGATTGCAAATAAAATTGAATAAAGATTCATTTTAAAATAGTGCATTGAGTTGTAAGCTCTCTACATCCTACAGGTAATAGTATTCAGAATGCACGTGGGAAAAAAATGCAAAAGCTTACCTGTCCACTGATTAATCTCCATTATGATCTTTTCCATATTCATAATAGTTTATATTTCATCTTACTGTGTATATGTCCAGTGAATCTCCATTACCTTCTGCGTATTTATGATATTTTCCATTTTCAAAATAGTTTATATTTCATTTGATTGTTGTTGTCAAAGGCGAGGATTATAGGTATCGATTGATATAGAAATCTAATTTTTTTCTTAGATAGTAAATATCTTAGGATAGGTTTGGCTTGGTAGATTCATCTAATCAAATATTTCTATTTTTGTTTTTCTCTAGCAAGGGATTATCTACCACTTGAGACTCTCCTTTCCATACTACATTTTTGGTTTTTCAGCCAAGTAGAGTGGGCGATTTTGTTGTTCACAAAAAAACATGGTGGCGATGAGCCCACGCTTTCGGTGGCTGATTTGCTGGAAAACATAACATGTGCTGAATTATATGCCGGCACATGTAAATCTATGCACATTCACCTCTAATTGACTGTTGCATAAGGCCAATGCCATAGTATTTTTTGCCAGCACCTCCCATATGGTACACCCCAAATAACGAACACCTCTCTCCAACAAACCTCTTTTTTGTGGGAGAGGCAGAGAAGAGAAAAAAAAATAACACACAAACCATAGGAGTTATCTCTCTTTTCAGTTGATCACACAAATTTGATTCAACTAGATAACTACAGTGAAGGGTATTTAAATTTTTGGGACTACCTACTCACTCAAAATAAATCAACATGCACACATACTCTAAATTTTACTTTTCTCAAAATATGACTTAAATCGAACTTACGAGACTTGAATCAATTAATTGGCTTTCCTAAATTTATCCAACTCTCACATGGGGAGTAATTACAATTTCCAACACTCCCCCTTAATTACAACCATATGACTCAACATAACTAAAACATGACTTAACTATGTATGCTAGGCTTACAATAGAAATTGACTCAATTATCACTCAAACATGTGTGTTGGTCTATGTCTCACCTAAGCTTACAATGATTCAAAAAATTTTAAATTTCGCATTTTCTTTTTCTTTTCTTCCAAATTCTATATCCTCGAAATTGTTTCATTCTCTATTGCACATTCTTACTGTAGCTCCATATTTCTTTACTAATTGTTGTTGTAATGTTTCTTTGACTTGTTTTAAATTTGTGTTGAAAAACAATATGATCGTGTCTTCTACAACTTCCTCTTCAAATATTCGTTCAACTATGAACTGCTGCCACAACTCTCCATCTTAAAACTGTCTTCTTCCCTTTGCTGCTTGTGACTCACATTCTTGTCTTTCTTTCTACCATATTTATTGATAGCATAAACTTATCTTTTCTTGACTCCATTGTTGATTTTTTTTTTTAATGCATTCTTCCTTATTTTCAGAAACTTCCATATAATTCTCTTCACTTTCATCATCAGGTACTGGTTATTTCTTCCTATAATCTGCACACTCAAGATCATTATTCACCATTTCATTCAATTCTTTTATTCACCATTTCCTTACCTCGTTTTCCACTTCATGGAAATTGTCTTCCACTATTATGTTGTTAGTGGATATTCCCATAAAAAACTCTTCAATAACATTATCCTCTTCTTTATCATCAGTTATTTCTAGATCGCATACTGCTTCATGTGAAGTTGCAACTGCTTCATAACTTGTTGCTACAGTGGTAGCTCAAATTTCAATTCTTCATCAAACATGGTGCATACCATATTACCACAATCAATCCCTATTTCAAAAAAGAAACGACACATAACACCAAAATATTCTTCATCCACACTATGGTCGGATATTTGAGCATGCATGTGCTCATTGACAATTTCAACTTCACCAATTCAAACTTCAATTCTTCATCAAATATGGAACATACCACATTACCACAATCAATCCATGTTTAAAAAAAGAAACCACACATAACATCAAAATAATCTTCATTCACACTATGGTGGGATATTTGAGCATACATGTGCTCATTGACAATTTCAACTTCACCAAATTCATTAGTTGTGGCTGGATCCACCAATTCACATCTCACTTTGCAGTCATTATCCAGATGTGTTTCATCACAGTTGGATTCACCATCATCTGCACCATCCACATTACAGTGGATTCCTTAAAATTTATATGTTCTTGCTCTACTTCACACATAGGCTTCAACTGCAATCTTTGTTGCATCTTCTTCATCCATATGCATACTTGCATAATGGGTTTCAATTTTATAGTCTTCACCACCATCATCCACTTTTGAGTGGGATTCTCCAAACTATGTTGTCCTCTCAGAGTCTTGCTCATCTACTCTTAGATCTATGGTTGACTTCTTTTCTTGTGACATTACTAGTTGCTACATCTCACTCCCCCTTGCACCAAATTCTTCTTCCAAGATGTTCCATGCTTCCCTAGAAGTTGTAGTTCTTTCTACCTTGCACAATAATTTCATCAATTTCTTGTTGAATGAAACTTAAAGAGATGGAATCATTAAACATAAAAAGTGGTATAAAATCCACGCTACACCAATTAACCTCAATTTCTTCATTGTTTTCTACTAGATTGCTCATTCCTTGGCTATGGCCTAAACCTCTCGAAACACGACAACAATCTCTTTCTCATATTTTCATTTCCTTTTCTTTGTCTTCTGCAACCACACTTTGCGACACATGACTATTATTTTTCCTCTTTCTTATAGTTTCTTTCCTGATTGTATGAGACTTCCTTCTATATCACCCCTGAAAAAAAACATAATTTTCAATATAAACCCCTATAAAACACAATCTTCACCCAAAATACTTTTTGATGTACTAATAGACTTTACAAAGCCATAAAATTTCTTTCCATTCTAATAAAACCCTCCAAAAAAAATTCTTTATACCATGCACCTTTGTTTTTTTTAATATATAAAAAAAACCAAAAAAAAATCTTTTTATTAACCTCAAACCCTTGATTTTTTTTTCCAAACTCCCCTCCCCTTTTTTTAAACTTTATAAAAACTTTATTCCTTTTGCTTACAATAAAAGATTCCTTTTAAAAGGGATGGCCACGTATTAACAAATTTTCCTGTAAGTCAACCCTCGTGACCCTTTCCACCTACGTGAGTCCTTTAAACACTTTTGGCGCCCTTTAAAAATTACTTTGGATTAAAAATTTCTAACCTTCTATTTTGCGCACTCACGACTTTCACTCTTTTTAATATCTCACGGGGCTTGCGCGCCCCACCACAAAATATCTGCCCAAATTCCCGGATTTCAAGGAATCGTAAGTTTTTCACCTAATTGCGTAGTTTTTGTATTAACAAAGTGCAAATTTCACACCTCAATTACGCACTGTTATATTTTTAACGGCCTTCTTCATTTGGCCTTTTTCTTACTGGCTCTGCAAGCATCATTGATCTTGTAATTTTTACTCCACTTTGATGTCAATTTGTTGGAGAGACAGAGAAGAGAAACAAACAAATTAACACACATAAACCATAGTTGTTGCTTCTCTTCTCAATTTATCACATAAACTTGATTCAATTTGATAATTACAATAAACCCAGTAAAAATTATTTAGATATTTAGCAACTTATTCAAAATAACTCAACATACACACAGTAAATTAGTCTTTTCCAAATATAACTTAACTAAGACCCACTCGGCTTGACTCAGATAACTGACTCTCCTAAATTTATCCAACTCTGACATGGAGGAGCAATTATAATTTCCCACATATCTGAGGTAAAGTCATCTAATTTCAAATTTGTTGTCTAACCCCACTTCAAAATTAGGCTTCACTTACCCATCATTGCTGCGTCGTCAAAATCTCCATTAAACATATCATCTGCACCCATTTATTCAATCATCATGGGATTTTATGGCGAGCTTGAACACGTGTTTGAATATTGTTTCATTCTTCTTGCTCTCATCCATTGGTTGAAAATCGTAAAAAATGGCAAAAACGCTTTAACTCTGCTACAAGATTTTTCACCTCAACAAACATGTTGACAGGCATGTGACACTATGGGAACTCACATATCTCCTTCTCCAGGTGGTGGAATTGAAAGGCATATCTGAGTTTATGAAAACGGTTGGTTTTCTCACAACATTTCATCAATTCATGATCATGTTTAGGAAGTATGTGTTGCTGGTGTTTTGTTCATTTTGGGGCTTTTTATAAATCGATAAACAAATCTGGTGAAACATTTGAATATGGTTCATGAGCAGTACATCTAATCTACGCATCTTGCAATTAATCTCTCCATGCTATAAGGGTCAGTGAGACAATATCTCAAAATAAAATTCTTGTAGCATTTTTCCTTTTGATATATCTAACAACTTGTTCTTTACTTCAAATCATTTTAACTTCAGTATGCAGTGTCCTTGCATTGAAATTTTATCACAGGGCAATACATTGATTGAAGTTCAAAAACAAAAATTTATTGGTTGAAGTTCAAAAACAAAAATTTACAACTGTTCATGGGTAAATCGTGGTGAAAATTTGAGTCATGTGCGGTGCCCCGTACATTCAAGGTGATGTAATTATTAGTTACCTTAATTTTCATGCTCTTGCCTTAGCCTAACCGTTATTTGGAAACTTTTTTGGCAGTTTGTTTTTTAAATTTTAATGTATTAGAAATTATAAATGTGATATTTGAATTTTTTAATTAATTGAATTTATTTAAATATTTACAGACACATTTTGGAATTGGATTTATTTTTATATTCCAAAATATATTTTAAATATCAATTTTTATTGTCAAATTCAAAATATAAAATAATTCAAGAAACAATCCAAACCCATTTCTCTATGTAGTTATGTGTTATTTATACATAAGGTGTTTTTATGATGGGTTTGGATGCGAAAATTCAACCAATCAGAGGCTTCCATTTATGTTTGCCTCCAGCAAGTGATTTTTTACCACCTAGCACTCTCTTTTCAAAATATTATGTTAGTTCATATTTTTATTATTTTGGAATCGATTATAACTGATTTATATATATATTCACATACTTTGGTGGAAATACATTCACATGAAAGATAAATTATCCGGTTAATAGTATCTCTAATTTTAAGAGTGGCTCCAACCTCTATTCAATTTTTTGTGTACTTCTTTTAAGTTTTCCTATGGATTGGATTGACATGATTCTATTATACTCTTGCGAAGTATCTAGAAAAGTGGCATGAGGCCCTCCAAATTCCATTGAAACCCCAAACCTCTGAGTAGATCTAACATCCATGTCTACTTTGAACTCCCTTAGAGACTTCGACATTTGTCAAATCCAACAAATGTGGCCATGAAAACTTTCACACCATTGGAATATGAATTTCTAATGAAATGAAAGTAATTCGAGGCCTCCCCTTCATTTCTAGGATACTAGACTAGAACATTGAATAAGTATCGACTAGACCAATGGAATCAAACACGCGAACCAATTGTGAAACATAAGGAACAGGTTGTTGGGTTTCAAGACCTTGGAAAATATTGATCTCGTGCCTTGGCGGAAATTCGGGCCTTGCAACATTCTATGAAAGAGAAAAGACAACTATTCGGGCATGACACACCTCGGGCAATCTCTCTCACGACTTTGTGCTCATGCATAGGTTGTGAGTAGTGGGGTTGCCTCTTGGTGATTGCATTGGAGACTTTGGCATATCTTATCTGCATGCATTCAATAGTGATCTTTGTTTGTGGGGATATGATTTTCTCAAATATTATATTCTTTCACTGTACCTTTACATCTTTATGGGCAATTACTAATTTTATTCTTTTTGAGATAATTTTAAGAATTTTATTATGTTATTAGTTTTCTTTCTTTTCTTCTTTCTATATATTTTTCATGAAAATACTTAATTAAGATAATTATTTGGGTTTAATAGCAATATATTAGTCTCCATGAAAATACTTGATTAAACTAATTTTTGGTTTCCCCAATACTAGCAATATATTCAAATCTCCTTCTGAACATGTTTTTGGATCTTATATAACCTATGGTTTTCTCAGCTCTTATAATGAATATTTTTAATATTTTTGCACTCTCAAAATGTGAAGTGTTCAAAGGATTGTCATGATGTGTTAGAAGGAACCTAACAAAATTTCCCACACTAATTTAATAGTTGACTATACTTCCATTTCCTAGTATTGATGTAAGATTGTTTAGAAGATGCTTTCTTAAATCCTCCTCAATGCAAAAATTCAAGCCGCCCATCACTGTAATGCCTCTAATGAGGAGTATCATCGAAAATGCGCATACTTATAAATTTCTTATACTTATAAGGGTAAGGTAATTTCAAAGTTTTAGAAGGAGGTTGAGGGTGTAACTTCAATAGATTAGGTAGATGATGATTCTTCTTGAATCCAAAATACAAAGACTAATCTTTAAGGGAAAAGATGGATTTTTGGCTAGGTCAATTTTCATTGAGAAATGGAGATCCATACAACATCTTTAGATTACTTTCAAAATATGAAGGCAAGCCAACTTTAAGAAATACATAATGATTTGGTAGATATTCTGTAGAGGAAGTTAGACCTTGATCATCTATATAAAGAGAAATAATGAGCAATCCAATGAACATGATTTTATCAAGATCAGGAATTTTTGGTTTTGATATTAAAATATCCTTTCCCGAGGACCATTCTAATTGCATGAGTTGAATTTGCTGATTTCTTGGTTCAACTAGGTAGAATTACATAAAACTAAAATAAATAAAATAAAAGACATAAATCAATAGTTACAATTTCTAATTAATTATAATTAATAATCAAACGAGAGTGTAGATTCATCTTAACCTCGGATCTACTGGCGTCCATATTGATAAATATCTTGAATTGCAAACCTCTTTTAAAATGAAAAAAAATATTGGATTCATCTTGATGAGCTTACAGTGAATACGGAGGAAAAAACAGAATCTAGGCTAGTAGTATAATAATAGTAATATAAACACTTATTACTCTTAATATTTTTAATAATAAATATAAATCTTATACACATAATCATAAATAAAACCTAAATTATATTAATTATAATTAAAATATAAGATGAATTATTAATATTAATATTATAGTTAATATTAAAACTCTTAATATTTATACTATAATAATATATATAATTATAGTACATAATTAGTTTAATAATAAAAATAAACTTAAGAAACATAAATAAGACCTAAACCTAAAAATGAATGATTAATATTATTCATAACATTATAAATTACATACCTAAAATAAATATTAAATATTTTAAAATAATTATTAACATCACATTGTTAATAGTATTAATATAATTATTAACATTACATAGGTAATAGTATTAATATTAAAAACTATTAATAATGTGTACATATAACAATAAGCACGAAGGAAGCATGGACTCACTTTTATTATCTTTGGTAACTACAAAATAATAGTTCTGGAGTTAAGGTTGAAGGAACAAAATTAATTTCTCCTTTTGAGTTTTCTACTAATTATCTGTTTGAAGTCCTATGATTGGATGGCATTCTTGGAAAAATTATTCTATGAATCATTTGAGTTAGGGGATTTACCCTTAACTCATGCTCTGTCATGACCTATTCCACTTCCATCTTGGTGACTCCATTAAGTAGGAACATGTGTGTTTTTAAGTTATCAGGATGAGGAATGTGAGTGGTGATTTTTCTAATGGCCAGGTTGTTTATCAAGGAGTAGACTTCATTAGCAGTTCTTAATAGAAAGCAACAAATTTTCATTACATTTCATCGTGATTTTCTAGTCGCTCTAAATTGTTATTCCTTCATTCTTATTGGTTCTTGCTATGATTTACTCACTTTTGAAAATATTGTAGCCCTCACTGCCTTCTACAGAATCATTTCACAACTAATTGTTGTTTCCACTATATTCTTCTTGTTAGTGACATTCTTCTAGCTATTTCCTTAATTCTATTAATTCTGTTTTTATTGTTAAAATATATGGTACTTCCTACATGCGAGTTAGACAAACGTTAAGTAGATAGTTAAGGTCGAGTTATAGATAGATTTGGTGAGTGAGTTGAAGACGGCACCAAAGAGAGTTGATCAAGTTCGATTCATGAGAAAATTTTGTCATATTTAGGTTAAATACCTTCAGCAGGGTTCATTGTATTAAGTTTTTGTTGGTGATTGATTAGTGTGAAGAAGCGACGTCTCATTGTTTCGTGTGTGAAATACTTGTGTTATTGTGTGATTGAATCCTCACAGCTGTAAATTGGTACTTCGGGAGGCCAGGCAGGAACAAAAGATCGGTGGACGGGCGAGAGCCGAGGAGGAGGCCAACGGCAAAAGGCCGTGAATTTAAAAAAAAAAAAAAAAAAATATTTTGCAAATGTGAAGATCCATACATTTCTGATCTGGCTTGCACAACAGTCACAACTTCTTCCAACTTCTTCCAAGGAAAACTGCGGAGATTTCGTTAAACTTAACGTTCGATTGAAAAATAGTTTAATCCGCGGTCAACTAGTTTTGGGAGTGCGGAAGTAGGTTTCAAAATTTGGTCGGCAATGGAAAAACAGGAAACAAAGGTGAAATAACGGTTGAATTGTGATATGTGACAATGACTTTTTCAAAAGGAATCATATTTTTATTTATATTAAAGGTCATGTGGGTGGTACGGGTTTTGGAAATCGTACCCACCATTAGTTTAAATATTTGTTAAGATTTTATATATGTGCAATTTTCAAGATTTAAAAAGTAAGGTTTATTGTTTTGAAAAGATTTTAGATTCTGCTTGTAATGAGGTTTTTGGGGTTTTTTATTAAAGTTTTTTTTTTTATATTAAATTTAAAAAAATAAAAATTATTATATATAAAAAAGGGGTTTTAAACGCTTTGCCATTTCATAAAGGAAAAGAAAAGAAACAATTTAAGGTTTTATTAGAGATAAATTTTTGAGGCAAGATGGCGACATCTAGTCTTGATACAACTTCCTTCTTTCATTGGCAAAGATTACGATGTGTGGGTTATTAAAATGGAGACTATGCTGGCTTACATGATGTATGGGATCATGTCGAGGATTGGGTTCTGTGAGGCCTCAAGATGATGCGAAGGAAGCAGGCCCTGGGTAATGCGGAGAGAGAACAATGGAAGAAAGACGAGCGAAGAATGCACAAGCGTTGTTTCTTATGCAACAGGAATTAGATGAGCAATGTTCTAGAAGATCATGATAACTTCTTTGTGAAGGAAGCATGAAACTTCCCAGTGACAAGCTATCAGCATGGCCAAAGTTAATATTGTCCAAATTACGAGAATACTAGGAGAGACTTTTAAAGTGCGGTGGAGATAGAGGACATTGATTTCTTCATGAATAGGGTCATGTACGGTATCAATCGGTTAAAATCTATGGTGAAGATGTTAACGATGGTGATAGTGAGAAGGAGTTCTTCAATCTTTGTCTACCAGGTTGATGTTGTGGTAGCAACATAGAAGAAATGAAGGATTTGGAAAAGCTGACAATTGATGAGTTGATGGGATCCTTCTATCGCATGGCTCAGAGGTTGAAGCAAGGTTCACTCTAGAAAGCTGCCTTCAAAAGTCAAGTTTATATTTCAAGAGGTCGAGCGAGAGGTCGATCGAGGCGGAGGACGAGGCGACAGCTATGGTGGTCAGGAGGTGGCCAAGAAGATCGTGACATCGGTGACTTGGCAGTATAAAAGCTTTCCCCAACAATCAAGGTCGACAAATCAAGGGTAAAGTATTATTCTTGCAATATATTTGGTCAGCATAACAAGCAGATTGTAGGAAGAAGATAGTTGATCAAGGGAAATGTAGACTAATGTTATTACGAGAGAATACTAACTCCATGTTTCTAGCATGCGGCACCATGCATGCCCCCCCCATGATAAGGATGGCTATTGCGACAGTGTTCCCCGGTAACCACATGACGGGCAACAAAATTTTGTGCAAATTTGGATGCCTCCATGAAGACGGAGAGGTAAAGTTTGGAATCGACAAGGCTGTGAATGTAGATGGCAAAGGAGTGGTCAACATTGTGATAAACGGGGGGCAAGGTATATTAAGAATATATTACGTCCTGGACTCAAGCACAATTTCGTTAGTGTTGGAGTCGTTGACGTAGTGATAAAGTTATCTTTGGGGGGCAACGATTAATGACATTTACTGACAAATCCCCAAGCAAGCGGTGATTGCAAAGGTACGGAATGATGAGGAAAATACTATTTCCTCTAATTATGAACTACAATGATCGAGTTGGATTTCTTTTACAAATGCATGTTCTAATGATTATGGTTATAGCACTTTCGGTTTGGACACTAGCATTTTCAGTTTAAGATTGTTGTGAGAAATAGATGGTGAGAGGCTTACTCCCATCAAAAGACACCATGCTTATGTATATTGCATCTTGGGAAAGCAACTCTTGTGAGGACACACGAAAGAAGTTCCTTGACAAGAAAACCACTTGAATTGTTTTGACTTGTGTCAGACCTATGAGGACACAATCGATTGGTGGAAGCTATTACTTCCTCACTTTATTGATGATTATGGTAGAGCTTGGGTTTACTTTTTTGAAGTAGAGTGAAACCTTTGCAAAGTTCAGGTTGAAAGCATTAGTGAAGAACCAAAGTGATCGACGGATCAAGGTATTGAATACGATCGTGAGAGAATATGATTCGAAGGCATTCCATGAGTACTATAAACATGGAATCGGAGAACCGGTTACAACCCCAGGGTCCCACCCATTGTGTGAGAATGGTGTAGCAAAGAAAGAACAAACCATCATGAACATGACAAGGAGCATGTTGAAAGCGAAGACACTTGTCTGTGAGTATTGGGCATAAGCGATTTGCATGTGTTGTTTATGTGATAAACGAGATCTCTAAAGAGCGTAATGAAGCAGAGTTGCGAAGAAAGCATGATCGAGAATTATTTCATCACAGTGTATCTCATTTCGAGTTTTTGGATGTACTATTTCTGCATGTACTAGAAAATAAGAGAAAGTGGAATGATCAAAGTGAAAAATGCATATTTGCGGATTGTAGTGAGCAATCAAAAGCTTACAAAGTACAACATATTTTGTCACGAAAGAAGACAATCATTAGCGAGGAGATGTTGTGTTCAAAACGAGAGTCATGGAATGGGGCCTTAGACACACCAACGATGCTCAAGCACATTGATGGAGGATGATGATGTAGAAGAGGTAGCAGGCAGAGAAGCCAGACACCAAACGAAGTCACACTTGCAAGGACTCCAAGATTTTAGAAGCGAGAATGGATCTTAAAGCGAGATCAACAACCATAATTCTTAAGCAGGTGGAGTAATGAATCGAAGCAATGGTATGAAAAAGATGAGGAAATTTGAAGATATTTATGATGATTTGTATGTTAGTTAAAATTTTCATTGGAGGCATTCAACCTTCTTCGTTTTGAAGAAGCAACATCCCGAGAAGATGATAATTGGGTACGAAACCATGGATGAAGAGATGAATTCAATTGAAAAAGAATGGTACATGGGATTTGGTTGATTTGCAAACGATAAAAATCTCATTGGTGTAGTGGGTATACCAGAATAAAGTGAATGAAATGTGATATTGAAAGATTTAAAGCAGTAGCCAAAAGTTAAACAGCAAGAATAAACTTTAGGAAACATTTTCTCAGTGTGATTGAATCTTGTGAAGCAGTTCTGAAAGCTCAAAACAAGTGGAAAGTATATCGGATGGATGTCAAATCGGCCTTCTTGAATGGAATTTTAGAAGAATAAATTTATATTGTAGTAACCTCGGGATGCAGTTGAAGGTAAAGAAGATAAAGTTCTGATTGAGAAAGCACTCTATGGACGATCAAACACCTAGAGCATAAAGGTACCAGAAAAATTAACGACTACATGATCAAGAATGGTTGCAAAAACATTAGGCCTACTTTATATATACAAAGGTAAGTGAGCATGGACGATTTTGATAGTTTCTTATATGTTGATGATATGATTTTCTGAGTGATCTTGAGATAGATGAATTCAAAGTAGCCATGATGAAAGAATTTGAGATAGCTGGAATCTTAGTCTCATGAAATATTTTCTTTGCATTGAAGTTGAGCAATGCGAAAAAGAATTTTTATTTGTCAAAACAGTATGAGAGATTTGTTGAAACGATTGAGGATGGAAAATTGTAAACTGTTACCTACACCGGTTGCAATAGGTACAAAGTTAAGCAAGGATGATGAGGAGTAGATGTCAATCCAACTCTATTCAAAAGATTGGTTGGCTCTCATGGCATCTCATAGCGACAAGACCGAGATATTGTCTGCCAGGAGTGAGTTTAATTTCCCGGTTATGGAGACTCCAAAGGGAGCTTACATTGAGTGTGGAAAAGATTCTAAGATATGAGGCAGAGATTATGGCAATGCAATGCAAGTATAGAAAAGAAAGAATTGATTAGATATCTGAATAGTGATTTTGCGGGGAAGTTTGGATGATCGGAAGAGCACATCAGGTTATGTGTTCCATCTTGGTTGGGGAATGACAACATGGGCATCTAAAATAGCTATTGTGACATTGTCATCAACAGTAGAATATGTAGGTGACTTTGGCATGGAGTATGGTTAAGAAGAGTATTGGATGGACTGAAAAAACAACAAGGATCAATAATGATATGTGACAACACATGACGTTACCACATCCAAGAATAGTGTGTTTCATCAAAGAGCAAGGATATTGATACTAGATATCACTTTATTAGAGAACTTGTGAGCAATGGAGACGTTCACTTGAAGCCTTATAGAATGAGTCATCAATTGGATGATATCTTTACAAAGCCATTAGTAGTATATTTGTTTGTTTACAAAAAGAAACTTGGGTGTTATATAGCTATTTAAGACATATACTAATGAAGCATGTTTGAGTTGTCATGAGTTATGTTTAGTTTAGATTTATTGTAATTAAGGAAGTGTTAAAATATATAATTCTTCTCGCATGCGAGAGTTAGACGAACAATTAAGTGAATCAGTTGGAGTTGAGTTATAGATAGATTTGGTGAGTAGGTAGAGAATGATTAAGAGAGTTGATCAGGATTCAGTTATGTGAGAGAGAGTGCATACCAATTTGAGTTAAATACCCTTCCTTAGGGTTCATTGTATTAAGTTTTGTGATTCAAAGTGATTGAGATTGAAGAGCCCTAGCTCATTGTTTCGTGTGAAATACTTGTGTTATTGTGTGATTGAATCCTGCGGCTATATCCAACGTTATTTGTCATTTGCAATATTTTCTTTCACGCATAATCTATTGCTTCACTTTCAATCTCTCTTTTATTCAGCTTTCTACGCTTCAAAAGCATTTCAAATTATTTTATCTAAATGTTAAGCATTATTTATTACTAACTACTTAGTGATGAAAGTTGTTGATGGTGCACTAATTATTGGCAACTCTTTCCAATATTATTCTACATTGTATAAGAAAGTCGGATGTCTCATCGAAGAATAAAATATAAATGGTTTATATGTCCTTCCCTCATTTACATTCTAGCCCATATAATTATTAGTTGATGGTTTGAATCACGGCTCATGAAAATGATTATTTCAATTTGCATGACTCTTACTAGCAATGCTTGAGAATATATATACATATATATATATATATATATATATATATATATATATATATATATATATATATATATATAACATCAATGCTTCCATTATTGTTGTTCAATGTATTGTCATTGGGCACCATGTCTAAAAGTATTAAATATTGTATAATATCTTTGAATAGTTGCAATTTGGCTTCAAACTAGTGGATAAACCTTTCTTTCTCATGTAAGGATCTTGAAGTACACAACCACTATCCATTTTTGGATTAAAGGTGAGTGATGATTTTTAATGCTATCTATAAATGTTGTCTTATCACTTGATATGTTTTCCACTTCAGTGGTTATATATCCTATACATGTTGACCTATCTTTCGACTTTGTTGAGATGGATGAGCGTGATGCCTACAAAATCGGCAGCTTTGTATCCTTGGAATTCACGAGATTGCTTGTCCTCTAACACGTTGCATCCACGATAGCTATGTATTGGTAATACCTTCCAAATAAACTTGGCTTGGTTGTATGATTTGATTCTCTTTGGCTGAACAACATAGTGTAGAGGATTATTGGTTTTCTAGTCTAGTGCCTTTAAGAGAGTTTGGACTTAGTTTTTCTTCAGGCCATTACATTAAGAGACAATCTTGATTAAGGACAGCAGGAGGCAGTAGGATTAGATCATAATGTTAATCTGAGTTTGGTTGTGACCTATTTTCTTTTTTTGTGTATATAGTTTCTTTTGTATGCAGTAGAACCTAAATTGGAAGAACTAGGACTAGACTTATTTTAGTGGGATATATTGCTACTTTTGGCTTGCATGTAAGCTTTTGATATCAGCTCCACTTCTTGCTTTGGGAGTTATTTGTGGATCTTTATTTCCCCACTCTGCCAGTAGTTGAATGCCGTCCTTTTCAGGATTTGTGTCAATGCTGTATTTGATGCAGATCACATCCTTCTCTCCTACATCTCTATGAAACTAGAATTGCTTGTATGGATTTTCTTGCGTCCCTCTTTAGTTCCCATATTATTTTCTTCTTGTGTGCTTGAACTAGTTGCATGTTTAATGATTTCTCCCCTTACTGCATGTTCAAATGTTTCTTGGTACCTAATTGCATTGTACCTCTTCGCTTCTTAGAGGAAACCAATATTTATCGGTCTATTGGCCCATAAATGCACAGAGGAAATAGATACTTACCGTTGGATGGTGTACTTGCCCCCTTTAATCAACGGTGGCTTGATTCTTTCAAGTGCATTTGTAAGGCCAATAGTGACAAATATTGGTTCCCTTCTTAGATAAGCCAGTTTTGAGTTCCCTTTTTCTTCCTTTAATTTCTTCCTCGACGTACTTTCTCCATGACTTTGTGAGTCCTCCTTTGGAGGGGTTTCCCCGATTTCGCGCCTCGTTGCGGAGACATTCTCGAAATAGACGTTTGTGCTTGTCACATTTCATCGTCTTGGCCATGAGTTCTGTGTCCCAGTAGCTAAGTCGTGCATTATCATAGTATTCTATCCATATATTGGTTGACAAACTGAAAACATTCATTTTATGGAAAAAGCGATGCATACAAAGTGTAGTTCCCTTTCCCATGTTGCTTCTAAGCATTACATATGATTTCGCTAACTCTCAAACTACGGGATAAAAGTGATGTTATCGTACAGTGGTATTGAAAAATCTTCTTTTGTTTAGGAAAACGTTATAAATTAATAGAGTTGAAAAAATCCCCAGACCATTTTCAAATGTATTCTAAATCTTCTAGATTGTTGAAGATTGTTCTCAGTCAAGAAACAATTGGAGCCAAATTTGAATTCTAAATCCTATTTCGGCTGCCAAAATTTTGGGTCTAGATTATAAGGAGCTTTTTCTCCGCAGCGAGAGCCCCAAACGGCTTCCCCTATCGAAACATGATGTTACATGTATTGAATTGTTTCTACAATTTTAAAAGATGTCCCCTTATATTTTAAGATTGCTCCGCTAAGGATAAGCATGACCGTTTTCAATTGTTGGACTCTAGGTTTTCCTTGGTGCTATCCCTTGCCATGGGGTGGTTATGTTTTGGGATCGCTATTAATGACTCTAAGCGGATTAGTTGGACTTCTGATTGCCTTTTCAGATTGTGCAATAATATGTTTGGTAGAAAGGGATTGCAGTCGTCCTCTCTATTTGATAACAAACTACAGGATTGATTATTTGGTAGGAGAGTTTTGGATACCTCTTATAGAACCGTGCCCCGAAATCTTTTCGTTAACAATATGCAACAGAGGTTATTTACTCGGAGCGTTAAGATCTCATATATCGTTACTTTGCTAATTGAAACAAACCTGTTGATTCAGGTACTTTTTAAATATATTATTAATAAATAATAGCAAATATATATTATGTATTTTAAATATTGTTTTTAATATTAAGTGTAATTAATAACTGGGTAACGAAATTCTCATCTTAATCAAAATAGTGAGGCCAAAATGTTCAATACTCATTGTGGAAGGTAAATTGTAAAATTACTGAGTAGTACTATAAAATATATCTCATAATAACCACAACGTCCAACTACTACATCTCACACAAGTACAGCAACAACTACTACATCACACGACTACTGACAACAATACATTAAGGCAACTGCCAGACAACGCTAAAGTTGGCGGGGAAGACGCAGTCTTATATTCTTAATTTTCGAAATTCTAATTGCTAATTCACAATTGATGAAGATTTCCTATAATTGGCCATTGGCAGGGTCCTGGAGGCAATCTACTGCTGTTTTCTTCTCAAGTGTGCAATATCTGGAAGAAGAATAGGAGAGTCGTGAATCCAATCGCTGCCACTAATATTCTGTAGACAAGTAGAGTTTGAACCAAGTCGTTAAACCATATTAAAGACCGTGTAAGAAAATATCAGCGTTACTTGGAAGCTAAATTATGTCTCAACCCCGCAGGAGGTAATGCGGAATCCAGCTCTGCCTATAAATTCATGCTTTGTGCACACTTTCTGGAAATAAAAGAAACCACACCACTCAGATCATGACTTGTATTCCTAAGACATTTCGCTTTTTAAATTTTCTTTTTCGCTTTGAAAACTCAATTTTATTGTTCAAACAAATTGTATCCTTTAACCAATCAAATTTATTATTTCAGCAAATTAACGATTCAAGTTATTTATTCTAATAAATCTATTAAGTCAATTGTTATTATTCCAACAAAATTTTGTCACTATTTAAAATAAAATTTATGAAAAAAAATTCACAAGTTCAAAAAAAATATCTCAAAAAAAAAAAAAGAAACAAAAATGCCTAAATAATTAAGCTAGGTTAGATTTAGGAAGTTTTGTGATCTAAAATAGATAATTGTCTTTAGGTTAATCACTTCATTAGGATTTGGTCGAGTTTAAGCAGTAGGTACTGGTTCATCCTCATGATTGCACATTTAATTGGACTATGTTCAATATTTATTATTAATTGCTCTTAACACATAATAACTAATGTGATTCATTCTCATAATTGCACATTTAATTGAACTATATTTCAATATTTATTATTAATTGCTCTTAACATATGATTATTATTATGTGTTCAATATTTCTTATTAATTGCTCTGCTTATATGATTATTATTATTATTACTTATTAATTTTAAGGTCAAGACCAAATTAAACACTAAATTGGTGTATCACCAAATTGGTGTATGAGACTTATTGTTTATGGGATAAGGGACCCACTTCCATGAAACATTTGGTACTAAGTCTACAAGATATACTGCCTCACCATGATTTTTAACTAGTGACCTCTTAGGAGGAAACACATGATGCTCTTAACATTAAGCTCCTTCAAATTGTACATGTTTGAACATAATGAATGCATATAAACATTTTTTTAGGTCTATGAAACTATGATCTTGGATTTGTGCATTAAGATAATATGTCATGAATATGTATACTTTACTAGCAATATGTAACATGCTTTGTAATACCCACTAGATATGAAAGTTACATTCCTCAATAAAATATCTAATTTTAAGTGAGTGTTTTCTCTATTCACCAAATAAGTTTCTTCTTCATCGCATTACCGCATGCAAATCATAATTGTAGATAACATTTGTTATGCTTGAACTACATCAACCATTATCATTCTCCATTGCTTTGTCATTGTTATATATTGTCTGAATTCAAATATGGCATGGTGAATTTGGATGGAGAAAATCGTATCCATCCAAACCCTTGCATCAATGTATGGACTAGTACAGATCATATAATTCGCTATAAGATATTGGAACAATTTTCATGATTGAGATGTAGGTTAATAAGAAATTGAACGAGTCAAAAATGAGCATTCTTAATATCTCTATAAATTTAAAAACAAAGAAGTTGACATAAACAATTCATTACAGGCTAAGAAATAAAGTGTGAAAATGAATATGAAAAACTAATTTTAGCAATTATTGCGGAACTTTCGAAAGGTTTTCTTGGAAATGAGTGTTATTGATTTTCAATCTCACTTATGTCATTTGTTGTAGATATATATACCTGGCAAGTTCTTTATATGAATCATGGATGTAAAAGCTCCAGTCACAATCCCATTTTCCTCTCCAACATAATCATATCTGCTTTATTTCTTAACATCTATGTTTCCTGGTTTCTTGCTTGATACTATATTTCTGAAAATATCTAACCTCATGTCTCGTGTTATGTGGTCCAAGAATACTGGAATAAATCAAACATTTAACTTGGTTTCGCATCAATAAAAATATCCAATTGTTCATTGGAATACCTATAATTATCAGTGATGTTGAGCCTCCATTCATTAAATTTTTAATTGAAGAATCTCTAATCCAGGAGCATTTTGTATTAGATCCAAATGGAAAATTGAATATTCAACCTTGTTTATAATTTTCATAATTTCTTTCGCATCAAATAGCAGATATCATTATAACATCTAGAAAATCTTTCTAATAAGTAGTCAGTGGCTTCAAGAAAAATTGGTAGGTTATGCATGACTCTTCATTAGCTTTCGTGTGACCAATTCTCTTTATAATGAAAACAATGCTTACCTTATTCAACGTAAAGTGTATGACTGATGCAATTTATGGTGGAGAGATGGTTATTAAATTTTTTGTTGGCTCTATTTCTAATTTGATGTTCAAGCATGAGGTGATAGCATTCAATCTCTAAGAGATGGACTTGCAGAAGTATAGTATACAAAGTCATTATAAGTTGTTGGAAGGTTAGGTTTTATGATTTCAGCAGGAACTATTGAAATATTGTTAGGAATCAGAAAATAAATATAAATGAAATATGTAATCAAATATATATTTATTTACAATAACATTTTATTTTGGAAAAAGCTTGGAAAAAGAAAATCCATAGACGCATTTGATTATCTGTTAGCCAAATCTAACCAAGAGACTCACTGAGTTCATACCCCTTTATAATGGAGGATCAAAATCTCTTTATACACTTTATTACATAGGATACAAAAACTATGGACTTAACTATGAACATGTAAATTAAAATGCAACCTTGTCTTGTTAATAATATTATGGTGTATGATTTAATACTTGTAATCATTTTATGTTAGAGACACTCGTCATGGGTCGAGGAATAAACTTAGCTATTTTGAGTGCCATATTTGTCATGTTATGGCTGACAATAATAAAATATTATTTTTAAGAAATCATCATGGAACCAACACACTTAACATTTATTAGTCAAGTTTCTTTATTATTTATTAAACTATTAAAGAGGTTGAGTTCCAAGTAGTGGAAAAAAAGGTGATAGTTGTCACAATTATTCTCTCTAAGATCTCCAGATTTCAGGAAGAACAACTATCACCAAGAGACCATAACTTGAGAAGATGTTGTGTTGGGTGGGGATAAGCACAAGCTAGGGGGAAATGGAATACAAGAGGCTAAAAAGAGATAGATGTAAAATCACAATTTTTAAAATAAAGAGAACATACATAGAAAGCTAGGACATTTTCGTTTGTAAGAGTAGGGAAAGAAAACCATCGAGGATGATAATTTTTGGAACAACACGAGCTAAGGCCGAGGATTTTTGTATGTTTGTATTCCTTTGGTTGAGAGACTTTAAAATTTTCTACAATATTTTCAAAGTTTCATCCATTTTTAAAATTTCCTCAAGACAAAGTGGAGAAACTAATCGATTTAATGAATAAATAAAAAAAAAGAAATAATATAAATTCTATTATTCTTAGATGTATACATTTTGTATCAATACTTTCACTAAATTATTATTGTCTGAGTGATTGTAGTAGAATCGATAGAAAAGACCTTTGTGGAACAGTGAAAGAAAATAAATAATTATTATGCTGCAAGTAAATACATTACTCTTCTAGACAACAAATTTAAAACATGTTGGTATTTTTGTAAGTGTTGTTCTAAAATAGTTAACATTACTATATAGTCATTAGAAAGATCTAGCATGTGCATGATTGTATTAATTAGAATGAGCATATCCTAGAAAATAACATCTATGCATGCAGTAATATTACATTCAATAGGTATTGATAGAAGCTATTATGAAACATCCTATAACCTTGTTACAAATTTTTTGAAAGAATTGTAAGTACTGGATTTTGGCCAAAAGTTTAAAGAAAGGTAATACATAAAAATATAGACAATATGGAATGTGAGGGAGTATATATTATTCAAAAATTAAAATATTGAATTAATTAAAATTAAACCATACATATTTTTTATCAAAATTATATGAAATAAACCATGAAGATAATAGAAATTTTAGGTAAGTACATATACACTTAATATTTATTTGGTCTTTCTTAAAATATATACAGTAACTAAGAAAAAAGACATGGGTTCAAAACCCTTGGCCATCTAACATATGAGTACAATGTATCACTTAAAAATGTTCTCTAAAACTAGTTTGAATACTATGGAGTCAAATTAATACCAAAGATGTGCGATTTATAATGTATGTATGTAATTTTTAAAATATAGGATCAATTGAAAATAATAAAAGTTAATGATATTAGGGATAAGTTTCAACATTTTAATGTTATTCAAGATAATATTAAAAAGTTAGTAATAACAAAAATCAATTTGTTATATTTTAATTTTTCTTATTAACGTCTCAATAGGCTTTGTTACAATACATAATTTAATCACAGCAATTCATCAATACATTAAAAGACCTAATTATTTCTGCAATAAAAATATTTATGCTCAATATAAAATATTACAACAATGGATATTCTTACTTTATGGTGTTAAGCTGATACCTGCTTAAATCCAGGTCATCTGAGACTTTATTAGAAAAGACCCTTCCTTCACACCAAGTTCCACTATCTTGGGATAATAAGTAAGCACAACATAATAAAATCTGGTGGTTGATTCACAAGGGTGATACAAAACCGATGGATTCAATATTTACCTTGATAGCCCATGATTCCAAAATATTCCCTTGAGAGCATAGCAAGCCCATAACGGAACCATTGCTGACAACTCAGTCCATGTGGAGTCAATAAAGGGAGTATCACAACTGACTTTAAAACCTTACCTAATTTGGATTGTTGTAATACACAAGTACACAACATTATAAAGGCTCTACCCTCTTTAAGTATTATTCCATCATTTTGGCTCATTTCTTTTCCACTTCTAGAACAAAAAACATATGTGATTATAACATGTCGGAGACTCCCAATGTACATGTTTTATTAATTTCCTGGGTCATTAAAACTTATGGGCTAGATCACTTCGGGGTGTTACTTTTAATGAAAGCTTGCTCTTTATGCCAGCAACTACTTCGTATCGACTAATACCTCCAACACAACATTATTATCCCAACATGATGCTAAAAAGTGTACAATATGAGTTGGAATCCTACAGGAGGGTCTCAAAATTGGACTTTTCCCATTTAATATCTCTATCCCCACTCTCAAATCTGAGTCACTGATTCAAAGATGAGCAAAATCCTTCAGGGTTATGATGCTTCTGGGTGGGGTCCTTTATGCCGTTTTTACGGTATCCGCTTGATAACCTTTTCATGCCCATACGGTAGTACAATAGCTCTTTAACTTCATGGATAATACCTCTAGTCCCACACTATCGAGTCCCTCTCTTGACTACATCGAAAAAAATTATCCAACAACATCAAGGTTAATGAACTCCTTATTCAAATAAAAACTAAGTGTTGTATGTCTGTGTATGTTATATGTGACATTACAACTCTTCTCCTCTCAACTCTTTATGCCTCAATGATCAGTTTTCTTCTTCTCAAATTGATCTCTGTCTGCTAAATTCCTTTAAAATTATCATCCTTTAAAATTGGCGTCAGCGCTCTACGCTACTCGAACTTTACCCTCTTTCTCTGTGTGACTGAACTCTCACGTTCTGACTCTTCTCCAACAATAGTTATATTATATAAGCATGTCAATTCCTCAAAGAACTTAGATTGTGATGCTGTCTCCTTTGATCTCGAGTTTCCATAGCTTCCACACTCTCTGTACCATGGTCTACCAATTATCCATTTATATGTACAATAATGTCCTTCTTGGTGAATATGACTTTTGATGACATGAACATGGTGATTTCGACATAATGATATAATACTATGCTTGTGTTCTGTGCATTACTTATCATATATAATTTGGTTTGGGTCTTGATTGTGTGTGTATATGATAAGCACCTGTAGTTGTGTGTATAATAGTGATTTTGGTTTTGGTATATTAGCAATGTTTTCTTTGGTATCTGTTTGGACATAGGTGTATGACATGAATGGTAGATTTCAAAGATTGAGACACGGAATCCATGGATGTTCATGGTTATGTGGAACATATGGGTCATTATCGTTGTGGATGATACATGATTGTGAATTAATATTGTGCTCATCGTACTAAGAATTATGTGGTAAGAATTTTTCATTTGCCAAAAAGGATGCTCAGGTTATAATGACTCTAAAGAAGTCATTTCCATATTAAAATGGCTGTGGAAGTCTTTGCATAATCATTAGTAAATAAACAGAATGGATTAATTGTAGAATTCATTTGATTTGTTGACTTTAATGAGATTGTGATGGTAAGTCTTGGAAAGACACTTACCAACAAACCATCAGATGGGTATGAACATAATCGGTACACTTAAGGTGAAGCATGGAGTTTCAAAAGAGTACATGACCATAGAGTATGGCATAAAGTCCCTGGAAAAATCCATGAAATATAAAGACGTGGAGTCTTGGATATATGATAAAAGGATTAGGATGCGGACTCCTAAATCCATGAAATATAAAGACGCGGAGTCTTGAATCTATAATGAAATGTTTGGGGCGCGGAGTCCTAAATATTTAAAAAGATCAAGGTGTGGAATCTTGGATCTTTAGAGTAGATCAGGGCGCGGAGTCCTCAATCTACTAAGGCATGAAGATGCATACAATAGGGGTGTGGAATCCCTATTATCCGGAAGAAAAATACCACTCATGGGCAACTCATAGATGAATTTCCTTAATAATCTCATTCCTAACAATTTTGGAGTGACTTTCTAAAAATAGAAAGTCATGTCTACCATGTCAAGTATGACTTTTCAAAAATAGTAAATCACCTCCAATCAATGGGTAAACAAGTATACTTGAAGGAAAATCACTTAACTTATGATAATAAATTGTAATAGTTCAATCTCAACTTAATCCTCAATATTCTTAATATTATTAATATTATTATTATCTTTTATGAGACTATGATATTATTATTAAAAGGAAATTATATCTCCTCAATCACTTCACACCTCTCTCCTTCATGAATCTCATGGCTCTATGTAACTCTCTCTATTTTAAATATTACATTACACTCTTTTTTATGCACTCATCGAGGAATGGCATATTCCTCTTACACTCATTAAATATATGTCATAAAATATTCCTCTTACACTCTCTTTAATGCATATGTTACACTCTCCTAAAATAAGGCATGCATACCTCTCCTTAATGGCATGTTACACTCGTCTAAATGGAATACAATGCATGGATATTACTCCTCCTTTATGACAAGAATTGGTTTCTCCTCCTATATATGAGTCTCATGTATTCTCACTTGGGGGAGGGAGGGGGATGCTAAGAGTGGAAGAGACTTGAGGAAGGTTGTGAGAGATATGGAGAGCATCCAATTTCTTCCAAAAAAAAATCTGGATTCTTTACTAATCTACTAAGTGTCTATTGAGGTTGAACATAAGTGGTATTTAGAGGAAGTGAAAACTATATTCTTGAGTTGCCTTGCGTATCTCTTTCTACTGTTGTATTGTGGTACTGGTTGTGAGCTTTTGCATCTCGAGGATTCCAGGGGGAGAAGTTCTTCCTGGATATGATTGGGAGGAAAACTGGGTGGTTCATGATGAGTTGGTAAGGATATGGGCATTGGAGCATACTCTTATTGGAGCTAGAGCATACATCCATCCTCTTGGAGTTGTACAATTTCACTGCCAGGTATGTGGGTCAAATTACATTATGCATTTTTTTTTAGTTTATTTCATAAGCTTTTTCTTGTTTGGTTTTTTGCTGAAACTTACATGTATATGAAGTGTTACACACCAAATGTGAGGAAATTTCTTAATGATTGTTGAAGTATTTTCTTGTATAATGTTGAATCGATTGAAAGAAAGTCCTAATGGATGAATCTTGTAGGCTGTCATGAATTGGATGAAAATGTTTTAATGGCTTAATTTCTGTTCTCCTCCTATTTTTACAGCTCTAGATAAGTTTTCATACTATGTGTTTGATAGAAGTTATAAATTAGATTGTAGGATTCTTGGGTAGTTTTTGTTTTCAAGAATCACATTTCTGGGCGTCCCTGTTGCGATTCAGCTCCACTTCAGGGGGTATCCATATGCATAGGCCATTTCACCCCAACTTTGATTTCAAAAATCAAGGTTTCGGACATCGATTCCCAAATCTGCTCTGGTTTGCAGATTTGTTGTTGCATGTAGAACCGCTTGTTGTTTTGTTTTGCTCTTTGGTTCTTTTTATATTGGAATTTCTTGATAATTTATAGTGATGAATATGATATACGCTAACCACTTGGAAATGGTTTTTAAATTATAAATGGTTAATAATTTGAAAATTTAAATAACCTTACGGCAACTTGTGTTATGAGTGCCAACTATTTGTCAAAATTCCTCAATGGCTGTACCTTACAATATTGTGAGCTATGTTTGAAATTTCTAAATATTTATGTTCATTGGTATAGATTCAACAATGAATATGGCTGATAGTATACTAATATCTTAAGTTCAATTATTGACACTACTTACAAAAAAAAATGAAGTCATGTAACTTTGGATTCATGTTAGCTAATTGTTGTGAAAACACCTTAAAGAGATAATTGTTGTAAGTGTTTGAAAAAACGGCTCAATGGTTGTACATTCCATACTTGTAAATTGGTTTTCATAATGTTCAATGGTTTCATCTAATTACATTTATGAACCGTCCATAAAACAAAAGGCTTACGTTAATTTAAGATTTGCAATCAAGGTATTTCTAGTGTAATAACTCATTGAGTTAAAGGGTCTTGCTGAGAAGTCAAAATTGCAGTAAGTAATTTGTTGCAATATCATCTCACATATGAGTTCCTAATTATGGGATGCCAAATCTATATAATTTAAATTATACTTTTAAGAAAATAATTCATAAGCATGTTATTAGTCACTCTTGAACACATTTAATTACAACGGAATTAACAATTAGCTTATTGTAAATTTTGGTTCATAAAGGTTGACATTTATTCATCCCACTAAACAATTTATATTTTAAAGGTGATTTTAGTCTTGAGAAGCAAGTATTATGGTTGTATTTTTTTTGGATCTTGATAAACCTTGAACTTGGTAGCTTTGAAGATAAGTTGATAGAATTTAGGGTGTAGCGTAAAGGACACCAATAACTTCTATATATATATAAAAAAATAATAATAAAAATAAAATAAAATAAAATAAATAATAATTAAAATAAATAAATAAATAAATAAATAAAAATAAAAATAAAAAAAAATATCGCGTTTTTAATTTAATATAATATTTCTCTATAATAATTATGGTAGGTAAGGTGGGACCTTACATATGGTATCAGAGCCAAGTTACAATGCTAGGGCCTAATGGGCCAACATGCTTACTTGTAGGTTGATGATGTATGAATGTTGATTTTGCATGCATGTTGAGTTGTTGTATATCTTGACTTGGAAGCATATTGTTTGCATAGAGGATATTATTATCATTATGTCATTTAGTGACTCATGAAAAAAAAAAAAAAATCCCTTATATTCCTTTATATTTCTTAAGACACATTATTAACAATATGTTAAAATGCTTAAAGACATGTTGGGAAAGGACCTGCTTGAGAAAGTTGGGGTTAAACCCAAGTATGTGAATGACTTGATTTTCAATCAATGAGTGAGATAGGTGGAGTGAATGCATGGTTTCATATATTTTTAGTGCATCATTTTCAATGTGATATGGGATTAGTAGCCATCTTTACTAGCTGAAATCGTATCTACCAAGAAGAATATTGGCTTAATCTGGACTATAGTGTGATGACCTTGGTGTGTATGCTTTGGGAATGAGTAACAAGTGTAAGGCTGAGATTCCGTTAAGGTGATGATTGAGTTCATCATGATAATTTTGAATCTTTTCGTACCTACACTAAAGAAAACTTAACTAAAAGCTACCTTGAAAGATGTCACTTTTAACTGTGAATGTAAATTCAAGAGTAATGTATGTGTATTAATTAGATGTGTTAAAATATGATTTGGGAATACATTCTTAATGAGTAAGAATGAAATTTCTCTGATTTATTTGACATGATTTTGTGTATTTTGGGTTGACATTAGGCATCAAATAACTTTAAATTACTCAAATACTAGGTTGAGGTATGAACTTCCTAATAAACAAGAGGCTTAAATGATTGGTGCATGATGGGTTGTGGAAGCCATTTTAATGAAAACTTGAATGTTATGTTTTCCTTAAGCTAATTTATGGGTGCGGAATCCATACTAGCATATATCTTTGAGAAAATGTATGGGTGTGGAATCCATACTAACATATATCTATGATCTAATGTATGGGTGTGGAAACCATACTAGCATATATCTATGAGAAAATGTATGGGTGTGGAATCCATACTAGTATATATCTATGAGATAAGTAATGAGGTAAGGTATGGGGGTGGAATCCAAAGTAAAATATATCTATGAGCTAAGTAATTCTTCTAGTTAGAATATTTCGATGGAATCTGATATTCATGATTAAGGAATGATTATGTGTAATTAAAGTTAAATGGATAGAGATTTGTAACACAAATTTGCTTGAGCTTTAAATACATTAATGAAGATACTAAGATTGGTATACTAAACACCATTAGGTGGTTTAGAATGTTTGGAATAATTGATTTTGATATATGGAAGTGTGAACTAGATATCTATCCTCTAGTATTGTAATCCTTTTGTATGTATTGAATTTAGGTAGAATTAAAATGACTTTCAAATTCTTGAAATGTAGAAAAAGATTATTGTGATAAGTTGATGAAATAACTTTTCTATTGGCTTAAGACAAATTAGGTCTAGGAAAGCCATAATAGTCTCTTTAATGATTTTATCAGTTGAATATTGGTTGCATTCTATTTAACCAAATTAATTAGAGAAATTATGAGGATTGAACTCATGTATTGCTCTAAGCTATTGCTAGTTTGGCGTTGCGTCAAAATTCAAATTGTTTATAAACTGTGAAGAGAATAACATGTTTAGAAGGTAAATATTTTATGTGGTGAGAACTTGTTTTATTTGAAATTAAAGAAAAAAAAAGAAAAAAGAAAAAAGGCATGTGATTAATGAAAAACTTATTTGAGTTCTTGTTTTACAAGAATATGTGCTTGTGATATTTTTGAGGGAGAAATTGAAGGAGAGTGAGATCACATTTTGATGAATTGTAATTCTTGCATGATTTAGAAGCCTAAGATGAGTGTATTGTATGTGGAATGGAAGAGATTGTTGGATTTAGGAATTTTTGTTGGGATGTATAGTTGTTTGAGTATTTATTAGTCCTACAAAATGTTGTAATAATTTGAGAGGGTGGTAATTATCCTTAAAAAAAAAGGGTCTAACTTTAGGCTAGAAATTCCCTTGTGATAGTCTAAATCTTATGTAAATTTAACAAGATTCGTCACATTTTGAGAAATGTATGGTTTTCATAGCTTGTTGTTGTGTATGTATTAATAGTAAGGAATAAGATATGAAATCAAATGATTTGATTAATTACTGAATATAAATCATGACTGATTTCATAGTTGGAAAACAAATTGACATAAAGTTATCAAGGTTACCATATTTTCATAATTGTGAGAGTTGTTATTGATTACAAGCCACTTTCAAAAATATATCATTAATCTACTTTCAAAATGAAGATCTTCTAACTAAGTCATTTCATAATTGATTCTAAAGTTAGAGAAGTGAATAATAATGAAGATTATGCAAACTAAAGGAATGATCTATAATACATAAGTGGGTCAATGAGGACTGTATTTAACCTTAGGTTGTTAGTTAAAAAAAACAAAAAAACAAAAAAAAAAACAAAAATGGTGCCTTGAACCTCAAATTGTATTTTTTTCCTAAAGAGTAAACGTTTAGTAAAAACTAAAGATAGATCCTAAATATTTCGATTGCAAGGATATCTTATGGAATGAAAAGAGGAAAAATGGATTGAGAAGACATAAATCAAGTGGGATGTAAGAGTGTGTTTTAGATATAACGTCATGTTTTGTTGCATAAGAGTGGGTCTTATATATAACATCATGTTTTGTTACGTAATTTCACTAACAATTGTATGTGGATTATTTTATGCTTATTGTATCCCAATTTGATTGTGATATGGTATGGACCATCATTGTTATGTATACAACCAATGTGTGTTCTATTTATAGCTGGGCAAGCTCAACATCCTACAGAACCAAGAACATGACACATGTAGGATTCATATAGACTATGAGAAAGAACAACATGTAAAATATCAAATACATAAGGTTAACAACTTATTGATAGGAGAATCTAAAAGAACTAAGTATCTTATGACCGTAGGAAAAACTTCGGGCCAATTTTAACCCAAGAGGGGGAGTATGTAGTGTCCCTTATTAGTGAGATAGCTTTGATGACACTTAGAGATGGTGATTTTGATATAATATTATGTATGAAAGACTTATGTACATGCTTATATGCTATGACCTGGTTTGGGTCACTTGGTTGTTGTGTGCTTATGATAATATCTATGGTTGCGTGCACAAGAATTGATTTTGGTTAAGAGCATATTAGCGATGTTTTCTCTTTTGGTATCCTATTTTGGACATAGGTGTATGACATGAATGGTGATTCAGAATTGAGACACAGATCCATGGATGATCATGGTTAGGTGGAACATATGGTTAATTATGATTTATGGATGACACATTATTTGTATGATTATATGTGCGTAATATCGTACTAAGAATGATGTGCCAGGGGACCTGATCATTTTCCAACAAGGATAAATGACTGTGGAAGTCATTTCTTTAAAACCCAGATGACTGTGGAAGTTATGCACCATTCATGGTAAAATGTGGTTAAGTTAATTTCATTATGAAATTCATATGATTCCTTTTATCTATGAGATTGTGATGTATGTAGGTCTTCAAACAAGGCCTTACCAATGAACCATCAAATGGGTAAAAGCTCACAATCAGTATCATAAGGTGAAACGTGGAGTTTCAAAGCACAATAGATGAGAAGCCATGGAAATTAGGGCGCGGAGTCCTAAATCGATGAAATATAAAGACGTGGAGTCTTGGATATATGATAAAAGGATTAGGACGCAGAGTCCGAAATCCATGAAATATAAAGACGTGGAGTCTTGGATATATGATAAAATGTTTGGGGCGCGGAGTCCTAAATATTTAAAAAGATCAAGGTGTGGAATCTTGGATCTTTAGAGTAGATCAGGGCGCGGAGTCCTCAATCTACTAAGGCACAAAGATGCATACAATAGGGGTGCGGAATCCCTATTATCTGGAAGAAAAATACCACTCATGGGAAACTCATAGATGAATTTCCTTAATAATCTCATTCCTAACAATTTTGGAGTGACTTTCTAAAAATAGAAAGTCATGTCTACCATTTCAAGTATGACTTTCCAAAAATAGTAAATCACCTCCAATCAATTGGTAAACAAGTATACTTGAAGGAAAATCACTTAACTTATGATTAATCAATTGTAATAGTTCAATCTCGACTTAATCCTCAATATTCTTAATATTATTAATATTATTATTATCTTTTATGAGACTATGATATTATTATTAAAAGGAAATTATATCTCCTCAATCACTTCACACCTCTCTCCTTCATGACTCTCATGGCTCTATGTAACTCTCTCTATTTTAAATATTACATTGCACTCTCTTTTATGCACTCATCGAGGAATGGCATATTCCTCTTACACTCATTAAAGATATGTCATAAAATATTCCTCTTACACTCATTAAAGATATGTCATAAAATATTCCTCTTACACTCTCTTTAATGCATATGTTACACTCTCCTTAAATAAGGCATGCATACCTCTCCTTAATGGCATGTTACACTCCTCTAAATGGAATACAATGCATGCATATTACTCCTCCTTTATGACAAGAATTGGTTTCTCCTCCTATATATGAGTCTCGTGTATTCTCACTTGGGGGAGGAAGGCGGGTGCCAAGAGTGGAAGAGACTTGAGGAAGGTTGTGAGAGATATGGAGAGCATCCAATTTCTTCCAAAAAAAATCTGGATTCCTTACTAATCTACTAAGTGTCTATTGAGGTTGAACATGAGAGGTATTTAGAGGAAGTGAAAACTATCTTCCTGAGTTGCCTTGCATATCTCTCTCTACTGTTGTATTGAGGTACTGGTTGTGAGCTTTTGCAGCTTGGGGGTTCCAGGGGGAGAAGTTCTTCCTGGATATGGTTGGGAGGAAAACCGGGTGGTTCATGATGAGTTGGTAAGGATATGGGCATTGGAGCATACTCTTATTGGAGCTGGAGCATACGTCCATCCTCTTGGAGTTGTACAAATTCACTACCAGGTATGTGGGTCAAATTATAATATGCATTTTTTTTTAGTTTATTTCATAAGATTTTGCTTGTTTGGTTGTTTGCTGAAACTTACATGTATATGAAGTGTTGCACACCAAATGTGAGGAAATTCCGTAATGATTGTTGAAGTATTTTCTTGTATAATGTTGAATCGATTGAAAGAAAGTCCTAATGGATGAATCTTGTAGGCTGTCATGAATTGGATGAAAATGTTTTAATGGCTTAATTTTTGTTCTCCTCCTCTTTTTACAGCTCTAGATAAGTTTGCACACTATGTGTTTGATAGAAGTCATAAATGAGATTGTAGGATTCTTGGGTAATTGTTGTTTTCAAGAATCGCATTTCTGGGCGTCCCTGTTGCGATTCAGCTCCACTTCAGGGGGTATCCGTACCAATAGACCATTTCACCCCAACTTTGATTTCAAAAATCAAGGTTTCGGACATCGATTCCCAAATCTGCTCTGTTTTGCAGATTTGCTGTTGCATATAGAACCGCCTGTTGTTTTGTTTTGCTGTTTGGTTCTTTTTATATTGGAACTGCCTGATAATTTATAGTGATGAATCTGATATAGGCTAACCACTTGGAAATGGTTTTTAAAGTATAAATGGTTAATAATTTGAAAATTTAAATAACCTTACGGCAACTTGTTTTATGACTGTCAACTATTTGTCAAAATTCCTCAATGGTTGTACCTTACAATATTGTGAGCTATGTTTGAAATTTCTAAATATTTATATTCATTGGTATAGATTCAACAATGAATATGACTGATAGTCTACTAATATCTTAAGTTCAATTATTGACACTACTTACAAAAAATAAAATGAAGTCATGTAACTTTGGATTCATGTTAGCTAATTGTTGTGAAAACACCTTAAAGAGATAATGGTTGTAAGTGTTTGACAAAATGCCTCAATGGTTGTACATTCCATACTTGTAAATTGGTTTTCATAATGTTCAATGGTTGCATCTAATTAAATTTATGAACCGTCCATAAAACAAAAGGCTTAAGTTAATTTAAGATTTGCAATCAAGGTATTTCTAGTGTAATAACTCATTGAGTTAAAGGGTCTTGCTGAAAAGTCAAAATTGCAGTAAGTAATTTGTTGCAATATAGCTCACATATGAATTCCTAATTATGGGATGCCAACTCTATATAATTTAAATTATCCTTTTAAGAAAATAATTCATAAGCATGTTATTAGTCACTCTTGAACACATTTAATTACAACGGAGTTAACAATTAGCTTATTGCAAATTGTGGTTCATAAAGGTTGACATTTATTCATCCCACTAAACAATTTATATTTTAAAGGTGATTTTAGTCTTGAGAAGCAAGTATTATGGTTGTATTTTTTTGGATCTTGATAAACCTTGAACTTGGTAGCTTTGAAGATAAGTTGATAGAATTTAGGGTGTAGTGTAAAGGACACCAATAACTTCTATATAAAAAATAATAATAATAATAATAAAATAAAATAAAGAATAATAATAATAAATAAATTAAAAACAAAAAAAAAAAAATCGCATTTTGATTTAATATAGTTTAGAATAGAAATCCAGTAAAGCCATCCTTTGACTCCATAGCCCAATGGACTGAAAGCTCTCAACCTTGCCCTTAGTTTGTGGATTCCACCATTTTCCCAAAACAAACTTGAAATCTATAACTAGCCTAAAACCTTCCAAGAACAAAGATAAATCATAAAGAGAGAGCCCTCTCTGGATGCAGATTGGCTAGATTCTGCATCTAAAAGGTTGGTTTGTGGTTACCTCGGGTATAATTTCCTCTTACACAACTTCTAGGAAAACCTGAGTGATAACACAACCACTCACTCATCTTCTTCAGAAGTATATATAGAAGAATGAGGAGGTGATATATGATAAAATATCTCAAAAACTAATTAATACAGACTTAAATGGCTACTTGGCCTTTGGGGGCTCAATGAAGCAACTTACATAGGTGTCCTCTGTATAAAATCATTTACATTAAATATTAGGTCTACTGGAAAGAATTTTTTTGACTTCAAGGCTTCTCATCATTCTTGAAATAACTTCTGCTGACAGCTACATTAAGTTCCTTTGGTTTAAATAACTGTTCAGCTATATTGATGCTAAATATCTCCTGTTCTGGTAATAACTTCGACCTTATTTGATTGCTTTGAGGCTATAGGTGGCTCTGCGGCGGCCGGAAGTTTTAATTAGCCCCTGAGGTGACAGTGGAGGTGTATTTTCTGATAAAAAAATCATGATTTTCTTTTAAACTGTGTTTTAGGCTTCTGATAATCCATTTTTAGCCGTAATTCCCATAAATCTATCTTCAATTTTCTGTCCTGATAAACTTTATCTTCAACACTGATACTTCTCTGACTGTGCTCGATTCATGGTGTTTTTGCGGATGTGCAGGGCTGCGCAGGGGCGATATGGCATCAATGCCTCATGAATCATTGATAAAACATGAAATTTGAACCCTGCGAATGATTTCTCTGGTGGATCAAAGGCAGGAGGATCGTCACCCTCTGCCTTTGAATTTTCTTTAAACATAGTGGAAAAACCATTAAAACCCTGCAAAATACGATAAAAAATTATAAAATCCATGCATATATAGGTTTACTACTTCAGAAGGAACGTGGAGAGAGCGTGGTCATCGGATGGAATCATCCAACGGTCGGGATTTAATTAGAGGAGTCAAAGGGAGGGTGGTAGAAGACTTTGAATCGCGGCCATCGATCGCGCGAAGATAGAAAGTCAAGAAAAAAGGTAAATAAACACGTACAGGGGTCACGTTATTTGGAAAAATAAAATAAAAATGAGAAAAAGGTTTAAAACCTTTATTTCGAGCAAAAATTGATCAAAATCAGGATCGAGAACTGGGACGATCTTGGGCCATCGGATGAGAGCAGCCCGCACGATAAACGGCGGAGAACAGGCATCCATGAACCTTAGAAACATGCCCGGACGTCAAATTTGTTAATAAAACTATGCTGGAAAAAACCCCTGGGTCCGGAAATGCTAACTGGATGAGGAATCAGGGCTATGGAATGTGGGTCGTCGATCTGCAGATCAGATCGACGGCGGAGATCTGTTAAATATCGCGCCATGGCCTGGTTAACTGTCAGGCATCTTCGATGAGCAATCACCATCCGATGGGCGGCCTCAGATCAGACGGCGCGCATCAATATCGCGCCGGGTTCACGTCTGAACTTTAACGCGTGATGGACGACGGTTTGGTGAACAGTGCCCAGGACATGCGTTGGCTAGCGTATGGAATCGCTGCCAATCGGGAAAAATCCGTCCGCGCTCAAAAGCGGTGCGATGGATACCACGTGGTTTTCGTGATGGTGAGTGGTTGGCGGGGACCACCGGGGAGATGGATTCCGCACCGTCCGATCTTCAGATTAGATCGACGGTGCGGAGTGATTTAAATTTTGCACCGACGGTAATTTATAAATAAAATAAAAACGTTAAAATAATATAAAACCAAAAGGTTTTACACTTTGGGCGGATATATTTAAAATTCAAAATGGCTTGGCGCTCAATTGCGGGGCCACAGGTTATATGGAAAGCCATATGACCGGGGGATTGTGGATGAGGGCTAATAGGCATGGGGTAATGCAAAAAGCGCTTAGAAGACTTAGCGCTCGATCCTGGCACCTGGGTGTAAGGAGGGGGGGTTAAAGACTTAGCCCAAGGGGACTTAAGTCTACAATACATAAAAATATGATTTTTATGGATTTTAAATGAGTTTCAAAGGTTTTGGGGGGTTTCGATAAGGCTAAGAAAAGGTCTTAAGCTTCATCAAAGGGTTTTGATGAAGGGGAAAGGGAAAAATCATGAAAATGAGGAACTTCATGGGAGAATGAAAGGCAAAGATGGGTTTAGTTTTGGAAGAAGGGGAAAGGGAAAAAATGGTGCTTGCAACAGTTTTTATTCATGTAATGACAACATAAATTCTGAGTTGAAAAGGGGAAAAGCAGTGACGATTATCCAAAGGATAGGATATTATCAAAAGACTTTAAGCATTAGCAATTTTAGCAATTAAATTGTTTCTTGAAGGCTATCCAACATCATTTAGCCACCACCTGATATGACAGAATTTATGGGTGGCTAACAGTGGCTCCACTTGGGGATGGTGCCTTTTTGAAGGCATCAAGAATTTCAAACTTTGGATTCTCTGGGAGGCTGATCAGTTGCCTCATCCATTGGGTTGCCTTCCTTTCTGTGGATGATCTTCTTTTGCTCTGAAACATATTAGCATTCATGAATCAACAATGGAACTTCATCAACACAACCTGTCTACCTACCCAATCCTACTGATCTAACATTTTTTTCTTCTTTAAAGTGCACTTGGATTGGCAAACTCTTTCACAACATTTTATTCTTTTGAAAGCAGGAAAACTAATCTACTTCTACTCCTTATTTCTCCATGGACTCAGATTAAACATTTGAGTCCATATTATTCTCTACCTAATCTACTGTCTATTGGGATTAAACTATCCAACAGACTTTATTCTCTAAATTCTATAACAGAAATTTAAAAAACATTCAAGTCAAGATTAAGCTGTTTGACTCGATGCTGATCTATGGCATAAGAACAACTGCACATAGACATTATTTTGCACAAAATTAAAACAAAAATGAAGGCTTAAGATCTAATTTTTCAAAGCACTTCCTTCCTCTTTTTACAGCTCTGTTTTTGAATTTGTTTTAGCTGTTTTTTTGCTTATCCCCTAGTTCAGATTTTGAGCTAATTCAAACCAGATTTACCTCTTCTTTGACTCAGGATTTGAAACATATTTGAGTCACTCTCTTTGCTTGGAATATTTAGGTTCAGATTTTGAGCATATTTGAACCTTTGATTTCTATCCTAAACTATGTACTAATAAGCCAAGATTAAACAGTCCAGAAAATCAAATTCACTATCCTATCAGCAGAAAATTTAAATGTAATTAGTCAAGATTAGGCTGCTTGACTAATTAGAAGCGTGTTTTCAGGAGTGGCATTTAAGCTTGCACACTTTCAGATTTGTTTCTCTTTTTTGGTATGGGGCTATACCTTTCTTGTTTTCACAATCTGCCCTCTTTTCTTTCTTTCTCTGTTTTTGTATTTTTTATTTTCATAACTTTGAATGCAATGTTAAGAGTATGATATTTACAATGGCAGAATAAAATGCTTTAAAACTTATGACTCTTGGTAGAAGTAATGCTTGAGCATTCTGCCATTGACAGGACCTCCATATAGATCTTCTCCATTCAATTCCTTCAGGAAAAATGCATTGTGACCCCTCTCAGCATGAATAATATAGGGCCCCTTCCACAAGTTCTCAAACTTGCCATGTTTTCCCTTCTCTTCTCTCCTTGAATCCCACTTAAGAACAATATTTCCAACTTGGAAATTTTTTGCCTTAGCCCTTTTGTCAAATAGCTTCTTCATATTTTCTTGGACCAACTGTGTTCTCTCATAAACTTCTTCTCTGGTCTGCTGTAAATGGATTTTTTGGTTGATTCTTCTCTGCATATCATTCTCTTCAATCTGCACTTCTTGAAGGAGTCTCATGACTAGAACTCCCAATGAGGTAGGAAAAACTACATCCATGCCATAAACTAATTGATAGGGGGACATATTTATTGATTTCTTTGTATTTAACCTATCAGCCCACAAGGCATGAACCAGCTTACTGTGCCATGATTTTTTATTCTGTTCCAATAGCTTCTTAATGATATTGATGAGGCTCTTGTTAGAAGATTCAGCTAATCCATTTCCTTGGGGATAGTAAGCAGTGGAATGGCCGAGGTTACATGGTATTTGTAACAGAAATCAACCATGTTCTTAGATTTAAAAGCAACAGCATTGTCTGTTATGATTTTTCTGGGACAACCAAATCTGGATAGGATATTTGTTTCAAGGAACTTGATAATGACAGAGTCATTAGAATTTCTGGAAGGTATAGCTTCTATCCACTTGGAAAAGAAGTCAGTGGCTGTGAGGATCCACTTATGTTGAGTTGAGGAGGATGGATGGATTTCCCCAATGAAGTCTAAACCCCATTGTTGAAAAGGTGCCTCAACTCTGATAGGATGTAAGGGTAGGGGAAGAAGTTTTATTTTGCCATCAAAGATTTGACACTTATGGCAAGACATGACCAACTTTTGAGTGTCTGGGAAAAGGGTAGGCCAATAGTAACCAGATCTAAGAATTTTGGTTGCTGTGGCCTTCCAGTAGAGGTGTCCTCCACATTCTCTGTCATGCAATTCATGCATGATTTTTCCTGCATCATCTTCAAGTAAAAATTTAAGCAAAATTCCAACAGCGTTTTTCCAATATAATACTCCATCTAATATGCAAAAAATCAAAGCCTTTTGTTTCAAAAATCTAGCTTTAGTTTTGGACAAAGAAGGAGGGGCATTTAAATATAAAAGCACATAAATAATGTTAGCATACCAAGGAGAATTCAAAAACTTTTCTTCAATAAAAGGAGCAGTGGATTCTTCTATTTCTTCCAACACATCTACCATATTCATGTCAAGTGCTTGGAAGTTAGATTTAGCCATAAGTTTTGCTAATCCTTGCCCTTTAACTAGTTTGGCGGGCCTAATTTCTAAGTCATATTCAAGAATAGTTGCAATCCATTTTCCCCTTTTACCATCGGGGTCTTGACTTAGAATGTCCTTGACAACAGTATGTGGAACAAAAGAAATTATGTGAGAGTGTAAAATATAGACCCTAAAGCCTTTTAATGCTTTCACTAATGCTAAGGCTTGCTTCTCCATGATGTTATATTTGAGAGGAGCATCTCTTAAGGCCCTACTAAAGAAAGATATTGGTTGTTCTTGCCCCAAATCATTCTTTTGAAGTAAAACTGCAGCTATTGTATGCTCAGATGCAAAAGAAAAGATGTAAAAGTATTTGGTAAAATCTGGACTAATCAGGACTGGTGTTTTAGTAAGAGCTTGTTTGACCAGTTCGAATGATTGTTTAGCTGGTAAAGTCCATTTTACACTGACATTTTTCTTAAGCATGTTTATAATTTTTTTTAATAGCTCAACAAGATTAGGAATAAACCTCCTCAGAAAATTAATCTTTCCAATGAAAGATTACAATTCTTTGAGGCTCCTTGGATGGCTGATCTGCAATATGCCATCTATCCTTGTAGGTTCTATTTTGATTCCCTCTTCTGAAATTATATGGCCAAGAAGTTTACCTTCTTGGAGACCAAAGAGTGTCTTCTTGGGATTCAATGATAAGCTAAATTTCCTACACTTCTCAAAACATTTTCTCAGGTGAATCAAATGTTCTTCACCAGTTTTTGAGAAAACGGTTATGTCATCAAGGTAAATGATTATGAAATAGCCAATGTATTCAGAAAAGGCTATTTCCATGGCCCTTTGGAAGGTGGCCCCTGCATTCATTAATCCAAAAATCATTTTGACATACATAAAGGTGCCCCAAGGTGTGGTAAAAGCAGTTTTGATTTGATCACTAGGGAGTACTAACACCTGGTTGTAACCCGAGAACCCATCTAAGAGGGATATCCTTCTAGACCCAACTACCCTTTGAAGTATATGGTCCATCTTGGGCAAGGGGTAGTTGTCCTTTAAAGAGGCTCTATTTAAATTTCTGAAGTCAATACAGAACCTGATTTCCCCTGTTTCCTTTCTAACAAAACTAAGTTTGATACCCACTCTGAAAATCTAATGGGTAATATGACTCCAGCATCATGCATTTTTTCAATCTCTGCCTTAACTAGAGGTAGTAAGAGAGGATTTATTCTCCTTAGTTTTTGTTTGAAAGGCTTTTGATTTTCTTTCAAAGGAATTTTATGCTGGATGATGCTAGTATCATATGATTTTAGGTCTTTGTATCCCCAAGAAAAAACATCTTTAAACTCTTTGAAAAACTCTATGTAGTGCAATTTTATGTGAGCTGGGAGAGTGTTGGATAGCTTGATCATCTTGGGTTCTGCTAGACTGCCTATGTTATGCTCTTCTGTATTTGTTTCCACAGGCTCTATTCTTGGTTCTTTGGCTACATCGTTAAAATCAAAAAGGTGTTCTAAAGGTGCTAGACCTCTTGGAATTTTATCATTTTTGCATTGTAAAACTTCCAAGTCTTCTTGGTCTGCATTGTCAGTTATCTCTGCTTCAAAAGGATTCTCACAATGATTTATATCAGCAGTGTATGTCATTTCAACTTCTGGGATTTGTTCAATATACAAACAATTTTCTTTATGGTTGGTTTCTGATATTGGTATGCTGAAATCATTTTCTGATTTCAAGAAATCATCTATGTGTTTGTCAGAATCAAACACTTGCCAATGATCTTTGTTGTCAGGCATAGCAGGCCTATGTTTTACCTTCACTCTGAGTTTTTCATTTATTTCAGGTATCTAGAAATTGCTAGCATTGAAAGCGAGTTCATTTGCTAGATGATTAAGTTCTCTTGGAATGAAAATAAGTTCATACTTTTCAAAAGTTTTCAATAGATCAAGGGCAGCGTTCCGATATTCTCTAAGTCTTGGATTTATAGCTGAGTATTCTCCTTTGATTTGTCTTATGATAAGTTTAGAATCTCCTAAGATTGATATCCTCTGGGCTTCTAACTGTTTAAGCAGTTGTAAGCCTAGGAGAAGTGCTTCACACTCAGTAATATTATTAGTGCATGGGAAATCCAATTTATATGAAAAACTCTGATTTGTATTTTGAATCCACACACCTGCTCCTGCACTTGTTTTATTACAAGATCCATCAAAGTTTATTGTCCGAAGTATGTCATTCCTATTTTCATTTTCTTCTTGTTGTTGATTGGTAATGTCTTGAATTTGATTGAAGGGAAGATTTGATTGTTTTGGTGAACTGATTGGGTCCATGTTTTCCTTATCTTGTTGAGTGATTTCATCTTCATTACATAAGATAAAGGAATCTAAACTTGATTGAATAGAATAGATTGGAGAGTTGTTTGGTTTGTCTATATTGCTCACCATGTATTTCATGTGAGATTCCCTGTATAGTCTTCTGTTTTGATTAAAAACGGGAATGGTGGCATAAGACATGTCGATTTCAAGGCTTCCCTGAAGTTTGTCTCCCCAAGATCTTGATAAGAGCATGCCATACTTAGGGGGAATGTCAGCTACAACTATGTCCATGAATAAACTCTTAGCAGGGATTTGGGATAAGTTTACACAAAAATCTTTGATTAAACCCAAACACTTGACTCTGCTTGAGTCAAAGGAATACAAATCTTTGTAAGGTTTAGTAATTTCTAAGCCTAAGCTTTCCATCACTACCTTGGGCATATGATTGTGTGAAGCTCCTGAGTCTAACATGGCATTGTGTAAAATTTTCTCGTGTATGTTCAAGCTAACATAGAAGGGAGGGACAACCCCTTCTTGGTATTTTCCTTCAACTTCTGGACCAAAAAACAACTCTGGTTTGTCATCTGTCAAGTTTAAGGTGTCAATATCACTTCCTAAGTTTAAAGCTTTCAAAACTTGGTTTTTGTACACCTCTTGGCTTACTAGTTCAGCTAGGGGGATGGTAATTTTTATCTTAGAAATCTCTCCCTCAAGGCTGAAAGGATTAATTGACTTGTTAATATTTACATCTTTTTTTTCAATTGAATTATTTTCAGCAACTTTAATTTGCTGAACCTTGTTTGGATTGGTAATTGGGATAGTTTTATTAGGACCACTAGCTGAAGTGCTAGGGGTACTCTGTTCAACATTTGTCTGGACACCTTTGTCTTTGTTTAAGTCTGGTTTCTTGGCCAAAATGTTGGTTTTCTCTGCTGTCTTTTTGGGCTAGTTTTCTGTGTTTTTTTTGACAACAGTGCTAGTGTTTTTATCTTTTGAATTATCTATGTTTCCCTTGCTCCTAAGATCATACTGTTTGTGTACCTCCATGATTTCATTTTCAAAACCCAATCTGTAGTCATCAGAATCTTCATAGGTGTTTGTATTTTGATTATAAGAGAAGAAATCTTGTTCTTCCTCAGTGAGGAAAACATCATCCCCACTGTCCGATCCAATCAAGTTTACATGATATTATTCCAACCTTTCCAACTCCCTATCTTCCTCATATTGATCTACATAGTTCTGTTGAAAGGGAGGTTTGATATGTTGGTCACTTCCTTTTTTCTTATCTTGATTGTTGTCTCTTCTATAATTCTGATTTCTGTTTTTGTTTTGGTTATTTTGAGGTTCTCTTGGTGGCACTTTATCATTTAAGTTTATCTTTTCAAGCATCCTCTCCATCACCTTCACTAGGTTATCAATTTTTGTGTCAGATGTTGAGGGTGCGATATCATCTTTATAAGTTACCCTCTTCTCTGCTCTTAACCTATTTCTCTTCTCAATAATGTTTTCTTCAACACTAACAACTCCTTTTTGCATGTCTTCCAAGGTTAAATAATCTCTCCCTCTTAATTCATAATTCATTTCAGCATCAAGGCCTTCGGGATACCTTACCAAGGCCATGCCTTGAGGAGGTTTCATGTGAGGTGGAAGAGCATTGTAAATGCTATTGAACCTAGTGGAGTAATCATGAACACTCTCCCCTTGATTTCTCTTAAGGCTGCTATATTATGCTAGTATTTGGAGAGGGTTCTTTTTAAGTTCCCATTTGTTGATAAATGTTTGATGCAAGGAAGGAAGATCATTTATGTTGTTAGGTAAGTTTTTGAACCATTTCTTTACATCTCCTCCTAAAATTTGAGCGAAGATCCTCATATTCACAGTTTCTTCTTCTATCTCAATGTAATCAAATGCATCTTCCATCCTATCTACATGATGTTGAGCTGTTGTAGATTATTTTACAGTGAAGTGAGGGATTTTGGACTGGTAATCATTTGGTAGGGGAAGCAGAGGTTGTGGTAACACTAATGGGGCATACCATGTTTCCATAGTTGGAAATAAGGGTGGATTTACAAAGGTGGATTTGCAACAGGGAAAGTGGGTTGCAATGAAGTGATTTGAATAGTGGATGTTGGATGAATAGATTGTTGAGTTGATCTTGGATGAAAGACACCTAAATTTAGAAGGAAATGTAAATCAGGTGGTGTGGTTTCTCTACTACCAGGATTTTCACTTTTTTGTGGGGATGAAAGTGAAGACTCAGAGTCTATCTGAATTATATCATCAAGCGACCTAGTTCTAAAAGGAATTCTTAAGTCGACTTGTGATTGGTGTAGAGCTGCAAGATATTTAGGAAGTGAATTAGCTCTCAAGGGAGATATGAAAATAGTTCAAAATTTAATCTTAGGAAACTCCCTAAGTATACTCTCGGGGTTGTCAACTATTTCCGGCAGGTTTGGGTCGGGGAAGGCTCTAGTATGAATCTCTCTAGGAGCCATTATGATGTGTTTTTCGAACCTAGCTAAAAGAAAAGTGTTGACCAAGTATGACAATCTTTTTAAGAGGCTAACTGATCTTTTTAAAGGAAGAAAACTTTAATCCTAAAGCCTTCTAACTGAGTTTGGATCTTCCCAGTGGAGTCTAAAGGTCTGTTTTGTGGAGTCACCAGGTGGAATGTTTTAGCTCTTTTGGAGGTAAAAGTTTTTATGGTCCACCACCGAGTTTAGTCTGTTTTTTGGAGTCACCAGGTGGAAAGTTTTAGCTATTTTGGAGGTAAAAGGTTTTATGGTCCACCACCGAGTTTATTATGAAGCCAAACTGAAATATTTTTGGGTTTTTCTGAGTTATTTCGGTCTTACAGGTTAAGAGAGTGTCCTAAAACTGATTTAACACTTAGCTAAGGTGTTTAATCATACATAGTTCACTCTTATGGCTTGGTAACTGCTTCCTTCAAGGTTTGATAAGGTTTAATGAGAATCCTAAGGGTTACTTAGTTTGTCACTGATTCAATTAAGTCCTATCATGATTACCATTGCTTGGTAGTGCTTGAGGGAGGTTACTTATGTTATACTAGATAGTGAGTGTTTTGTTTTGAAGATTTTACTCAGGGTCCCACCATAATCGCCATTATGTTGGTGGCGATGAGGTGGCTGATAATCACTGTATAGGCTTTGAAAATACGGGATTTCTGGAGTCCTAAGGGGTACTTAGAATGTCACTGACTCAGAAGTGTCCCACCGTGATCGCCATTATGTTGGTGTCTCGTGTTTTGATAGTTTAGCAAATCAAAAGACAAGGCAACATCAGAACCAATCTTTAGAGTTCCAGGATCTAGTCCTCCTTTTCTCAGAGAGGGATCTCTCAAATGTTTGTTTGCAAAGGTTTATCTTGTGTGCTTTGAGTATTGGTTTTAGACTAGTTATTAAGTGCATGTGTTTGTTTGTTTGTTTGGTTGAATTGATACAACAGAACATGAAAGGTCTAGGAAAGATATATAGAATAGAGAAACATCCGGTTCATTGGGCAATGGAGTCAAGAAGAGGTCATAGCATATTCATCAATGGATATGGGATATCAGAGGGAAAATATAACTTGGCCATAGGATCCTTTGGTTTTCGGAATGAGATGGACATCAATGATTTCGAAAGAGAAATTCAATTCTCAAACAAAGGGAATTTGAAAGCACAACTTGAACAATAAAGAGTTATTTGGTAGACAGGGCTAACCATAAATTCTACAAATCACACCTTTAAGCAAATAATGATTTCAAAACAAATTTTAAAACAAAACCTAAGATTCGGGGAACACCCTATTTCCTCAAATATTTTATTTCAAATGATTTAGAAAACATAAAAGGTTCACTGATAACTGCAGTCATAGAAGAGGGAACACCTAACACATCTATGATTACAACTATAAATACCTTTGAGACAACTGTTTAAGTAAGGAAAAAGGGAAAGATCAAAAAAGACCTCCTTGACTCACTGTAAACAGAAAAATACAAAGGGAGACTTCAATAACAGTTTTAAAGTGGCAGCAGACAAGCAGGGAGAACAATAAATCATGCTGAAACCAACTATTCAAACTATTAAGGAAATAAACAAGCATGAAGACTAAAGAGAGAGATTAAAGACTCTAAAATACTTCAGCAGAAGAAAACATGAAACAATGAAGGATGAATAGGTCTAATGTGCTTCCAAGAGTCATTTCTTAGCCTAAAACTTTCAACCTACTGTAGTAAGAAATCATGGAACATAATGAAAACAAGGGAAAACATTAAACAGTTTAGAATACTTCACCAACAGCCAAGCTCATGGATCCAATGATAGAGCCTTCACAGTAACAAGCATGCAACAATATCATCAAGGCTTCCAAGACTTCAATTTGTTCTTCAACTTCAATAGACTATGTATTATTTCAAAAAGTTTCATTATTACAACTAGTGATCAACCAACCCCTCACTCATCTTCTTCAGAAGTATATATAGAAGAATGAGGAGGTGAGATTTGATAAAAGATCTCAAAAACTAATTAATACAGACTTAAATGGCTACTTGGCCTTTGGGGGCTCAATGAAGCAATTTACATAGGTGTCCTCTGTATAAAATAATTTACATTAACTATTAGGTTTGCTGGAAAGAATTTTGTTGACTTCAAGGCTTCTCATCATTCTTGAAATAACTTCTGCTGACATCTACAATAAGTTCCTTTGGTTGAAATAACTGTTTAGTTGTATTGATGCTAAATATCTCCTGGTCTGGTAATAAATTCGACCTTCTTTGATTGCTTTGAGGCTGTAGGTGGCTCTACGGCAGCCAGAAGTTTTAATTAGCCCCTGAGGTGACAGTGGAGGTCTCTTTTCTAATAAAATAGTCATGATTTTCTTTTAAATTGTAGTTTAGGCTTCTAATAATCCATTTTTAGCCGTAATCCCCATAAATCTATCTTCAATTTTCTGTCCTGATAAACTTTATCTTTGGCACTGATACTTCTCTAACTGTGCTCGATTCATGGTGTTTTTGCGGATGTGCAGGGCTGCGCAGGGGAGGTATGGCATCAATGCCTCATGAATCATTGATAAAACGTGAAATTTGAACCCTGCGAATGATCTCTCTGGTGGATCGAAGGCGGGAGGATCGTCACCCTCTGCCTTTGAATTTTCTTTAAACATAGCGGAAAAACCATTAAAACCCTGCAAAATATGATCAAAAATTATAAAATCCATGCATATATAGGTTTACTGCTTCAGAAGGAACATGGAGAGAGCGTGGCTGTCGGATGGCATCATCCAACGGTCGGGATTTGATTAGAGGAGTCAAAGGGAGGGTGGTAGAAGACTTTGAATTGGGGTCGGCGATCGCGCGGAGATCGACAGTCAGGAATAGAGGTAAATAAACACGTATAGGGGTCACGTTATTTGGAAAAATAAATAAAAATGAGAAAAAGGTTTAAAACCTTTGTTTCGGGAAAAAATTGATCAAAATCAGGATCGGGAATTGGGACGATCGTGGGCCGTCGGATGAGAGCAGCCCACATGATCAGCAGTGGAGAATAGGCATCCATGAACCTTAGAAACATGCCCAAACGTCAAATTTGTTAATAAAACTATGCTGGAAAAAACCCCTGGGTCCGGAAATGCCGACTGGACGAGGAATCAAGGCTATGGAATGTGGGCCGTCGATCTGCAGATCAAATCGACGGCGGAGATCTATTAAATATCGTGTCGTGGCCTGTTTAACTGTCGGGCATCTTCGGTGAGCGATCGTCGTCTGATGGGCAGCCTCATATCGGACGGCGCGCATCAATATCACGTCGGGTCCACGTTCGAAATTTAACATGCAATGGACGGCGGTTTGGTGAATAGTGCCCAGGACACGTGTCAGCCAGCATATGGAATCGCTGCCGATCGGGAAAAAACCGCCCGCGCTCAAAAGCAATGCGATGGATACCGCATGGTTTTCGCGATGGTGAGTGGTTGGCGGGGACCACCGGGGAGATGGATTCTGCACCGTCTGATCTTCAGATTAGATCGACGGTGCAGAGTGATTTAAATTTCACACCAGTGGTAATTTATAAATAAAATAAAAACATTAAAATGATATAAAACCAAAGGTTTTACACTTTGGGCGGATGTATTTAAAATTCAAAATGGCTTGGCACCCGATTGCAGAGCCACAGGTTATATGGAAAGCCATATGACCGGGGGATTGTGGATGAGGGCTAATAGGCATGGGGTAATGAAAAAAGCACTTAGAAGAATTAACGCTCGGTCCTGGCACCTGGGCGTAAGGAGGGGGGGTTAAAGACTTAGCCCAAGGGGGCTTAAGTATACAATACATAAAAATATGATTTTTATGGATTTTGAATGATTTTCAAAGGTTTTGAGGGGTTTTGATAAGGCTAAGAAAGGGTCTTAAGCTTCATCAAAGGGTTTTGATGAAGGGGAAAGGGAAAAATCATGAAATTGAGGGATTTCATGGGAGAAGGAAAGGCAAAGATGAGGTTAGTTTTGGAAGAAGGGGAAAGGGGAAAATGGTGCTTGCAGCAGTTTTTCTTCATGTAATGACAGCAGAAATTCTGAGTTGAAAAGGGCAAAAGCAGTGACGATTATCCAAAGGATAGGATATTATCAAAAGACTTTAAGCATCAGCAATTTTAGCAATGAAATTGTTTCTTGAAGGCTATCCAACATCATTTAGCCACCACCTGATATGACAAAATTTATGGGTGGCTAACAGAACCCAACACATGGATGAAGAAGTAGAATGCAAGATTCTATTACTATATGTAAGGAGATGTACCTTAATGTCAAGGGTTGTATGGTTAATTAATATGGAAGATTTGGACTTGGGAATAAACTTGTGGGGGTCAACAACTTTGAAATTCAGCAACTCGGGAAAACAATGGAAATGACTTGGCAAAAAATGGCTAAGCATTAAAAAATGAAAAATATTTCATTTTTTCATTTAAAATTATGTATAAACTAGCAACAATATATAATCATATTGCCATACCATATGAAAATAAGATACATATATAAAAGGTGTAAGATGAATAATGATCTAGTATCTACTATCAATGCCTCTGCTCCTTTAGTGGGCATATATATTGGGTCATCCTCTAGTAGTGGAAGGTTCTGTGGCTGGAGTCAAACATAGTGGTGGGTACTGAGACTAGTACAGGACTTTTTCCATCCTGTAGTGGCTGGTTAAGGACATCTTCTACTGCCAGCCACTCCTGCTCATACTTGACATCTACCCAAGCAGGGAAATCCATGAAATATTTATTGGCACTGATTAAATACTCAGTGTTTTTTTTGAAATAGATGCATAGGTGCTTAACAATTTGTATCAGGGCACACTTCTTTCAGCCAAAAAAGGGGCAGATGAAGGGTTCGACTCATTGTCATTATATCTGCACATATTCAGGGCATCTTGACCGCGGATTTGTTCAATTATGTTGTCAATCTCTTATAAATTTTGCGCTTTGATTTTTATTATAATTCCTTGCAGAGTTGAGATTGTGAAGCAAAGATCAAAGGTTTTCATTCTGTGTATAAATGGGTCACCACCATCACCACCACCACCATGAAGAGGTCAGTCCTTTTGATGAGGCACTGATGTCCTACCTTTGCTATCCATGTTATTTGGTGAGATCTGTACTCTGAGGCATTGGGCTATGATTCTCTATTCTCTGCTACCCTTTTCTCCAGTGCTTTGGCCTTCATCACCAACACCACCATCACCATCATTGATTTCACTGGCTACCCAATTTATGATGGCAGCATCTTCATGGTTTTGGCACTTTTCTTTTCTAAGATTTATTTTAACATCTTGTGAGATCAAGAACATTGCAGAACTAGTTGAAGTTGAGATTGATTTCTTGAATAGTGGTGAATAAGCCATGTTTAGGGCATATAATTGACCAGAACTTTTCAGAGCTAGTTGAGTTTACAGATTGATTTTCTAAATGGTTGTGAATAAAACATTTTGGGGCATCTGTTTGCCAATTATTTGGAGGAGAATTTGCCATAAGTGGTGTTATTGATCTGGATTTAAATTTCTTCGATGGATTTTTTTTATTAGGTTGTATTATGTTGGTGTTTTGCATCACAATGGAGCTATGTGAAAGCCAGATTGGTTTGCTTATAAAATGTACTCCGGAAAAAATTCTAGAGAGGATATGGTTGGCTATCCTTTTTTCCTTTTTTGTTGAACTTTACTTTCCTTGTGGATCTAAATGAGGTGGTATCAGTGATGGTAAAGAATTGCATTGGAAATACTCAAATATCATTCATTGCATTATATAGAGAGAAGCAAAGTGCTCAACAACCCCATTAGGGCATCTTAAACTTGGTGCTCAGCAACCCCATCAGACCATCTTAAATCTGGTGCTCAGCAACCCCATTAGGGAATCTTAAACTTGGTGCTCAGCAACCCCATCATAGCATCTTAAACTTGGTGCTCAGCAACCCCATCATACCATCTTAAATATGGTGCTCAACAACCCCATTAGGGCATCTTAAACTTGGTGCTCAGCAACCCCATCAAACCATCTTAAACTTGGTGCTCAACAACCCCATCAGACCATCTTAAATCCGGTGCTCAGCAACCCCATTATGGCATCTTAAAATTGGTGCTCAGCAACCCCATCAAAGCATCTTAAATCTGGAGTTTAGCAACCCCATTAAGGCATATTAAACTTGGTTCTCAGTAACCCCATCAGAGCATCTTAAATATGGTGCTCAACAACCCCATTAGGGCCAACTTATTGATCCTCCTAATAATTGTCATAATGTTTGAAAGAAAAAATATGAAAATTCCTATTTTATTAAGCAGCAACAACATGAATTTATCTTAACCTTGGCTCTGTTCTATGGATCCATCTTAATATTAACACTGTTTAATGATAAAAGAAACAATGAGATATACAGTATCGGTTTTTTATCTTTCTTGAACCAGGGTTAAGATGAATGCTAAATACATCTTATATACATCAATTGACAGCATTGGAAAAAAAATACATTTCAAGCTTTCCCATTGAGCAGTGGAAAAACACTAAATAGTAAAACAACATCTGCAACTTCAGGATTATGGCATATAATGATCAAATAGTTGTTAAAAATGAAGATGCCTTGGTTGAGAGTGTTCTTAATTATTGCTCCATGTATCATTTGCAAATCTGTGTTTGTTTTTTTGACATGAAAAGAAATAGACTCTTCTCTAGGAAATTATATTTCTATGCAGCAGATTCTCTGCTGAATAGTGTTATCGCTTGATATAATATACCTCAATACTTCACCTTGTCAACTCTGTTGCCAGAAATTCAATTTATTTGTCACAAGCAAGAAGATTTCATGGCATGTATTTTTCTATGTAGCAGATTCTCTGCTGACTAGTGTCATCTCTTTATATCATATACCTCAATAATTCATTCTGTCAACTTTGTTGCCAGAAATTCAATATACCTGTTACAAGCAAGAATATTTCATGGAATGCATTTTTCTATGAAGTAGATTTGCTGCTCACTAGTGTCATCTGTTGATATAATATACCTCCCTACTTCGCCCTGTCAACTCTGCTTCCAGAAATTTAATTTACCTGTCACAAGCAAGAATATTTCATAACATGTATTTGTAGATGGGAAAAAATCAAAAGACCTTATGGTCGACTAGTGCCTAATTTTAGATATACAGTTTATTTGTTACAGTTTGTTTACATAACATCCTCTTGAATCCTCCAGCCATAAAAGAAATATGGTGTTAAAAACTCAGGGTCATAATCTAACATGAGGCTACTTGGTGTCTTAACACATCTCGATGGTGCCACAATTGAAACACTTGCCCAAGAGCCACAAGTCCTTCAAGTTCCTAAGATAAAGAAGCAAAGATGACAGCATATCTAACAAACAATCTGGCAGCATATCTTTTATATGTGCTTGACTGATATTATTATAAGTATTTTGATGTTTATTAGTAAGTTGATGTTTATTTTAAGTACCCTCACTTATATTCTGATGAAACTGTTTCAGCATCGCAAAAGCTCTAGGTATTAGACGGTCGCCATTCCATTGACTTATTTTCATTTCTTGAAGTGGATATTGTGAGGCTGGCAAGGATATTTCTAACAAGAAGTCCCTAGAGCTCTCAGGTTTGTCTGTACAAACTCAATGACTAAGGTGATATTGGTTCTTTTTTTAAGGAAAATGCTTGTAGCCACAGTCTTAATATCTTAGTTAAAATGCCAGTTCTATATTTTTCAATGCATCTATGAAACGAGTTAAATTTTCAGAGAACACATTCGGTTATAGAGTTGAATGATGCCATTGAGTTAAATGTTTGGGACAACGGCAAGAAAACATTTTCTTTCATTTCCAGGAATGATGGATAAGACAATATGATTTTCAATAGAGAGAAGAAGATTGAAATGTATTTTCTTACCAATGCTAATTTGATGTTTTATTTCTTTGGAGGCCATTCAAAGTTCTCAAATGGTGCTCACTTCTATAGAGGCTAAATATATTATGTTGAAAAAGATGGCATATGTATTCACTAAGATTTGTATTGGGTGTTGTGGAAGTTGACCAAGCAATGTTTCTCAGTGACCCTGTTCGTGCCATATCTGCAATGTCTGTAAATACCAGTGGTATTAACACAAGGTAGGAGGCAACATTACTGATTATTGGCAGTAGGTGTAGGATAGACCCAATTATTGCAAGATTTATTGTTATCTTTGCATATTATATGCATTTAAGTACTAGCACCATTTAATTTTTAGTTGGTCTTCTGATTTGATCTTTCTTATTTTGCAGGAAGTATTACTGCATACTCTGTAGCTGGAAGTTGATACCTCATTATTAATTGCAGTAAATGGTAAATATGGAGTACCTTTGTTGTCTCAGTGAACTCGTTTTTAATTAGTATACAATGGTGTTTTCCTTAAGTTTTAGTGATTCACTTCTTTATTGATTTTTATTTTTGACATTGTTTCCTTTTAAAACCAATTCAGATTATATTAATGCCACATTTTGAAAAATCCTGGATGTCCTTTTCGAACACATTTTAGTAGTTGAGCATGTAATTTTTATTAAATGCTTCACCTACCAATCATCAGGATAGAGGAATATCTGGATAAGAAACTATTGTTGATTTTGTAAAGATGAAAAAAATCAATAGTAGTGACAACGATAAGCGTCTATCATAAAAAAACTAGGAAATGATAAAAGAATCTGTTACTAACTGTGACAGAAGCTCAAAAGGGGTGTGAAATGCTCTCCACATGGTCAACATATTGATTATGGACATGCTCCACTTGCTTCTTTATCTGAATTTGTAGAAAATCCACGAAAATTATGATCTGCTTGAATTAACAAATCTGAAACTAACTTGTAACCCAAGACACACAATTTTCTCTGCTCAATTTGTAGCAGAAAGGGAACAGAAATAATAGTCACACAATATAAAAAAACACAATTTTTCTAGGGAAACCAACTGGAACACACTTTTTGGTGGGTTCTGCGATCTGCGATTTTTTAGAGGGTTCTATGGTCTGAGGCAAATGTAGATTAGTCTTTTATCAAAATACGATTATGGAAGCAGTAAATGGTTTGAGAATGCAATAATATAGAAGATGCAAACTAAACATATTCTTATACCTATTAGAAAAACAAACAATAAACATAACTTAAATAAACATAACATTGTTAAGATTCTATAGAACCACAAACTCTGTGTGGAAATTTTCTAGTCATGTTTTCCTTTGCTTGCTGCCTATTCATAAAAATTTTCTAGTTTGTTGTCAATTTTTGTACCAAGGAGGCCAGACAGGCAAAGATTCTGTGGATGTTGCTCAGGTAGATTAGTTGATGCCATTAATTTGTGAAAGTGCATTTAGAAAACTGATATGCTAATTAGTTTGTCACTTGTGATGTGTTTGTAGGTGGATACTTCTGGGTGGCGTTATATGACACCCAACCATGGGGCTGTGTGGCACATACAGAAGCCACCAGGAGGTGCTCTCTAGTTCCAATTTTTGTGGATACAGATCATTTGCAGCAAAACTCTATGGTGGCAATCTAGGAGCTGCTAGTTCTGATCTCTGATATTTAACTAATTCGAGGTTGATATTTAACATAGATTTGTGTTATGACAGCACTGAAATTAAGTATAAATTGGGCAATCAATTGTACATTCAAATGCCATATAATTTTTTGCTATTTTTTGTTATCAAGGAAGCCAATTCCATGTATACATGGTGCTGAAATGGTGGAGCTAACCACTGGATATGAATTTATTTTTCCAGCATTTAATGTGATTCAACCTTTTCAATTTATATGTCAGAGATTAAACTCTCTTGTAAGATGGAGAAATATTGTGCATTTTTCTTTTACCTCATAATAGTGATGAAATGAAGTTCCAAATGAGGATCTTGCATGTTCAAATTCAATGACATGAGTTTATTTTCAAGGTTGCTTTCCGGAATTGTTAAGTTTTAGAAAATTGTTTTTTCACTTAGATTTAAAATGATTGTTGTTAGCTTTAAAAAAAATGGAATTTATTCCTTTTTTTCCATAAAAAATAGAGTTTTAAGGTAATTAAAATCACTATTTGGGAACTTGAAATGTTGAAACCACCTTAAAATAACATTTAAAATGATTTGTTTATTTTTTTTAAAATATTTTTTCATATTGTCTCTAGAGAGACAATAGTTTGAATTATGGACATATAGTCTCTGTAGAGACAATACGTTTTTGATCTCAACTATTGTCCATAAAGACACAAATGTTATTGTCTCTACAAAGACAAAAATGAAAGTATCTCTACAGAGAAAAGTTGTAGACAAATGAAATTGTCTCTTAAAAGACAATAACGCCTATGTCTTTATAGAGACAATAATAATATGTGTTCTATATTGTCCTTATATAGACAATTGTTTGAGACACTAATTTTGAGACACTAGTTTGAGACACTAATTTGGAGACACCCGCTTAAAGACAATATTTAAGACAATACACAATTTTATTTTTGTCTCTAATTAAGACAATTCACTGGAAAATTGTCTTAAATATTGTCTTAAAACACCCCCACATGTAGTAGTGGATCCACATAACAATTGTATATTAATGGGGGTGGGCAGTGGTCATGACCCGACGCCATAAAAGGGTGGGGCCAACAGTTGTGACCCCGCGGGCCCAACCCACACTCCATTTAAATGACGGTGCCAACGGAGGATTCATGGCGGGCCACCCCATTCAGGGCCATCCCCCCATACTTTACTATTAAATATATATGACGGGTTTTTAAAAATATATGTGTGGGTTTTAAAACGATATTCCACCTTTTTATGGAGGGGGTGGGGTTTAACCAGCCGGCCCCCTCCCTCACACTCAGATCTCAAACCAACTTGGCTAGCGGCTCCCTTGGGGAGTCCACTCAACCTCATATATTTAACCTGCAACTCAGAAGTGTGCCCAGGCAGGCCAGGAGCAGCATGGAGCATGACACAGAGTGGAACCTTGAGCGCCTTGTAGGAGGGGGATGGAACCATGAACTGAGCCCATTTCCAGGGGGGCAGATTTGTTCAACGTCAGAATGTGGCAGATTTTATATGGATTCTACACCTCTCGGTGCCACGAATCCAATGGTGCTTTCCATTTCTTCATCAAGGGTCTCCAATTTTCGGGAACTTTCAGCGATGGAGGTATAAGGGTGTAATTTTGCATTGATGCTTGTACTTTCATTTTATTTTCCATTTAATGAAAGAGGGTCTCGTCACTGATTGAGCAGGGCCCAGAGATGTAGTCCCTCCTGGACGAACTCTGATATCAATTCCTTGTCTTCTTTGCATGATTTTTTTTGCTTCTCTCTTCTTATGTTTATGCCTTTTAAGTTTCATGGTTAAGATGAAATTTTACATGTAATTATTTAATACATCTCAAAGCTAAAGATTTTGGATCATGACTTGTGCATACTCTATGTCATTTTCACCATCCACACTATCACCCATACCTTGAGACCACAGACCAAATACCCAAAATAAAACCCAAAATTTATATTGCGCTCCTTCCTTCTTGAGGTTTTTAAACCTCTAATGCTAGTTATCATGGCCTCCTTCTCTACACTAACTCTTTTCATACGCACAAGTCCCATCCATGTCGTTGAGTCGCGTTACTTGTACCATGATCGTCCACGCCCATTGGGGTTGCTTCTTAATTGATCCACCCAATTGGAGGAGGAAGAAGAGGGCAAGTTTTGGGTAATGGAAAGACTTTGTTCCCAAATTCCCCAACTAGCTAGTAGATCTACCATCTTGTTCCTTGTTCTTAGTGAATGATGTGTTATTACATAAGGGAAGGAAAGCACCATGGATTGGATTCTTTGTATGAGAACATATAATCATCAAATTTTTATGATATTTTGAACTAGCGAACCGTTAAGAAGTTTCTTACCACTGATACTGCAAGAAGTGAGTCCCCATCTATATGAAGTTGTTGATATCCCTTCTCCCGGGTGATATTAAGACCATGTGATAGGGCATTAAATTTGGCCACGTTGTTTACTCGTATTGCCACAATGTCCCGCATAAAAACTGAGGGTTCTACCTTTGTCCTCTCTAAAAATTCTTCCATATTTCGATGGTCTCAAGTTCCCTTTGAGTGCTCCATCGAAGTTCAACTTTATGAAGCCATTGAGAGGAAGAGAAAGAACTGGGCGAGACTTCCCTAGTCCATCCACTTGCCCAGCAAGGCTAGGAGCAACTAGGTTTTGGGAGATTTCCAAATATTTTAAAATTTGTGCCTCCATTCCTTTGGCCTTCTAATCCTCCTCTGCCTGTTTTCCCAAGAGAACCATCTCCTTAATGTTCAACCTTGTTCTTTTTCAAACCTCCTTTCCAGTACTCCTGCAATGTTTGAAAGCAATAATATTGTGCACCTTCCAAACATTTCAGAGTAGGAGGCCCGGTACCAGAACCCAGACCCTATTGACAGTCAGATTGTGAAAGAGAGTAGGTCTCCACTACTCAAAAGCTTCCCACAAGCTATTGTGGGATTTATCAAGGTGTCCAAATAAAATACGAATTATGTTCAACAAAATCTCCATTCGTAAGAAAGTGCTCTCAGTAAAAAAAGAACCGATCTAAATAACTTGCAATTTGATGCAACCCCCTATTTATTGCCGATTGTTTCGAGTCTACATCCATAATTTTAAGATCCTCAATTAAAACAAATACATTTATATATTATTTTTTGTTTATAATCAATTTTTATTTTTTATTTTTTGAAGTGAAAATAAATTTGATTCTCTCACTATTAAAATATAGATCAAATCAAAATATTTAACTAATAATTATAATTTTTAATTTTATTATTTTATGAGTTAAAATATTTACAAAATATTTTAATTAATAATTTTAATTTTTAATTTTATTATCTTATGGGTTAAAATATTTAGAAAATATTTTAATTAATAATTCTATTATTTTATGGGTTAAATAACATGGCACAATTATTAAAAGCACGATAAACTTTGATTGACAAGTTGCTATTTGGTTGTCATATACAACCAGAAATTTTCCATGGCCGTTAACATTCTTTATTAAAATGATGAAAACAAACACTGATAACCATCAAATTTAACAAGGGTTTAGATTCAAAATTCATACCTGATTAGAGTTCCCTGCGATATTTGTAAGTATGGCAGTCATATTTCGAGAATGCTTCTCGCTTACCATCAATGAAGACAATTTTGTGTGCGGACCGAATAATGACGGTCAGTAGTGCCATTGGAATATAATATCTGCAGTGAGACTTTATTTAATTTTCTTGCCTGGTGTCAACACAATAATAATTCTTTTTTTCTTTTTTCTATTGGAAGTGGAAGACTGAATCAAAGGTCAAGTGCCAGCGATTCCAGAAGGGTAACGAGATCACAAAAACGATTCTAGAAGGAAATTACGAATCACCACCGACCATATATTCAGTGCCCACGTTGCCCTATTTAATTCGCTTGACTTGACTTGGGATTTACTGAAAGTATTCGAGTTCATGTTCTTCGACTTGCAGCAATTTTGTTTCGGCATGGCCGACTCAACACGCACTTTGCCAGTCGATTGTGATGGTTCCACATTTCCAACTGTAATCAAAATAAATATAATTTTTGCTTTAGTTAGATTCTTGAATGCGCAGTTTTTTCATGATATCACAAAATAATAAGAAATGAAAGAGATGTTGTTGGTATGATCGCAAAACAACGAGAAAGACGTTTTTACTAGCGACGAAAAATTCATTAATAATTCATAGCTCTTCCTTCACATGGGTCATTCACTTATGATTACCTTATCCTTGGAGAATTCTTTTTACTAAAATATGACTATATGACTGTAAAAGTGCAACGGCTCTTTCAATTAATTTTTGAAAATGTGGTTTTCAATTTTTGAATCATTACTAATGAGTTTGATTAAAAAATAATTGTAATTTTATTAAGTTTATCAATAATTTTTTATGAACTTAAAAAAAAAATTAACATAAATCCATTGGTATCATATTTTAAAATTGAAGAATCAGATCTCTTATATATATATATATATATATATATATATATATATATATATATATATATATAATTTGATAATAGTATTTGAGTTTATTAAATAAAATTTAATATATAGTTTTAGTGGACTTAATGATTTAGAATATATGTTTTTTTAAATAGTATGTATGTCTAAATAGACTTTAGGATTTAAATGGTTTCAAGAAGGTGGGTCCATTATCCCACAAACAAGAGAATCATACATATCAAAATGTTGTCTTACTTGGTTGTGATCTTAAGCTTACATCATCATCATCATCATCATTATTATTAAAACAAAAAAAATTAATTATAAAAAAATTTATCACAAGTAAAAGGGACAAAAATGACTCTCCGGATGGCTAGGGTTCAGGGTTGCAGCTCACTCACTACCACAGGGCTTCATGCACTCAATATGCATGGTATCCAAATTATTTGTGTCTGACGTCCTCACTATGTAAATGGGTTGGATTTGATTAGAGACAGTGTTGTAACACATTTGATAAAACCTAATCGAGTTAATGATTCGTCTTTCAAATAGTCAGAACTGGATTTCCTTCCCCCCTTGCAACTATTAGTAGATTGATCTGGTCTCTTTTATGTTGTTTCATGGTGCCATGATTTTTATGCGTTGGTCTGGTGTTTTTTCCTTGCAGATGTGATTATTTCTTTCACAATTTCATAATTCAATCGAAGCATTTACGCAGGATTTGGTTTTAAGGAGATCGCAGGAAGGGTTTCAAATTGTTTAGACCCGTCGGTAGAAAGGACCGCGTAAATGGGGTTTGTTAGATGTGTAGTTATGAACATGCCTAAGGAAAAAATGCTCTTCTCTTATACATCTTTTGCACGACCAAATATGGGTTTTGGCAGCGGACCTCGAGGAAAATTTTAAGGATGGAAAAATCTTGAAGTTTAAAAACACTAACGAATCTCACTAGCCCCTAATATGCAAACTATAAAATGTTTATTGATGAATTTGTAAAATTATTCAAATTTATAATGATTTTATATATACTCTTTATATAATGCTGGTTATTTTTAAGGTAAAATACTTTTATATTGTAAAATTTAGGCGAATCGTTTTTTAGAAAAATCATGGAAAATTAGTCCACCTACGAATATTAGCCCCTAAAATTTTCCATGCCGACAATAGTATCTAATTTTTGGATGGGCAACTATATCATGTTGCAAAGAGGCTTGCTCCACATAACGCAAACTGAGATCTGACGTCAAGTCATTCCCAATTTTCATAAAAAATCTAATAGGGAGATCACATATTTTAAAGGTTTGGGGCTCAAATCGAATAACATATATGAAAAAGAAGCGGAAAAAATCCATAGGTATTCTCGCAAATATCCAGAGTTTGAATTATGAAGGAAAACTCTTACAAGATGACAACCAACTGCAGGGTTACGAAATTGAATGTAACTTGTCCATCTTCATGACCCTGAGATTGCGTGGAGGAAGTATTGGAATTTGTAGACGTAATTTTCCAAATCCCCCACACAAGTCCTCTTCTTCTGCCAGAAATACCAAAGCATCAATTTCATTCAAGGATGTCGTGAAAGGGAAAGCTGCTAGTCCAACAAACAAACCCCTAATTTGAAAACCCCAAGTCCTTACCTAGTTGAGAAGATGGAAAGAGCACCGGATTTGTTAGTAAAATTGCCAAAAGTTAGTGGCCTTTTCACCATTCTCCAAGCTAAATCTCTTACCCGTCATTGAAAGTCTGAGGATTTTAATCCATGGGTCTACCTCAACCAGACCAACAATGTGATATCTACCTATGTGAGAATGGTTTTTTTGTGGTTCAATTTGACAATCAGGAAGATAGATATAATATGTCATCAACGAGGGCCCATGTTTTTGGGGAAGGGTAGGTCTCTTCTTAACTACATGGTTTCCTAATTTCGATGCCACAATGATGGCGGTCTCAAAGATGCTAGTATGGGTAAGGCTTCATAATCTCCCTCTTCCTTTCTGGCACAACCCGTTTTTGAAGGTATTAGAAATACATTGGGGAGATTTTTGAATATGGATAAATAAAGAGTTGAAAAATGTATCTTTGCTTTTTCTCACATTTGTGTGGAGATACACATAATAAAAGGCTTACCATATCACATCCATCTGGTTCATCAGGATTTCAAGTGGACATATTTTTTAGTTTTTTAAAACACTACTTTCATGTGCTAGATCTAGCATCAGACAAGGCACCTACAAAACTCTTTCCCTCAAGCGAAAAAAATGACAAACAAGAGACACCCAAAGCAAAAGGGATGGAAATTTCCAGATCCACCCTCTTCAGATGATGAAGATGAAGAATTGGATGAGAATCGTTAACAACTAAAATAACAGAATCAACAAGACTCCTAATTGGAGGAGGGAGAAAAGAAGCAAAAGGATTCAGTCAATCATGTTGAGAAAGCTAACGATCTAGCAAAGATTTAGGTTCCTAAAAATCAGCATAAGGAAAGTGGCATCAACGAAGGAGCAGTTGGAATAAAATGACACATGTATTTGAGAATTTAGACTTAGATAAAGAAGTGCTAGCAAAAGAAGAACTCATAATTGTAATGGAAACTCCAAATTCTGAGGTTTGACAAAAAGTACAAAGAAAATAAGGTAAAATGGAGAAACTCAACTTAACTAGGTTAATGATATTATTTGGTAGCTAAGCTACCCTTAGCGACTTAGGCACATTCATTGGCCTTTGGGGACAATAGATGAATAGAATCAAGCATATAAACATGTAACTTTTTCTTTTTTAATAAAAAGTTGTGAATTTTCCTCAAAAAAAATTATCACAAATAAAAAAATATTAATTAAAATAACTAATGATATTATTAAACTAACTAGTTTCATATTCAACTCATTAATGCCGTCATAACCTAATCAATGTCACAAAAAAAAAAACCATGGTTATAAGTAATTTAATAGTTACGTGTTATTACAGTCATTACCACTGTAACTTGTTGTAATTAGAGAGATTCCCCTATCATTACAAATATGTATTTTACTTTTGAATTATCTAAAATTAATGTCTTTGTAACATCATAGGTGTCCTTAGATAGATATATACATATGGAGTGTCTTTAAATATATATTTTGAATTCTATTTAAAGATTTTAATATATTGAGAATTCTATTTAAAGATTTGAAATATACATGTGGATTTTGAACACCAACATAACCTTTCATTGGTTTGCAATGACTATAACCTTGTGCGTGTATCAACTTAAATTTATTTCAATTTATTTGTAAGTTCTTAGTCTAATTCAACGTTAAACTCTTTAGGTACTATAATTTATTTCCATATATGGACCTCTTCAAGTGCTACCTTTGTGCTCTTTTTCTTTTTTCTTAGTAGGGAAATATCCTATAATGTATTTTTATTTTTTATACCAAAAATTTAAAAATTATTTTTCACAATTATATTAATGGTATCAACTAAGTTTATTTGACAATATTTTGGAAAAAAAACACATCATATGTATATGTAGCATGAAAATATAAATGCAACATATATTATTCATATTAATCTTCAAATCTTTAAAAATTTGAACATTCTTCTTATAATTTGTGTTCTTTGAATATTTTTTATAAAAATTTACATTTTTGGGCAAATTTAACATTAAAGAGTTTATGCTCACAACTAAAATTAATAAAAACAATCACCTTCTCTTCTTCAATATATTCATAGACTTATAATATGAAATTTTCACATAAAAATAAATCCCTAGTCTTCTTATCCATGGTCACAACATGAAACCTTTTAGATTCTTATCCATGTTCACAACATGAAACCTTTTATCTAGCACCTTTTCATATTCTTCATGAAACCTTTTTATTCCTTCTGAATTCCTACTACCTACACTTCATATGCCATTCACCATAATAATAGTTTTTTAAATGTACTTTCCACTATTAAAACCCTCAATTTTTCCTATACGTACATCTTGCTTGTGAAAACCTAAAAAATAGAAATAAAGTTTCAAAGGGGAATCACTTATTTTACAAGAAGGTTATTTTATGTATTGAGGTGGTTAATGTAAAATGTTCATAACTTCTATTATAATTCTTGGATTGTATACTATAACCGCAATTTTAAAATTCTATAGCTTCTTTAAATCTATTGGAACTAGTATGAATGCAATATGTGCACTCAAATCCAATAATTAAACCTTGCAGTCATTACTAAAAAATCTTAAAATTTTGTTTTAAATCAATAATATTTCAAATTGTTGAATTTATTTTTGGATTTATTTATTTATTTTTAAGTTAAAATTTTCTATTAATTCTTGAAAATGATACATCGTGAGGAGATCTTCTTCTGGATAACTAAGGCCTCACTCCTACCAGATTTTTTGGCCATCAATTATAAATAAAAGAACATCAAAGTTATTAAAAAAATTATAGTACCACATGTTGATGGCCAAGAAAGCTCAAAATTGTTCAAAAAACAAAATATAACCCACTTTCATTATTACACATAGTATTATCATGACCTTGGTCAACATTACCTCCCTTAGCAGGGCAGTGCAAAGCATCATGAACATAGAATTCCAGATGATCCATGTGGTCATCGAAGTTGTCCATTTGATCCTAGAGCCTCTTTTGGTCATGATAAAGTGATTTCTGTCAGTCAAGAATGTGCAACTGGTTATGTTGAATATCATTAATAAAAATTATAATTTAATTCTTATCATTGTGCCGGTCCCGAGCTTGCTGATCAAGTGATGCTTGGATAAGGAAAATTTGAGCTTCAATAAAATTGAAAGGGGGAGGCAAATCCACTCACCCGGGAGAACCATTAATCATTTTCTCCAACTCACCCTTGTTTTCTTATTGCCCTGCATGGTGACAGTCCCCTTGAACCCTCTATCTGCCACCTCATCACGGCCTACCTTGTCGACGCTACATGGGGTGGTTATGCACACTGCCACTCATTGTCAGGCCACATCCCTAGGTAACACTACAACTGCATGCACCCTTGTCTTCGATGTGGCCATGGAATACCATGATTATTAGCTACTCTAGTGTTATCCCCACTCCAGTTCTAAAAGTAGAGTTTAATTGATGCACACATGAATGCCCCGGTGCACCACTCAACCCAACCCCTACCAAAAATTTCACAAATGAATTGAAACACTGGCCTCCTGAAAGATACCACTACCCGAACCTCTCGCAGTCGAAAATGATTACCTTCCCACGCAAGACTAAAACCAGAGAACCAAAGAAAACACACTTGCCCGGGCCACCCACCAAAGGAGAATGGGCTTGGAAACCATTACTCACACTGACCTTTAATCCATTCACCAAATCATACAGTTGAAACACTGTGATAAGAAATAGAATCTGAATTACATAAGAGGTGGCTCTATCCATTTCTCTATTGGCCTTGGCATCACTACACATGGGTCTCGAGGATAACCTCTCACCGGTTGTGCTAAATCCTAGAAACCGACTACGAGAGGGTGCCAACTCCAAAGCACAAGCCAACCCATGGTCCCATATTACTATTTGAGCTAAAAATGCATGAAAAGTGACTTCATAAGGAAATTCTGAAACCACAGTCATTATTATCCACCAGCCAAGACCCTAACTTGACTCTCTAGATAAGCCCCCCAAATGAACCAAATAGGTAATTCCTCCGAAAATACAAGTGATCATCTCTCGGTTGTTGCATGCATTTTAAAATTCCATTACCATTGGATTAATAACCCAGGTTATTTCGAGATCATTCCCTTGTAGTCCACTAGGCCCTTTGTACTCAACATGCTTAACCGTCATTATTGCCATGCAGGGAGGCGATTAATGCTTCGCTCCAACATACTTACCATGTTCATCCCCCAATGGGGAGGATTTATTAGTATCCACCATCATTTATAAGGTTTTCAAGTCTCTTGGATCCAAATCTATGGGCCAACAAGAGGCGAAATCCTAACTGGATCCTAGGAGTCCCTGGTTGGCAAGCCAATCCGCCACAGTATTTCCTTTTGGCTTGGTGTGAGAAGTTATTACATAGGGAAAGGAGATAAATAGCTCTCTTATTTGATTAACCTAAGTCTCCAATCACCAAATACTAACCACTTTGGAAGTGGGGGTGCCATTTAGCATTTTCAGGGCCACTTGAACCACCATTTATGAGTCCCCTTTGATCTGGATCTTTTCCATTTCCAATATACGAGCAAACACAAGGCCTTTTTATAGAGTTATTAATTCGGTGACATTATTAGTTTTTGAACCATAGTAACCTACATAGATTCCCACAGGAATGCCTTTTGAACCTTGAAGGATCCCTCCATACCCTGCTAGCCTAGGATTGACTCTTGAAGCTTCATTGAAATTGATCTTCACAAAGCCTTTTGAAGGGGAAACAAAGGTGGAAGTGGAAGTGAATTGATCTCTAGGACATGTTTCCTTTGCGTACCTGGCATTGAAGAAGCTAGGATTATATTTTCTAGAATCTCAACTTCCTCCCTGTTCGCCTTCCAAACATATTTTGTCTATCTATCCACCAGTATTGATTCTCGAATGTTGTCTTTAGTAATGCTCCAAAATTCCTATGATGGAATTTTATGTTTCTTGAAGATAATCCTATTTCATACCTTCCAAACATTCCATAGGAGAAAGCTTAGGACCAGAACCAAATTGAGAAAGCTTAGGACCAGAACCAAATCTTGATTGAAAATGGGGTTTTTGAATAGGGTCATCCTCCACTATTTTATTATCTCAAGAAGGTCATTCCTTGATCGATCTAGTTGTCCAAAAGTAATTTCTACGAGCATGTGCTTCAAAGAATGAGTTCAATAAGTGTTACATAGTGTCCTCTTATATATGACATACCAAGAATTTTGAGAGGTCATTATATACCTTTTTCGGGAGGTGATCCCAAGTTAAAATACGTCTTCACCCCACTAGCCAAAGGAAATGGGATACCTTCGACCATGAATTGGAGGTCCATATTTTGCACCATAAGGGATCCTAAGGGATATTTTCATAGCCTACTACTAAGTTATATGATTCTTTTGTCGAAAGCATACCTTTATACCTATATCCCCATCTTATGTTGTCTATTCCTCTTAAGATTGGGATTCAATGGTCACAGAGTGAGTTGTTGTATATTTTCTAGTTTTGTATTCCTTTTGTCACTTTCCAATCTACCTAAAACTTCCACCTTATCCAATCCTCTTGAGGATTGGGGTTTTTCCAATACTCTACCACCATCCAGGGATTTTGAGTTCTCAAAAAATCTTTGATTATGTTTAGCTCATCCTTCCCTTTTGGTTTAGGGAGTTTTTGTCATGACTCTTTCTAGAACCAAGTTGTAGTCCCATTGTGTATCTCCCTAAATAAGTGATCTTTGATAAGGTTGTTATTCTGCCTTTCTAGATTCCATAGGGTTGACGCTAGGGGAAAATCCTCAGAACTAATTATTTTCACCTGTGTTCATCCTTGGCCATATTTCTTGTCCCATATTATTTTCCAAAGTTCTGACCCACCCAGAAGCCAACACCACCATAATTTGGCTCCCCTCATGTTATTAAGGATTTTAGGGTCACAAAGCCCTACACCTCCACAGAGCTTGAGAAATAAGAGCTTATACCATGTTCCTAAGGCTCATTTATTATTGGAATCAGTCCCTTAGCAAAGGAATTTATAGAATATTTCCACAATTTTGGAGTATATTATTTTAGGGATGAGGAGTACTAACAAATGATAGATTGGAATTACCTAAAGGACTTCTTTCAGTAATGTTGCTCTCCTAGCTAGATTTAATGTCCGGAAGGTCCAGATAGAGATTGTCTTAAAGAGCTTGCTACATACTTCTAACACTATATCCTTGGGGGATTTGCCACAAATGGAACCCCTAGGTACTTGGTTGGAAAAGAATCAATTTAGAAGCCCATCGTGTGAGTCAAATGCATTAAAATCAACACTAGAGTTTAAAAAATATATAAATTAGTCTTTTATTTATCAACCAACATACATTATGCCTCTTGAAATTCCTATAGGACTGATATAATAGCTCTTGATTCACGCACTAAGGGCTCCCCAAAGAGTAGGTTATCTTCTACGAATTGTTGATGCATCATCAATAAATCCAAGTTAGAAACCTTTAGACCTTTGATCTGTCTCAATTGAGTCATTTATTGGATGGATCGCCCCAACCCTTCTGCTCCTAAGATGAATAGGAAAGGTGAGAGCGGATAGCCTTGATGCAAGCATGTTGGGTATGTGTTATATTATTTCCATGATTAGTCGCATGCACAAGGGGGTCACAGGTGGAGCAAAATTCCCGCATATTAATTGCACTGAGTGCATCGGGGGTGGAAACCCCCCCTGTCTAGGGGTTCGCAAGGGGCAGGTAGCCCCCTACGTGGGGTTCAGAGTAGCGCCCCAAGAAATTTTTTTCCTTATTTTTCGGTGGGCTGAACCACCTATGGTTTTGTGCATGGGTTTGCACATGGTTTTGGGGCATGGTGGTTTTTAGCCCCTGGTATTTTGTAGATCTGGTCAAGGGAACTACGGTTATGTTCTAATTCAGGGTTAATGGTTTGGGGTTTATGAATTCTTCAACATGTATATATATGTGTTGTAATACTAAAAGGAATATAGTGAAAAATCAAGCTGGTAGTACCGATTTGGGATCCAAGGGAAAAAATTGTGTATATATGTTTTATGTTTTATGCTCTCGCTATTGTTTATTTTCTATCTTTAAGAATTTGTTTAGAGATAATTTTTGTACAGGGTTAAAACCTACAAAGCCCCTAGAGACTCTAAAAGTACATGTTGGGGACTCATTTAGGAGGATAGAGAAGAATGGAATGGAAATAAATGATTTAATCCATCTTATCCAAGTTCTAGAGAACCTAGATGCTGCCAAAGTTCAAGCAAGGAACTCCTAATTTAGTCCGTCATAGGCTTTGGATAGATCTAGTTTCACCAGCTTACCCAAATTTTTATTTCTCTTCAAAGAATGAATGAACTTGTGCGCAACTATTATTCCATATAAGGTTTGTATTCCTTCCAAAAATTTGGATTTTCCTAGGCTAATGATATGTTGAAGTAGGGGTTTCATCCATTGGACTATGATTAATGAGATGATCTTATAGATCACATTGAACAACACAATGGACCTATACCAATTGGGATCGCATGATACATTCGAATTCAAAATCAAGGTGATTAAAGTGACGTTAAGCCTAGACCAGATTTACTGCATCTTCTGAGATTCCTCTACTATGTCTACAATATCCCTACCAAATAAATGCCAGCAAGTCTTAAATAATTTAGAAGTAAATCCAATCGGGCCTAGATATTTTTTATTAGGCATTTATTTAACAATTGTCTCAAAATTTTCAAAGGATATATCCCTCAATAGGGCCTCATTTTCTCTTCTAAGATCAATCGCAGAATATTCTCTGTCACTCGGTTTATGGCTTAAATGAAATCCTGATACCCCTTCGATAAAAGACATAAGAAGAAATAAATCAACTCTTTCTCCATGTCCTTGTGTTTCACCAACCATTCTCCATTCTAGGATGTCAGAGAAAAGGTTCCGTTATGTTGTTTATGATTAAGCATGGACTGATGAAAGAATCAGGAGTCCCTCTCCCCCTCTCTCGGCCATTGAATGTGAGACTTTTGTCTCAAAATTACTTCCTCTTGTTTTCACCTCTCCTCTATCTCCTAGATGAGCTTTCCTTCCTCTTCGACAAGGGCTTTTGATTGACCTTCCAATATGATTTGGCCTTGTATCACCTCCATCGTTTCCTCTAGTCTTTTTTTTATAAGAATATCTTTAAATTCTTGATTATTCCATGTTTTAATTTTGAACTTCAGATCTTTTAATTTCCTCTAGAAAAATTTCATCCCAGTTTCTTCGTACACTATGATCTCCTACTACCAGTGCTCCATCTTGTCTACAAACCCCGAGTGTTGAATCCAAAAGCTCTAGAAGCGAAAGCACCTTTTCCTTGGGAGAAATTTTAATATTTATTTCCAAACAATGAGGCCAATGGTTTGACCCTAAGCTTGGAATAATCATGGCCAAAACATATACATCCTAAGAAAAAACCTCTCGTGAGATGAGAAATCTATCCAACTAGCTTTCTATTTGTTATCTACCCACTCTTCGGTTGTTCCATATTTGAAAACCATTATGAGTTTCTACATATTATATCATAAGTTACTAAATGGGGCCATTGAATAAGGTCCCCGATGGGTCCAGTATTCTCATCCCCCCACGCTTCTTGTCTAGATTATATATCATGTTGAAATCACCCCCTACTATCCAACATGTATGTTGTGGGGATTTATTCATCCTCCTTAGATCTCCTAAGAAATTCTCTTTTTGGATTAGAATGGGGGGTTCGTAAACCACTGTCAATCTGGTCCCCTCCTTAGCTCCTAACACCTAAATCTACCTGTCAAACTATGTGTTGTGGCCTCCCTGTCCTGGAAAATCATCGAATTTGGGTCCCAAAGTACTGCAAGTCCTTTAGCTATGCCACGAGAATATATTGCCATTGTTTCACTACTCCTCCAAAATTTTCTCATTATGCCTTTTAACTTGTCACCATGTACTTTTGTCTCTTGTAATATAATGATCTCTGGTTTTTCCTTATAAATCTTGGTCTTTAGATAACAAATCTTACCTTGGTTTTTTATTCCTTGTATGTTCCATTAGATGGTTTTCATTGAATAAGTTATAAGGTTCAAGGATAATAATCTGTGAGCTAGCTCATTTGACCAGAGTTCAACAAAAATCCACCTTCTTCCTTCAATAATTCCTTCAAGAATTTTCGCACCTTCTTTCCTTTTTCTGCCACTAGAGGTTCTGAATGGGAGAGGCTTGGTTTCCCACCCTCTTTACTTTGGTTTGCTATCCTCGGTTCCCCATCCAGTTTAAAAATTTTGGCACACCATTGACCGAACATGTTTTAAAATTCCATGAGGTGATTGGAGGGGATTTCCTTAACATCATATTTGACCTAGACATGGAATAATTCCAACATGGATTTTTTATTGACACTTAATATATTATGTTTCTCCTCAACTTCAAGTAATTTTTTGCGTGGAGTAATACCTCCTTAAGCCTCTTATCCTCATCCAAATATTTTTGAAATTTTCATTTTGTATTTGGATTTTATACCTCTTTGGGTTTTTGTTGATCTACATCCATGATTTGGATATCGATATTATCTAGTCTACTATCTGTGTTAACTAGTTTGTCTAGGTTCTCCAACGCTGCGAAAGGGTTGTTGTCTTTGGTCTTCTATTTTAATGTCTGAGTCACTTGTTGCACCATCTTTTTTGTATGGGTTTGTGTGGATCGATCTCCTTGTTGGTTCTATTGACTGCGAGTATATCGACCCCTCCTCAGGCCAACTGTTTTAAAACTCTCTTCATCTTTTGTTTCTTTAATTTTTTTCTCTTCAGCCACTGTCATTGGGAAATCAAGGAATATATTCCCCTATTTGTGGCATCAAGACCATTTAAATGACACATGCTCATAGTCTAATGTTGTGTCTAGATTTCATCATGGTATTCCAAATTGATGGATTCCAACAAGGGTTGGGATATGTTCATATGAACATAGATCCTGGCATAGGCTGCATGTCACTTTTTCTTTGTTATTTATGAGATCTTCACAAATTCTCCAATGGCATTCCCTATTCCCTCTAGGATATCCAATTCCCAAAAGTCATCCAGGAGGGAAAAGAGATGGGCCAATAATAGAGCATCCAAAAAATTTTCCTTCCATGTATTGTAAAATTACTCCCAAAATTGGATGAATAACCCTGCATTATTTGTGAAATACAATCGGTTCTCTAAGACCCATTTTCTATTTGTGAGATATGAAAATATGATTGTAAAAAAACCCTTGGTATGCATCCAAAGCTCAACCATCCCTGTAGGGTTCCATTTCACCTACATCCATTGTACAATCTTTTTATTTCATCCATATTCTCATAAATTTGCAAATAAACGCATGATCCTTCATAAAGTGTCGGGTTTTTTCCAATCTATTATTAGGGATCACAAATTTTGGGTTTTGGGAGGCCTTTGGAAAGCATATCCTATCATATCACACTTGGAATTGGGCTCCCATGATGGGAAACTCTTCAGTATCCTTTCCATTGGATGTTGTTCCAACATTCCCTACCACCAAATTTTGAGTTCCATTGACTGTGTTACAGTAGGAGGAGAGCCCGCCCCCCTCTTCCCCCCCCCCCCTAATGGGCCACTCATTGGCCGCTTAAATTGGTTGACTCCTAAATATGTCCTCACTAATCATGTCGGATATAATGTAAGAATTACTTACGCCTAGAACTAGCTGTTGTCCGCTTGAAACCCTAGCGTTGGAATTATTTATTTAATTTAATGTACAAATTGATTTTTTTTTAGAGAGAGAAAATAAAATATAGATAGTTGGTTTTTTCAAGTTATGCAAGGAAAATTTCAAAAATTTGTTTGAGTTTGTTGTCCCATAAACACTCCTACTTTGTGCCCAAAAATATCTCACTTCATTCTCAAGAAAGATATTTGATACATATTGTAGTGAACCTTGCTAAATATAATAGAGAAATGTCATAAAAATTCAAAATTAAAACTCAACACTCTACTTTCTGCTAGAAAATCTCCCACTTCTTTTCCAAGAAACAAATTTGATACATATTGTAGTGAACCTTGTGTTTGGTCAATTTAGTGTGTCCTAAATTGCTAACATAAATTATCAACCAGGGATTCGTAAGCTGACAAAGTGTGGCGCACTATATGTGCAAGATAACCTATCTCTTACTTTTTGTCCTTTTTGGATTTTTATGAAATTCTAAAAGACAAGTATGGTTATGGATATTCAAGGCAATGATGTCCTTTATAATTATTTACCAACTTGAAAATGAAAAAGGAATTTGAAACATACAATGACAAAACTTGAAAGGAAATGAAAATGTGCTACTGAAATGAAAAAGGTGCTGCTAATCTAATAAATCAAAACAGTGAACTAGTGAGCATGAAACCAAACTATTCTTACTGCTGTCTAAACACAAAAGAAACTATGCTGAAAGAAATCCAAAAGTTGCAATAAAGTAAATCTAAATCAAATTACATCAACTTGTCTTCTGATCCCTCATCATTAGTCCGGCTATGATTTTCGGAAGTAACCATAAACAACTTGAGTAACTGATATCTAACTTGTAGAAAGTAAACTAATATCAAACCACACATTCATAATTCAATCCCTCACCATCAGTCCAGCTGTGGCTTTCGGAGGTAATTGAAGATGTCATGCACAATTTAATATTTCTAACTTGCAGAAAGGAAACTAATATCAAACTACACATCCATAATTCAATCCCTCACCATCAGTCCAGCTGTGGCTTTCGGAGGCAACTGAAGATGTTATGAGCAATTTAATATATCTAACTTTCAGAAAGGAAACTAATATCAAACTACACATCCATAATTCAATCCCTCACCATCAGTCCAGCTGTGGCTTTCGGAGGCAACTGAAGATGTTATGAGCAATTTAATATATCTAACTTGCAGAAAGAAAACTAATATCAAACTACACATTTCATAATACAATCCCTCACCATCAGTCCAGCTGTGGCTTTCGGAGGCAACTGAAGATGTTATGAGCAGTTTAATATATCTAAATTTAACTACTGAAGCAAATGTGCAAGACTGAAATAAACAAAGCAATACTGGAATTAAACAAAAACTAAGAAAAAATAAATTAACAGCAGAACAATATTGATTCCATGTCATTAGTCAAAAGATATGCAAATGCCCGGGCTGTCATGAAAAATTATGCTAAAAAGCTATGATTTCAGAAAGCAATCTAAGGAAATATGACAAAACAGAATTGAAAGCAACTTATCTAGAAAACATGTAAAAGCCTCCTTGGATAGCAGGGGCCCTCTGCTACCAATTTGGTGAAGTCCTTCAGCTCCTTAAAGATAAGATCACAATAGCATCAAAGAACTAAGCTTCTTTATTCAAAAACTCATAAATCTACATCCCATTCCATCTTGAACTTTGTTACAAATCTACTTCCTCATTACTTTCTCATTACCTCTTCATTACTTTCTCATTACCTCTTCATTACCTATGATAGGAGAAAGCTTCTACTATTTATACAAAATATGAGGAGACATCTCATTAATGGGAGTCCATGAATCTCTCCCTCCATCTCTAAGTTACAATCAAAATAGGAAATAATAAGACACATGTCTTTCTAGAGTTTTAACACAACTTGAGGAATGAGACACATATCCTCTTAGAGTTTCAATACAACAAGGAAGTGAGACACATATCCTCTTGATCCCATAATCTTCTCCAACCAAATTCGAATTTGGTTTTATAGTGCCACATAAGGGTCTTCTAGAAGTCTCCTTTTTACCTACACATGTCACAAAACTCATAACACATATATAGATATATGAAACTATGTTAATTCTCTAGTTTCTAATCATAAATTCACTTAAAATATATAAAATAAATAACTTTGGAAAACAAGGATCCTAACCCATATATTTATGAAAATGGTTACTTGATGTAGGGTTTTAGGTCAAATGGTTATGAAATAAGAGCTAAATGGTTATGACATAATGGAAATATGTATAAATATGGAAGACATTTTTGAGACAACATACCCCCCAACTGAAGTTGTTGCATGTCCTCATGCAACCATTGCAATGATTCATTTGTCCATGAGTTGATCTTTGATGAGTTTTGACTCATATAGATTCATTCCAAACTTTGCTTCTTGATATTTTCCTTTTTGGCAAAGTATAATACATTTGATTGCAACATTTTTTTATTTTTATTTTTTTCAATGGTTGGTTCTTGTGTGACAACCATTTTTTTTTTTTTTGAATGCATTGGTTCTTGTGTAACAATGCTTTATTTTCTTTGTTGCATCAAAGTTCATGAAAACATTTAGAATCAATTACTTCATCAATGAATTGATCATTTGCAAGGCATATAATCTTTTGGATCATGTTGCAACAATAGTTGGTTGGGAAATATATGTGGGTGGAAATGAAATGAAAATGTGTGATAGTGTATGACATGTGGATATGAAATGATGTCCCTTCCCCCCCCAACTAAAGATATGACAATGTGGAAAAGGGAGTGAGGAATTTTCCAAAGTTACAATTTTAGCATTCTAATGAATTACATGACTAAAAATTAGAAAACAACATACCTTCACTTACCTTAAATGTGGATGAGTTGTGTATGTGTGGTGGTTGCAAAATTCTGATCATATTCTTCTTCAAGTGGCTGAACAAGAGGAGTCATGGATAAAGAGATGAGATGACTTTTTATTGCTTCTACTAAAACTTGTTGAATCTGCTCCAAAATGCTGAAAATAATAGTCTTCATGTCTTCAAAACTCATTGACACAATTCCTACTATGTGAAAATATGTTCTGATGTCGAACATAGTAGGAAATTGTTGAATTAGTGGCCATTAATGGATGCCACTAGTCGACACGAGAACTCTCACCATTGATGACAATGAGAGTCAAGATGCCCAAACACATCTTGCTAGGTACGAATGATTTTGCTGATGTCGAGTCACCTAGAAGATCTGACGAACAAGAGACATTAATGTATTCCAATTGTTTGTCAGCATGAGAACTTGCCATTAAGGCATGCAAGCCTCAAGGTGTTTTTACAAAGAACTTAGACTCAAAGGACTATGGACTCAATAATTTGCATTGCAGCAGGGCTTATTTGCGGAATGAAAATGACAAGAAATGGAAGATGGAAATGGAAGATGAAAATGGAAATGGACAATAAACATGTGAATGAGAAATGACAATGGGCAATAAGCATGTGAATGAGCCTCTTGCTTTTATTTGTGGTTATGAATGGACAAAAAGAAATGGAAAGTAGATGTGAATGTAAATGGAAAATATGAAGTGAAATGAGGTGAATGGTTTATTATGAGGTATGGATGTGATGGAGACAATAGTATCTGAAAGTTTTTTAAGTGTTTGGATCTGATTTTGCATCAACATATTTCCTCTTTGTTGCTGATCATCCTCTTATGAAACAAATTGGTCTCTTAGAGAGACACCATTCTCTTGTAGTCATTTGTCCTTCCTCCTGGAACCTGCAAAAAAACTAATACTTCTTCTGCAATGGAATGTAAGATTATCAAAGGGAGAGAGGTGATCAATCTCTCTAGTTATGATATTTACACACAAAACTAAGAATTTGTATTAATGAAACAAGTTCTGAAAGGAAAAATCAAAAGAATTTATACCTGTTTTGGAATTAGTGCCTCAAGTTGAATGTAGCTTCTTTTCAGCAATTTATTTCATTATTTACCATTTCAAACTCTAATTATGGATTTCTCATTGTATAGATCTTGTTGAGACCTTTCCAACGATACTTAAATCATCAAAATCTGATTTTGTATGAGAAAGTTATGCTGATTTGAACAATGAGGTTTTTCAGCTGCGGAATTGGAGAACAGCTGCGGAATTGGACTTCAGCTGCGGAATTGGAGAACAACTGCGGAATTGGACTTCAGCTGCAGAATGTCGACGGTTTCTGTAGCTAAAAATATTGAATAAAAAGTTAGCCATTCATCATTCATCATCAGTTCAAATTTAATCAATACCTTCAGAAAAACGAGCAAATAACTTGTTCATTTCATTGATTCAAAATTATTCATTTTTTTTTTTTTTATTTTAATAACAACAAAAGAGAAATGCAAATTTTTTTAAGTTTCAACAAATGATGCTAAATAAAGCAAACTCAGATACATTGACCAATCGTGACCTTGCAATGACCATAGAATGGTAAGTGAAGATCACATAAGATGAAAAATAATATATTGATAAGCATTGAAGAACATAAAATGCATGATTGCTATTTCAAAATATAATCTTTCATCTCTTCAAAACTTTATGCTACTAAGGTTCGTTGTACCATCTGCATGACCATGTGCTTGATAATATCCTCCTGTAGTTTGCTCAATTCATCCCCATGCCCTCTTAATGTCTTTCCATAGTGATGTGGCATCCCTTTGAAATAAACATCATAATGGTTGGTGTTTAATAATGTCATTGAAGCACCAAAAATTGCTGGGCAGATGATAAAGGAGATGTGAAATCCAACATTCAAAAAACGAAATTGAATTAAATTCAAAAATGAGTGGAATGTGCATTGAATGCCATGATAAGAGTTTGATTTTGATTAGAATTCCTCTTCCTAGAAATCAGGAAACCGAATTATCAATGCAGAGTGTCGTTTTCAAATTCTTCACTCAGAAAAAATCGTTTTTCCTCACGCGGCGGGCAAAAATGGCCTTCAAAGAACCGAGCATTTCTCCCAGACCGCCACGAATTTCTTAAAACGGTTTCTGGGTTATCTAATTGACCATGTTGGCGAAAAAACCCATGTTTTATTTTTTCTAAATTCATCTCCAATCGATCAGAAAACGTGTTTGAAAATGACGTGTCAATAACAGTTTGTGTTTTTCTGGGTTCTGCCTCAGCAACAAAAATCGTTTTCTTCAGAACGTGGTTCAAAATTGCATTTCATGTGCATCTTGTTTTCATCCCTGGACTGTTCAGAATCACAATCTCCCTTTTCATCTACAGGAATGGACAAAAAAATGCTCTGTCATTGCTATTTGACAGCGTATTACAGTGAACAGTATACCAAGAAGGCCACTCTTTCATTTGTACAATTGCAGGTCTGCTGCTATGATCAGAATCAAAATATTCAACTGGATTGCTGGTTCAAAATTTACAGCAGTGCCATAAGCAGCAGGCATCAAATTGCTCATCTCTGAATGATTGTGACTACAGAACTCACAAGAGCACGATTTCTGCAAAAATTGTTATTCTCAGAAAACTGGACTGTGCATGCATTTGAATTGTTTTGAAATGGGGCGCTAGGTTTGAATTGAATTGTTTTGCATGCATTTGAATTGTCATATCTGATTTGCCTTTTTGAATAGATGGAGTTACGAGCCTGTGCAAAGGTTCTCAACGTGGAGAAACTTTGGTGTTTTGTTTTATTAAAAAAATGCCATGGCTATTTCATGGATTTTTGTTTATTGATTTGATTTGTTATTGTTTTGTTTTTGTTGTTTTTTTTTTATTATTTGTTTTGTTAATAAAACTATATATGTTATATTTCAAGAATTAAAAATATACATATATGTTTTACTAAACAAAATGATTTTTTTTTTTTTAAATTGTTTTGTTAATAAAATTACACATGTTAAATTTTTGAAAATTAAAAATATACATATGTAATTTACTAAACAAAACAATTTATTGAATTTTTTTTTAAATGATTTGTTATTAAAATTATATATATATTTTCAAAAATAAAAATATACATATATCTTAGTAACAAAACAATTTAAATTTTTTTTTTTCATTTTTTTTTTTTAATTGATTTGTTTAATAAAATTATATATGTTATATTTTCAAAAATTTAAAAATACACATATATATTCATTAAACAAAACAATTTATTGAAATCAAAGTTTTTCATGAAAACAATTTTTTTTTTTAAATTGTTGAATCAATTGAAATGATGAAGTTTTATTGTCTCCTCTTTTTTTTTCTTTTTCACATAACAATTCTTTTTCTGATCCTCCAGATCACACAAAGTGCAGGAGGAGAGCATACTTAAGAATTATTAATTTTTTTTTTACATAACAATCATTTTTCTGATCCTCCAGATCACACAAAGTGCAGGAGGAGAGCATACTCAAGAATTATTAATTTTTTTAGATGTAAGAAATAAGGCTACCTAGTTACACTTCCCCGGCAACGGCGCCAAAATGTTTGGTCAATTTAGTGTGTCCTAAATTGCTAACATAAATTATCAACCAGGGATTTGTAAGCTGACGAAGTGTGGCGCACTATATGTGCAAGATAACCTATCTCTTACTTTTTGTCGTTTTGGATTTTTATGAAATTCTAAAAGACAAGTATGGTTATGGATATTCAAGGCAATGATGTCCTTTATAATGATTTACCAACTTGAAACTGAAAAATGAATTTGAAACATACAATGACAAAACTTGAAAGGAAATGAAAATGTGCTACTGAAATGAAAAAGGTGCTCCTAATCTAATAAATCAAAACAGTGAACTAGTGAGCATGAAACCAAACTATTCTTGCTGCTGTCTAAACACAAAAGAAACTATGCTGAAAGAAATCCAAAAGTTGCAATAAAGTAAATCTAAATCAAATTACATCAACTTGTCTTGTGATCCCTCATCATTAGTCCAGCTATGATTTTCGGAAGTAACCATAAACAACTTGAGTAACTGATATCTAACTTGCAGAAAGTAAACTAATATCAAACCACACATTCATAATTCAATCCCTCACCATCGGTCCAGCTGTGGCTTTCGGAGAGTAGCCTTTGATATTATTTTTGTTAATTTGTCTAACTGCAGAGAAAGGAAACTAATATCAAACTACACATCAATTCAATCCCTCACCATCTGATCCGGTACAGCAGCTTTGGGAGAACAGCGAAGATGTTATGAGCAATTTAATATATCTAACTTGCAGACAGGAAACTAATATCAAACTACACATTTCACAATACAATCCCTCACCATCAGTCCAGCTGTGGCTTTCGGAGGCAACTGAAGATGTTATGAGCAGTTTAATATATCTAAATTTGCAGAAAGGAAACTAATATCAAACTACACATTTCATAATACAATCCCTCACCATCAGTCCAGCTGTGGCTTTCAAAGGTAACTGAAAATGACATGAGCAATTTAATATATCTAAATCTAACTACTGAAGTAAATGTGCAAGACTGAAATAAACAAAGCAATACAGGAATTAAACAAAAACTAAGAAAAAATAAATTAACAGCAGAACAATATTGATTCCATGTCATTAGTCAAAAGATATGCAAATGCCCGGGCTGCCATGAAAAATTATGCTAAAAAGCTATGATTTCAAAAAGCAATCTAAATAAGGAAATATGACAAAACAGAATTGAAAGCAACTTATCTAGAAAACATGTAAAAGCCTCCTTGGATAGCAGGGGCCCTCTGCTACCAATTTGGTGAAGTCCTTCAGCTCCTTAAAGATAAGATCACAATATCATCAAAGAACTAAGCTTCTTTATTCAAAAACTCATAAATCTACATCCCATTCCATCTTGAACTTTGTTACAAATCTACTTCCTCATTACTTTCTCATTACTTTCTCATTACTTATGATAGGAGAAAGCTTCTCCTATTTATACAAAATATGAGGAGTCATCTCATTAATGGGAGTCCATGAATCTCTCCCTCCATCTCTAGAGTTACAATCAAAATAGGAAATGATAAGACACATGTCTTTCTAGAGTTTTAACACAACTTGAGGAATGAGACACATATCCTCTTAAAGTTTCAATACAACAAGGAAGTGAGACACATATCCTCTTGATCCCATAATCTTCTCCAACCAAATTCGAATTTGGCTTTAGAGTGCCACATAAGGGTCTTCTAGAAGTCTCCTTTTTACCTACACATGTCACAAAACTCATAACACATATATAGATATATGAAACTATGTTAATTTTCTAGTTTCTAATCATAAATTCACTTAAAATACATAAAATAAATAACTTTGGAAAACAAGGATCCTAACCCATATATTTATGAAAATGGTTACTTGATGTAGGGTTTTAGGTCAAATGGTTATGAAATAAGAGCTAAATGGTTATGACATAATGAAAATATGTATAAATATGGAAGACATTTTTGAGACTCAACACCTTGTTAAATATAAGAGAGAAAAACCATACAACTTCAAAATTAAACCTCACTCCAAAGGTACCAAAACATGCATTATGAATCACGCAAGAATATAGAGAAAAGAACCCTTAAGATAGGGTATACCATCAAATACTCCTTATGGAAGGAATCAATCCATAAGTCATGGTTAACACAAAGAAATACATCCAACACAATCAAATATAATGATAATGGTGTATATTTATATTTTTTCATGAGTATTCCTAAGTGTCTATGCGAACTACCCTTAATTATTATATTAATTTATTTTAATTCAATAGTAAATCTATTTAATTACTATGCTAACATTACACTCATTATTACCTTAGAAACCTCACATATTATCCTCCCACTACTCCCAAAAAAAATTTGAATTTATATTTCTACTGCGTTTAAAAAAAAAACATAATTAAAAATATAACAACAATATATAAGTAAAAATATATTCATGTAAAAATATCGTGTATAATAAATATGTAATTAGAATAGATATTATTAAAATTATGAACATATAGCAAAAATAAAAATAAACCACCAACATATACAAACTTCTAAACTAAACATAATTATCCATATTAAATGGGCACAAGAAAATATAAAATCAATGTAAACAACATTTACATTGATAGATATAAGATGTTTGAAGTTGATTACATGTTAACCATGAAAGTGGTGAGAAAATTATTGACATCATACTTTGGATTTATTTTAATGAGAGTTTATCACGTCCACATATCGTATTATTCTCATCTTTAAAGGATATGTTATGAGGCTTCTCCATAATTTAATATCTAATTTTCACATGGTATTCCTTTTATATTTATTACCTTCTTCAAATTCATCTCGTAATGTTTGCAATGTTTGGGAGGTTTCTCTTCATAATATTTAATTATATTTATAAGAAAACATGAAAGAGTTAATTTGCTTCTCAATAACTCTTTTCTATGATCCATTTCTTTTAAAATAAAGTCCTCCCGTCACTTCCATTTTTGTTTGATCACATTCAAACATAGAATTTGCTAAGCTAGGATTTTAATAAGTTTAATACATATAATTTCCAATGATAAATTTTGACTTACATTTAAAATCATTGGCTTAAATTAAGCACTTTTAGATGCTTCATTTCCCTTTAGTAGGAATTATAGTTAAATTAAAATTATTATAGCCATATTATCAACAACACATTTTTATGTGAATATGCACAAAAAGTCAATGAGTATATAATACATTTTCTATAAACTTTGAAGAAATTTCAATAATTTTTTTATTTTTTTTATCTGTCAACAATTTGGTAAGGATTAGATATGGATGTAGACATGTTTCTAGGCTCAGATAGTTTCATTAGGCTTACTAACCCATCATTGGGGAGAACATTTGGGAAGCTGTGGAAGACTCGAGAAACTTTCAATTCCAAGCTACTCCAAGCTTTCATTTCCACTTTCTTAGCTCTCACTACAAAATTCGAGCACCAAACATGACAAATAAGCTTACAACTATCTCCTTATGCAAATTTTTTTACAAAATCATAGTTAAGCTTATTACCACTCAGTTAAAACCCATTCTCAAAAGCTTCATCTCACTTGAACAATGAGGTTTCCTGGAAGGCTAGCAAATTCTTGATGGTATCATCATATATCATGAGGCTATACATTCTTTATATAAAAAAAAATACTTAGGGATTTCGATGAAGATAGACATTTCTAAAGCATATGAGCATTTATATTGGCATTTCCTAACACAAAATATTTAGGCATTTAACTTTATATATGAAGAGGTCACTTTGATAAAAATTTTGGTTTCCTTAACTTTCTTCTGTATTCTTGTCGATGGATCCCATTCAAACCGTTCAATCCATATAGAGGAATCAAATAAGATGTTAGAGAAGTGTTTCCATTGGTGTCAAATATTTTTGTCATAAATGCCAAAGGTGGTTTGTGATAGTTCAGTCATTGTCATTTGTTGGTGTTATTGGTAAGTTTCTAATTAGCTAAGGTCAAGGATGAAGCATATTTTTGGAGGAATTTTATCTACACAAGACCAACTCATATGTTCTTATGAAGTGCTTATATGGATAGCCCTTAGAGAGACCTTTCAAACAATATATGACACTCTACAAATACCTTAGTGATCAAAGGTTATGGAAGTTCAAAGTTTGTCACGGTTCCACTTGGACCTGGCAGTGCTCCATACCAACCACGTGCCATAGGTTAAATCATCTTCAATATGACCTCAAGAAACTAAGTGTGTGGGTCTCCAGTCAATAGGATTTGTGGTTCCGTTGTAGACAAGGATTTAGAAAATTTCCACTCGCATTTAATTTTAGCATTTAAATTTGGTGCTCACAAAATTTTGGCACTCATAAAATTTGGCAGTTTGTCAAATTTTTCATTTTCCAAAGTTATAATATCACTAAACTACAATCCAAACACAATAATTGGAATTAAAACAATCTAGTAAACTACAATATAGAAAAATCCATAACGTTACTTTGATAGAGAACGTGATGTTTACAAACAGATAAATAAAAAGAAAAAGGAAAAAGTATTTTGTTAATAGCAGAGAACACATGGATTAAAGAAATTGAAACAACAATATGGACAACATTTAAACCCAAAACATAAATTAAAACATGTTGTTAAAATACAAAACAATACAATGTGCATGAACAAAACAAAGTATGAATCCAACCAAGTTAAACTAAAAATAAAACTTGAAATTGAAATAAAAATGAATAGTCATTTCAAGCTAAAGAAAAGGCATATATTAAATTTATTGTTTGATTAATTAAAGAAAACAAAGAATGGAAAATTATTTGTTCACATTCAAACTATGAATAAATTTGGTAATTGATTGAACAATAAGCGAACAAAGAGATTAAATAAAATTATTATGTGTAAGATCTTGTTGATCTGAGTTTGAAAATGAATAAAAGAGGGATTTGCAAGGTTCAAAATGTTGGTGCCTTCATACCCATAGTCGTTGCTTCCTTCTAGTGGGTGTCCAAGAAATAATAAAGGGAGTTGGTGCCAGCAACAAAAATTAGGGGTTGGAGCGCGCTCTGCAACCTAGGGTTCTCTGTTCGCCCCTGCAACGATGCAGTATGAACCCTCCCTGCCTCCATTTTCCGTCTGCCTTCCTCCTCGCGACAACAGCTTGTTAGAATAGACCGCACTGCAATGGCTGACCCTCAGGGGGGGGCTTCAAATCCTTCCCCCTCAGTCGAGAGAGATAATCAAGCGAAGTAACCGACAAAGCCTTCCGGTCCAGAACAAGTAAACACGGATACAAGGGATTCCCCAATGCAAGATACGACAAATGCTCCCACTGATCAGTCAGACAGGTGCAGTGAGATACAAGAAGGAGATATTGGGCAAAAGGAAACGCCCAAGGTTACATCAACGACATGCAAACCCATACCAGTTGAACGACCCAAGATAGAACTTTCCAGCCATAGAATCAATGGTCAAATCCAGTACATGAGGGACCATGTGCTCATTGGAAAATTTATTAGATTTTGGCCGACTGAAAAAGGTTTGCAAGGATGGATCTCTGCCAAATGGAAACCCAAGGGACATGTCACCCTGCAGCTAGGACCAAAATGGTTTTTCACTGCGATTTTCATTTGCATCGAAGACTGGAATAGGGTTATGGATGAAGGTCCCTAATTCTTCAACTCCGCCAGTCTGTATTTAAGGGAATGTGTAGAGAGATTTAACCCTAACAAGGAGGATTTCAGCTGGGCACTAGTTTGGATCCGGATGTATTCACTCCCGTTGGAATACTGGGATGAAGAATCACTGAGAGACATTGGAAAGGGGCTGGGAGAGTTCATTAAAATTGCTGAAGAAACAAATCTGTGCAGATACACCTCCTATGCCTGTATTTGTGTCTTCATGCGCCTGGACAAAAACCTTCCGGACTCGGTAAGTCTCTACCATGATGACTTTCAATGGATCCAACCCTTAGATTTTGAACTTGTACCCTTTCGCTGTCGTAAGTGTCATTCCCATGGGCATATTTTTCGAGACTGCCCTCTAAATGCTAAACCTCAAACCTCAGACCCCTCAGACAAGTCTTCCCAAGATGGCTTTACTAAGGTCACAAATCGAAAAAGATCGCATAAAAAACCTTCCTCCGGGAAAAAGCCCTTGCAGGACGCCGCCTCCATTCCCTCCACAAGAAATAGCTTTGAGGTTCTTGCTAAAACTTTAGAAGACCCACATCAGAACATTTTTCCAATCCCACCACTGAACATCACGACCTCTCCCCCCCCTCTGTCTGGCTCTTCTCCCACTCCCTTGCCCCTGAGTGACAACATTGGGATTCCTGAGGCGGCTCGAAAGGACCCTGATTGGAAACCAAATGGAATGGACGTTGACTGTATCCCTAGCCAGACCCTGCACTGAACATTTACCTCAACAGAAAGCAGTCAGACGCAACATATGGAAGAAGAACCGGAAAGCATTGATTTGGGAGGACTTGACATTTTCGAGCTTGAACAAGCATGCAGAAGGAAAGACTACGAAAAGATTCAAGAGCATCAGCTCAATACCCTGGAAGTCATCATCTCCAGGGCTTACCAGCAACAACAACTGGGCATACAACTGGGTATTCAATGGGATGGCAGCTTCTTTCCTAAAGACTCCAAAAAACGTGGAAGAAAGATAGATCTTCAAAGAACTATCACAATAGGGAAAATCCTGGTAGACTCAGGAAAATACGCTAAGTTGAAAAATTACTACAAGCCCACCACTAATAGTGAATCATGAAGCTCACTTCATGGAATCTAAGAGGGCTCAATAGCCCCGGGAAACTCAGAATGATAAAAAACATGATAAAGCAGGAGCAGCCCCAGATCCTCTTTATGTAGGAAACGAAATGTAATAGTAACACACTTGGAAATATCCTCTCTAGAGCATGGCCAAGTTGTCACTTGGTTGCAGTGGATGCTTCGGGTGCCTCCGGGGGACTGGAAATTGCCTGGAACACGCAAGCTATAACACTCTCAGTCTTTCATGCCTCCCATCACATTATACAGGCTACTTTTCATATAATCGGCACCAACATTCATGGCCATCTCACCAATGTCTACTTCCCACATGAAGCAGGCAAAAAAATTGCTCTTCTAGACACAATAGAAGCACTCAACTTCAATAGACTCCATCCTCTTTGGATCATTGGAGGAGACTTCAACATGATCACCAAGCTGGAGGAAAAGCAGGGAGGTCGAGCCAAGCTGGAACAGGAAAATGGCCACTTTAAAGATTTTATCCAAAACAATATGCTAATCGATCTGAAATTTTGAAATGGAATGCACACCTGGAGCAATCACAGGGTTGGGCGGCAACAAATTGCTTCCAAACTAGACAGATTCCTCATCTCAGATAATGCAGTGCATCTTGGAGGCGACATCTTGGCATCAATTCTTCCATTTTTAGGCTCAGATCATTGGCCTATCTCACTCCAATGGCAAAGACCAGGCAACTCTACCAGGCGTCCTTTCCGCTTCGAAGATTTTTGGCTCACCCACCCCACCTTCAACGACCTCATCAGATCCACCTGGACTAACTTCCCTTCGCCAGAGGGATAAAAAATGTATCAGTTTCAACAGAAACTCAAATTCCTAAAATCCCAAATCAAGCGCTGGAATCAAGAGACTTTTGGCAACATCTTCCAGGCACAACAAGATCTAAACAAAGAAATGAGAGAACTCCAGCAACAGATAATCACAGAGGGCTACAAGGAAGGGACATTGGAACACGAAAAGCACATTCACAATCAATTGGAGGAGAGAAGAAAGCAGGAATAAATTCTCTGGAAGAAAAAATCTAGAATTAGATGGATGAAAGAAGGAGAAAGGAACACCAAATTCTTCCACAGAACTACAATACAGAGAATAATGCACAACATCATCTCTTTCATACAAAAGCGATGAGGGGAAAGAGTGGAAAGCCATGCAGAGATCGAACAAGATTTTATCAATCACTTTCAGGAGGTCCATCAAGAACCCCAAATTGATAGACGGCCTGCTATAGAAAAGATCACTCAAAATGTGCCGAAAATTATCACAGAAGAACACAACCAACTTCTTCTTCGACCAGTAATGCCTCATGAGGTGGATTTGGCTATGAACCAGCTCAAGGAGGGTAAAGCTCCTGGTTCGGATGGCTTCACTACTACCTTCTTCCACTCTTTTTGGGATCTTATCAAAGAGGAGGTTTGGCTAGTGGTGGAGGAATCACGCACTCTTCATTGGCTTCTGCCCTCTCTGAACTCAAATTTTATCGCCCTCATCCCAAAAGAAGAGAACACCAGTACTCCGAAAAAATTCCGTCCAATCGCACTATGCAATGTTATTTACAAGGTGATATCCAAAGTCATTGCTAACAGGTTGAAGCCGCTTTTTCCCTTGCTCATATCGCCTGAACAATCTGGATACGTAGAAGGAAGACAAATATTGGACGACATTATCCTCACTCATGAAATCATACACTCCCTCAAGCACTCCAAATAGGCAGGTATGATTCTCAAGATTGACCTCTCTAAATCTTTTGATAAGTTAAGCTGGACCTATATTCAAAAAATGCTAACAGCCTTTGGTTTTTCCCCAATGTGGGTTCGATGGATTTTGAGTTTAATTTCCTCAACATTTTTCTCTATCCTCATAAATGGCATACCCTCTCAACCTTTCAGCCCCTCTAGAGGTATCAGACAAGGAGATCCACTTTCCCCATTCCTTTTTGTTCTAATGGTGGAAGGTCTGGGTCGCCATATCAAACATGCCCTCCTCTCCCAGCAACTCAAAGGTCTATCCATACACAATTCTCCAGCCATCACACATCAACATTTCATTGATGACAACATGTTTTTTGGGCACCCTTCTGTTCAGGAAGCCTCCATTTTTAAATCCCTTCTGAATGATTTCTCTGATGCTTCAGGGATGAGCATAAACATGGCTAAATCGCAGATCTTCTTTTTTCACACCCCCCCTGTTACTCAACATGATATTGCCCGCATTCTGGGCTTCTCCATCGCCTCCTTACCTTCCAAATACCTTGGAGCTCCCTTAATAGACTCTGCCATCAAGCATGCCTCTTGGCATATGCTCCTTGAGAAACTTGAATCTCGTCTCACTTTACGGACTCATAGAACTCTGAACATAGCTAGCAGATTAGTGCTAATCAAAGCTGTGCTATAGGCAATGCCTCTCTACCTTTTCTCAATCTTGGCAGCGCCTAAATGGGTCCTTAAAAAAATAAAAGCTCTACAGCGCAATTTTCTTTGGGGTGCAACTGGCACAAATCGAAAATGGGCTCTGGAAAAATGGATGACAGCATGCAAGCCCAAAGAAAAAGGGGATATAGGTCTGCAAGATCCTCATCACAGCAATGCAATCATGGGTGCAAAAATATGGTGGCAATGGCTCTCTGCTCCCAACAAGCCATGGGCAGCCATCTGGATAGCCAAATATGCCAATCACAGACCAACGGAAGCTCTAATTAGATTCACTCCAACTGAAAAGGGATCACTAATATGGAACGCTGCCAGACAACACTTCTTGTTGATCCAACAACACAGCTTCTGGGAAATAAGGAACGGTATCACTGCTCGGTTCTGGACGGATGCCTAGCACCAACTACCAAAGCTCAACGACATCTATAGACCACCTCCTAGCCAAGAGTGGGAGGAGCAACAAAAGGAATCCGTCGAGCAACAATGGATTCCGAAGACAGAACAGGGGTACAGACAATGGAAGTAGATTGATAGGCTGATCAGGAATGCAGATAACTAGACTGAGGTCATGGAGAGCGAGCTCCAGAATCGACACATTAGATCATCCGAAGACAAGGATATTTTAAGATGGGGATATACCCCAAAAGGATCCTTCACCACCAGAGAGGCTTATAAAATTATATGTAATGATCCAATGCCCCTGGATCCTATCTGGGGCAGAATCTAGTCACCGGGTACTTGGCCCAAAGTCTCCCTATTCCTGTGGCTTGTTGGGCACCGAAAAATCCTCACTTGGGACAATCTTAGGAAATGAAACTTTCATGGGCCCTCCATATGTCCCAATTGCAATTCTCAGGAGGAAACTCTCCAACACCTCTTAGACTCTTGCACTCTTGCCAACCAATTGTGGGAGAAGGCTAGCTTCCGTTGTCAAAAAAGATGCAGAGTGGCTGAAGATATAATCAACTCCATTCGCCATTAGCACCAGAACCCTTATAAAAGCGAACTACTCAACCAATTATGGAGAATGATTCACGACCTTCTCCTCTGGACAATATGGAAAGAAAGAAACAAGCGCATATTCAAAGATCAAAGCACTCCTTTAGAAATCATTTGGGGCAATTTTTGTCTCAATCTTAAAGAGACCTTGGCACTTCAAACTTGGCATGCAGAAGATTTTCCCACTCTTGCAAATGAGAAAGCCATCTAGGAAAATTGGAACATACAACTCCCACTAGGTACTCACAATCACAGACCTTCAAAAGGCAACAACATCAGAAAGAACTTATGGACCCCCCCTCCAAAGCATACTTTCAAACTCAACTTTGATGGAGCTTCAAAGGGAAATCCCGGCAAAGCAGGATTTAGCGGCATATTTAGAGATCATGAGGGTTCGCCTCTCCTAATCTATTTCGGTAACATTGGCTGGGACACGAACAACTCGGCTGAATTGGAGGGTCTGTGGCAAGGTTTACTCCTTTCCCAGCGTCATGGCTTCCAACTTCTAGAGATCGAAGGTGATTCCCTAATCCTCATCAACCTGTCCAACCAACTCCTCAATGGGGCACATGCGCATAAAATTGCCAACAATTGGAGACTCGAAGCCAGATTGGATGCAATAGAACAATGGCTTCACACCAATCGTGCCATCATATTCAATCACGTTAAATGGGAAGGAAACAAGGTCATTGATCTACTTTCCAATTTGGGGGTGGAAAGTGGGAACACTCTTCTCACTGGAGCTCTAGACATAATTCAAAATCATGATCAAAATCGGGAGTGCAAAATACTGGTCCAAAGGGATGCAGCTCTCCCGGATGCAGGTGTATAGACGGGCGTTAAATATGACGGGACAGGGGTGGGGTGAGGTGGGGCGACACCTGCCTACCCAGGACATGGCGGATAATTGGCTTCTGATTGATGAATCTCTGCATTTAAGAAGCGCAGGGTTCAATGGCATTGTATTAAGTGGTTCCGGATCTCATCTCCTGACCTCCGCTCCTGTTCATGCCTCCGCATACTCCAGAATGCTTCAGACTTCGACTCTCTTCAATGTAACAGTTATGGCGGGTGCTTCTCAATGCGTGAACGGGGGAGATAAATTGAAGCTAGGCCATGGGATATCTGTGGAGCCGCTTCCGTCGAACCACTTGCATTTCTATCTGCCCTCTGGCCTCAGCTTTGGATTTTGTTTGTATGTTGTTGGCTCCGTCATCCCTACTGCCTCTCGTTGCTTGAATGGGGAGGTTCATTTGGAGCTTCGCTCTGGCCTTTTAGCGGAGCTGCCTCCATTGAACCTCTGGCATTTCACTCGAGCCTCTAGCCTTTGTTCTGGCTTATGTCTGAATTATTCTGGCCCTGTCATCGCTGCTGCTCAGCCTCGCTTTGTTCCCGTTGTTGTTGCCTACCCTATGCCTCGTCTACGCCATAGAATGCAGTGCCGCAGGGGCAACACAAGGGGCCGTCCACCGCGCGTGCCTTCCAGCCCCTCTTCCGATTCGCCTTCCCTCTCTAGCGATTTCATTGTCGGCCACTACCCTCACACCCACAGTGGGAGAGGGCATTTTCATGATTCCAGCCACTGTTTGGGCTCCCCTACTCCCCGTCCTCCTGCCACCTTGCCTTCTCCCACGAATGGCTTCGCGCTTTTCTCCTTCAACTGTTCTCTGAATCGCCCAAGGATAACCGCTCACATTACGGTGGTCTTCCATGAGGAAGCCCAGTTGGGGGAGCCAAGCTCTCATCTGACGAGCCTCGGCTCTGACAATGCTCGGACTTCGAACCTCCAGATGGGGATTGGCAGTGCATCTTTGCAAGCTCCGGATGCTCAATCTCGCAGCGCTCATGATGTTGAGATGGCGTCAGTTGATCCTGGTCCTTCCGAATCCGAAGCTGCTCTTGCCAGGTATCTGCCTGCAACAGGTTGGTGTCGTATAGTTGAAGAGCCTCCAGATGATTAGTTTGCTCACTGTGGTCTTGTTATCTTACCTTTCGGCCCATACAATTGGGAAAGTTTTTGTTCAAACTGCTATGTTGAATTTTTGTTCATTTTTGGAACTCTGTAAACTCTGCAACATCAAGAAGATCATAATTTTCTCCCCTGCGTGGGTTTTGGTAATTTGTTCAAGACTGGTTATCCTGTCATTGGGCAGTCTCCATATATGCTTATCTTGACAATTCTTCCTTTCACCAGGGCAGTGGTTTTGACTACGGTCACGATGTAATTTTACTCCCTTTATTAATAGATTAATATTATTTAGAAAAAAAAACAAACATTAGGGGTTAGTGCTCCTTTCAGTTGGTGTTGATAAATCAGGGAGTGGTTTCTTCCTTCTAGTTGGTGCTAGAAAACATATTGTAACAACAAGTTGAAGCTTTCCTTTCCAAAATGAATCAACCATAAGTTTAATGGTACATCCAATGTCTTACATGTTACATATGTGTATGCTAAATTATAGTTTTGTTATGTGATTCATGTGTAGATTTATGATTCTACCTATAAAAATTATTGCTAAATAAAATGGAAAGTATAAATTGGAAATAGTTGTTTAATTTGGCCATAATATTGATTCATCCCCCCTTTCGGTATTATCTTGGTTTCTAAAAATTAATATCAGAGCAAGGTTTCTTCAAGATCAGTCTAATAGTTGGAAGGAAGATCAAGGATCATGGCGAACCAGCATTGGATTACCTCATATGGAGTTTTGTTTTTGAATGGGTCAAATTATACAACTTGAAAGTTAATCATGGAAATATACTTAAAAGATATTAACTTGGATGTATGGTTATATGTACAGTATTTAATAATAAAAAAATGAATTTAATGCACAAGATAAGGAGGAAATCTTGAAAGGATTTTCTAAGTCAGATTTTGAAAAAGTGATATATTATGAGACTGCAAAAGAGATATGGGATGAGTTGCATTGCATCTATGATAAAGGTACTAATGCTGTAAGTGATATCAAGAACTCCTCTCTGAATGATGTAGCACACAAATATTCAAATAATATTGAAGATCATGAATCAAAACAAGAATACAATTCCCCTATAACATTAATTACATTTATTACATTACTATTTAATAAAATTAATCTTAATATAATTAATATATATATTACATTAATTACATTGCTATTTAATAAATATAATGTGTGCTTAGTTAACATTATCATGAAATAAATATTATTTACTAATTTGTATTCATTAATCATTAGAATTTCATACATAATAGAGTGAAAATGTGAAGTTGGGTTACACTTTTTTCCCTTTTTTGAGAAAAAGCTTCATTTTTTTTTCGGTTCTTCAACTTTCTGTAAGTTAAAACAATTTTTTTGTTTAGAATTTCATTTTGCAATAAAAATAAAAGTTGTCAAAAATTTTGTTAGCTTTCTATTACTTATTTTTTGGAATTTTTTTATACACATTTGATATGTCAACTTAGCGTTTCTTTGAGTGTGTGTTTTTTAACAATCAACGGATTCATAAGAAGTCATGTTAATACGCAATGTTGTACTCTTTGAAAATTTGTGTTTTTGAGAAACAAAATGTGGTACAACAATCTCGACAGAGTCTACTTCGGTTTCTTCATATTTACAAAGCTAATGGATGCATATCGTAATTACTAGAACTTTTTGAACTGGTCCAATATGAAAAAATTGCATATTTTGAATATGTTTTGCGACGCAAGAAATATCTTAGCATATAAATTATAAACTAAAAATATAAAAGCTACCCATTAGAGATGACGGAACAATGTAACGTACCATAATTTTTTCAATTTTTTTTACAATGTATTTTGGAAGATACAAAATTTTGATTTCACTGAATCAAAATCACCTTAAAAAATTGTTTGCATCCGTTTTATTACAAAATTAATTAGAATTAGTAAATATTTATGAAATTCCATAAAAGTTATATTTCTTGAAAGTAGCTTCAATTCTGAAAATGCTTGTCTTGGTTCCAACAATTAATTTAGAATGTTTCATGGAGTTTAATCAGTCCAAAGTTGCAGAAACGTATTCAGGGCTTGGCTCTGTGTAACTAGTGATGTGTTAGTTCGGCTGAACTGTTTTTTGTGCCGACGGCCCATTAATTCAAACGAAAAAATAGTTCGGCCGAACTATTTCTAAAAATTTCGGTTGAACTTTTACCTAACTTTTCGTCTGTCGGAAAGTACAGCCGAGCCCCTCCAAAAAAATGATCGTAGAAATATAAATTGCCGCAAAATCATTCATTAGTTTCACAGATTTTGGCACGTTTGGTCTGATTTTACAAAAGTCTTGATCTGATTTTGCAAAGAATTGTTTTGGGTTTAAGGACTTTTCTTGGAGGTACATTCAAAGGACATTTCTTTGAGGCACATTATTTTCGGTACATTCAAAGGAAATTTCTTTGAGGCACATTATTTTCGTACATTTGGTCTGATTTTGCAAAGAATTGTTTTGGGTTTAAAGAATTTTCTTGGAGGTACATTCATATTGCCGTGAAATCATTCATTATTTTCGCATATTTTCGCACATTTGGTCTGATTTTACAAAAGTCTTGATCTAATTTTGTAAAGGATTGTTTTGGGTTTAAGGACTTTTCTTGGAGGTACATTCAAAGGACATTTATTTGAGGCACATTATTTTCGTACATTTGGTCAATAATATTTATTAATTTAGGTTTTCATTTTTATTATTTTTAGGATTTTCTCAGCCGATCACTCTATGGTTTCTGGATTTTTTAATTTTTATTCTTATTTATTCCTCCACTTTGAATCATCTTTCTTCAAATGATGTCTTGATGATGGTTCCTCTTTGGGATTTGAAACATCGACAAATTTCAAACACTACTAGGGAAAATCCAAACACTCTATCTACAAATGGCCAAGATATTGATTGGCACTCAGAAGATACTAAGGAGATGCAATCTACAAGTAAGTTGTTGTTTTGTTATAATTGTAGAATAATAGGTCATATATATTCTAAATTTTCATATGCAATTTTTTATGAAAGATATAGTTATACATCGAATAATAGTGGAGAAAGAACTACATTCATAGCAATGGGAAATCTAGACGCTACTCAAGAAGATAATGGGTGCACCTCTAGTAGTGACAAAGAAAGAATACCTCATGTGTCTACATAAGAATCCTTTGAATTAGAAAGGCAAGTTCAGATATTAAAGGAGTTGAAAGTGAAATAGACTATGGGTGTGAATGTACTAGTTCTTCCGATGAATGAAAAGACCTGATGAAAATATCTATTTAAGAAGAAAACTTATATCTACTTTTGAAGAGATCAAGAAGCTTATAACCGCAAATTAGAAACTAGAATCTAATATATTTTCATTAAGACATGTTAATGATAAATTATCTCTAGATCTGAAGATTGAAAAATTATTGAAATCTTGGATGATATTCCCAGTGGCCAAAGATCTCCCCTCATTAAGACTAGACTTGGATATAAAAAAAAATCACAGACGATCATGGTGAAGAAGAGTCTACTAGAAATAAAGCTAATGGTAAGTGTCTCTTTAAGTGTTTCAATTATGGTGAAGCAAGTCATTATGCTTCTAAGTGTAAAAAAAATAAGAATAGTGAACATGAATCTAGGGATAAGAATAGAAAAGTTCAAAAGAACAAGCAGAGGGCCTTTCTTCCACAAGGAAAAAAATTCAAAGGAAAAAATGTATCTACGAAATGAAGTAATATTTCAAGAAATTTATATGTTAGAAATAACATATGGTATGGTAAGGATGACATTAGGAATTACAATTCCTTTGCTTCTCTCTTAAATCACGTTGAATGCTAGGTGAAAATGTGAAGTTGGGTTACACTTTTGTCAGAATTGGGGGCAGAAAAATTTTTGCCGAACTCGTTCTGCCATTTAGATTGACGGCATACTGACGGCGTGGGAAAATAGATTTTTGGCCGGAGATGGGAAAACTGACGAAAATAGTTTGGCCAAACTATTAGTTCGACCGAACTAAAACTTCGGCCGAACTTTTAAAATAGTTTGGCTGAAGTCATATTTTATAAATATATCACCCACGAACTTTTTTCATTTTCACGCGTCCTTGTTTGCATTATCTGTTTTTCACGGGGTTCTGCTGTGATTTTTGTTTCTGTTCATTTTTGCGGTGATGTTGCTACTCTGTTGCTAATTTGGCGCTCGCGAATTGCTGCCGAGCGAATTTCCAGGTAATCTAACCATGAAATGAATTATCTGAGGTGATTGATTATGGAATATGTTGTTTACATGTTCGTAATATTACAGGAATAACTTACCCTGTAGATTCTGAATAGTTTATTTGTATAAATGCAATGGATTGACCTTACTTTATTAATGTGTATGATTATTAAGTATATGCTTTCAGGATATGCTTACTGTGTGATCGTGTACAAGCCATAATGAACCTTCATGAGTGCCTTGTCTCTACAGCTGAGAACTCGTATTGATATCTTCATAATACTTGCTTAGTTCCTATATGTTATGGGTTCTCCTTTGAAGGGTGTAATGAAGGGTCGTTTGTCAGGCAGACCGAAATACCAGAACCCAAGCCTTTGACTTTATTTTTCCCCTAATATTGAAACTTCTTCCAGTGCTTGACTGTGCCCCCCCAGTTCCACAGCCTTGGCTTCCTATTCCATGTTTTGGGTATGAGATAACTGCCTAATCTTAGAACAATGTGTTTTAAGATGGGAAAGAGTATTGTAATAACGAAGATAATAACTCCATACTTACTAGTGGCTAATTGCTTGATGGTGCCCATACTTACTTATAGTAATACAAGTAACTGATTACTATGTACCAGTACATTATGCTCAATAAGCACATTGGAAATCACCTTTATTGATTACTGTTTTGGGTATGAGCTAACTGCCTAATCTTAGAAAAATGTGTTTTAAGACGGGAAATAGTATTATAATAACGAACATAGTAACTCCATACTTACTAGTTTCTAACTGCTTGGTGGTGCCCATACTTACTTATAGTAATACAATTAAATAATTACTATATACCAGTACATTATGCTCAAGAAGCACATTGGAAATCACCTTTATTGATTACATAGATAACGTACATCTCTAATCCAGTATAGTGTAAACAAAACATGCTCTGTTATAAAGTGAAATAGCTTGCACTAGGTAGATAAGGTGATTTAATAGTCATAATTGATTAGAGTTACTAGATTAGTACAAATAGTGTGTGAATTTTTACTTATATTATCACCTTAATTAGGTATATGCTCAGAGTGCTACAGATGTGTAAAGGGTATGTTATAGATGTGCCAAACACGCTGGGCATAAGTATTAGTAAGTGATTACTGGTTACCCTATACTATTTATTATCTTAAACACCATTGTTATATATATGTGCTTGTTCAAATTAAGCAGAAGCATGAGATTGGGCTTATATGAATAAGGATAAGCATTATACTAACTACTAGCTTATATGGGATTTCTACTTATAATACCTTATATATTATGGTGATACTTGTACTCATTCCAGGATGATTAATATCCATGGACTTACTTAGCAGATATATGAATAGTCAAGAGCTATAAGCTATAGGGTATATAACAGATCACGTGTTATGTTATCATAATTACACCTATGTTTACCTAATAAATAACCTATTCTAATATGAGCTTTAACTGTTACAGGTCCCAGGTATAAGCATAAGTAACATGATAAGCTTGTACTTACTTGATAGAATGCCATTGATCATGGAATAAAACTAACTACTAGTATGAATACCCTATCAGTAAGCTTTACACATTATTTGTATCATTACAGTACTTATATGGTTTGTATCATCTTAATTAATAGAGGCTATACCTTCCAGCAAATTCGAGTAGCTTTTATGAACATATCTGAGGCTACTTGTTTGTGTGTTCCTGGCTTCTAGTTTATCCCAACGCATCCCCTAGTATGTCTAATTTTTCGGTCTTTGTAGGAGTGGCTCTAAAAGGTAACAAGTAACTTAAAGACCTCATGTTCTAGGACAACAACATATAATGTATTTTTGTAAGATGAAATACTAAACAAAGGTAGTACTTAATAGAGGCTATAGAGGGTTCTGTCAAAAAAATAATTGTATGAAAGGCCATTTAGATTCTATTGATGTTTGTTTCTTCATTTCCATTTGTATTAGTTCAATGTATGAAGTTATTCAATATATCAGTGCTAGTGGTGTCTCTTTCAATGATATCTGATTGTGAAATTTTTTGTTTCCCTCTTTTTCTGGTTTTTTTATTACATGTATGAAATTCCCCTGCAATATTAGTATTTCTTTGAGCTTTGTTTCATTGTTTGATTGAATTTATGCACTACCTTGTTGTCTGTCATATGCATTTAGATCTTTATTTTCCTTTTCCAAATGTCTTTTTTTTATTATCTTCATGATCTACTCAAAACATTGTGATAAATATAGTCCTCTTGGAGAGATATGAAGAATGTGATATAAATTCTTCTTCTGCTAATGAAGTTTATCTTTTATACTTGACCTACAACCAATTTCTACTTTAATACTTTAACCATTCACCATTTGTATACATTTAAATCTAGCATTCAAATATAGCATAGCATATATAAATTTTATTTCATAATACAAAGCTAAAGGATTTAGAGGAATAGTAGTGATGGAATGAAATGTAACATTGTAGTTTGATCCCTTGTTGGCCTTTATATCATAGAACCATTTTCATAATTACACAAATATCATAACTGATTAGTTATTAGACTACATATCTTCATATAGAACTTGCAAATAGTATGGTGGAAATGTGGATCTCATGACTCTTCATAATGTACAATGATTCATTCCATATTATTCATAGATCAAATGTCATTTAAATACAAGATTTATCATAATGTAGATTCATTCTATATTCATTTAAAATAAGTAACTACTATGTATTCCACTTCTACTCTAGATAGAGAAAGTAATGACTCTTTCTTGCTTATCCATGCAACCAAATACTCTTCTAAGTAGAATTATACATTGTCCAAGTAATGACTCTTTCTTGCTTAAACATGCAACCAAAGACTCTTCTAAGTAGAATTATACATTTTCCACTTGTACTTTTCATGTCATCCACACAAGCCTAGTTGAATCTCTCTATGTTGTCAATGTAAATTTCTCACCTTTTGGGTACTATAGTCCATTGTTTGTAGTCTCTTTCAAGTATCTTAATATCTGTTTGTTGGTAATAGATGACTCTGTTATATTGAAATATTCCAACTAATATAAATTCCAAAATTATATCTAGTCTAAACCTTGTTATGTATATCAAGCTTCCTATCATATAGATGTAAAGGTTATGATCAACATCACCTCATTCATCATCCATCATCTGCACATAACTTGCATTCAATTGACTTGATAAAAACACATTAGCCAATAAACAAACCATTGAAACCAAAAGTGTTTTGATAGTTCTATAGGCAGAGTTTGTAAAGGGCCAGGTAGCCTTTGGATCTCATCTTTTATGAAAGGTGACATACCCAGTAAATGCCCCTATAGTCAATCCCTGGAATAGATCTAAATAGAAGTTTTTCATTTTCATATCCATGGTCTCAAACAATGAGAGAAAAACCTTTTATATTCAATGTATGTAAAACACAAATTAGCCACATCTCTAGAATAGATCTAAATAGAATTTATTCATTTTCATATCCATGGTCTCAAACAATGAGAGAGAAAAAAACCTTTTATATTCAACATGTAAAACACAAATTAGCCATAAAAGTTTCCCATTGAAACCAAAAGTGATTTGATACAAAACATAGGTTTTAATCTAAGAGTAAATGCCCCTACAGTCAATCAATCTCTGGAATAGTTTTAAATATAGAAGTTTTTTCATTTTCATATCCATGGTCTCAAACAATAAGAGAAAAAACCTTTATATTCAATGTATGTAAAACACAAATTAGCCACATCTCTAGAATAGATCTAAATATAAGTTTTTCGTTTTCATATCCATGGTCTCAAACAATGAGAGAGAGAGAAAAAAAGAATTATATTCAACATGTAAAACACAAATTAGCCATAAAAGTTTCCCATTGAAACCATAATTGATTTGATACAAAACATAGGTTTTAACCTAAGAGTAAATGCCCCTACAATCAATCTCTGGAATAGTTTTAAATAGAAGTTTTTCATTTTCATATCCATGGTCTCAAACAATGAGAGAAAAAACCTTTTTATATTCAATGTCTTCCACGTGGCATATAAAGATGGATTACAAATAAATCGGAATCCAGGTCAATTTCCTGAGTGTTTGTAGTCAAGGTTTGAGCTTTGTTAATTGAGTAATTTATAGTGTGATTTTTTGAAGGTTTTTTTATAGTAGTTTTTTTGGTCTAATTTCTCTAAATTTCGATAAGAATTTATTGAAAGTAGAAGTTTGATGTGTAATCTTGCACAATCCAAGTGTTCTAGGGATTTTTTAGAGTGTTAAATCCATATATATAGTCAAAAAACTAATTTAAATAACAAAAATCACTATTTACCTCAAAAAATTTCACCAAATTTCAACATCTAAAATTCCAAAAAATCTCACTAAAAACAACTCCTTTGTTAATAACAAAAGCCTTATTTGAATTAACATGTTTTCCACATGACATATGCACACTGCTGACGAATAATTCAGCGTCCGATTCAATTTGTTGAATTTTCGTCGTGAAGGTGTGAGCTTGGTTAAGAAGAGCACGCTTAAATAAAGATGCTAGTAAAAAACAGAGGTAACGAAGAAATTGTCGCGTAGCCCAAATCCCTGGTTTTTCGTGAAGATGCGAGAGATGTTTGAATAAACTTTAAAGACGGTAGTTTGTTGCTTTTGAAAAAAGACGACGGTAGTTTGTCGAGAAAAAAATACGGTTGGGCTATTTAAGAATATCACATAGTATATATTGAATTTCATTTAATAATAATGCATTTTATATTGTTTATTTTTGTTACGTTTACCGTGGGGACAGAAGCAGAGCTAACGAAGAAATTGGAGCGCAGTGCAAATGCCTACGTTTTCGTGAAGGAATAAAGACATTAGTTTGAAGAAAATAATTTAATATATTAGATGTTGTTTTTGGGATTCAACTGTGTTAAGTATATCATTTATTTATCACTATTTCCATGAGAGGTAGTTGTAAGTGATCAATTTTTCATGATTTTTGAATAATCCACTTAGCACTCATTGTATTGGGTGATGTTTACAAGGGTGAAGAAGTGGGATTAAAACTAGTGAAATGGATCACATAGTGTCAATCATCACTTCCAAGGCTTGCACTCGGTAACCAAAACTTCTTGAGAAGTCACCCATCCCAAAATGCCTATAGCTCAAGCACACTTACCTGTAGAATTTTCTCCACAATCAAACCTACTTAACTTACTGCTCCATTTACAAAACTTTAACAAATATTATACCTAATTAACTTAATTCTAAAATGCTCTTGGCCATCATTCTTTCTACTTACCAAGAGGCCACAATACAAACATCGTGTTTTTGCTATGTTTTCCATGGGGTATAGAAACACAGCGATGGAATAAATCGCCACCCACCCCTTGAGTTTTGGGCAAAGTTGCGAGCTTTATTAATAACCAGATGTTTGAATAAATCAACACGCACCCTAATTCCCTTAAATTTTGGGCAAAGTTGTGAGCTTTGTTAATAATCAATGAATAATGATAGTAGTTATTCAAAGCATAAAAGATGGTATGTGGTCAGCGTCTTATATTGTACGACTTAAATATGTTATAAAATAATCTTTTGATTAAATATAATATTGAACAAGTTGTTCACACTTTACCACTGGCTTAGTATAGGCAGCCACATATATATATATATATATATATATATATATATATATATATATATAATCTTTTGATTAAATATAATATTGAACAAGTTGTTCACACTTTACCACTGGCTTAGTATAGGCAGCCACATATATATATATATATATATATATATATATATATATATATATATTCACTCAAGCCGCAACCATTATAAAACTAACTCGAGTATCCTTGTTGACGTGACGTAATAATAATATTTTCCTCACTTGCATTGATTGTTTGTTTATTTAGTAAAATCATATGAAATTACATAGATTTTAAGGTTAAAGATAATAGGTAAGTGGAAAGAAATGATAGCCTAGAGCATATGAATTTAGGTTACACATTTCAAAATTAAGTTATATTTTAAAAATAATTATTTTATTGGAAATATAATTTTGAAAGTAAATAGTTAGTCTAATTCAAATAGGTTTAAATTTGATGTATGGTAAAGTTAGTTAACTAAAGGTAGCATATTTAATTTTCATGTTGTGTTTTATATTTATTTTTTTACACTCTTATATTATTCAAATTTTTAGTTGATATTTGAAAGATGGTGGAAGTATTGAGTTAGTGAGAGAGTGAGATTTTCATTTTCTTCAGAATAAGTTTGTTGATTGAGTTTTCATTTATTTCTGGATGTTTCTCTCTACTTATTATTGGATTACATTAGTGATGGTAATTGTTCACACCATAGGGAAGATTTAAGAAATTTAATTCATTCTATAAAGGGATCTTCTATTATGTTTATTTATTTCTCATTAACAAGCATTAGAAAGTTATGGAAAATTGGTTGAAGGCTGGGTTAGATTCAAAAGTTATCATTCAACTACAAGCCACTTACTCATGCTTTAAATCACCCAACGACACTTGGAATCATCACCAAGGAACTTCATAATAATAAAACTAATATCCTATGTTGTTTTATTGCCTTTAGGAAATCTTGTGATACAATGCGTATATATAACATTGGAAACATATTAGAAGAGGTAGTGGTTCCTTTGAGTTAGAGAGATGTTGTTTTGACTTGAGGGCTGGTTAGAAGAAGTTAATTGTAATATGGGATTTAAGAAAGGTTGTCTTTTATCTACTACCCTTTTTGATATTTACATTGACATTAAAGAAACACTTAAAAGAAGCTAGTTATGGTAGAACAAATTCAACTAGAATTGTAATCATACTTCTTCTTTATATCAATGATATGATTCTTATGGTGAGATTCCCTCCAATCTTGACAAGAAAACAAGAATTCTCAAGGATTTATGTTCTAGCATAGGTGTGTACTGATAAAAAAAGGTTATGATAATCAAATCCAAAAATACGACTTACACTAATTTGGTGTATAACAATGAAAATTTAGTGTTAGTTACTTCATACAAAAATCCTACAGTTGAACTGCATCATAAGCTTAGTTGGAACTATAACATTGAGAAAAGGATTAATGGAGGGTGGAAAGCCTATGTTGGCCTTCAAAATAAATGTCTATTCATGGAATTTTTTCACATGAAAAATGTTTTTATATTCCGTATGAGGAATATATATAAATTTTGGTCCTCGAGGCACTATTATTCTCAACAACTAGGCTTGAATCCATTACATCAATGCTTTCCATGTCACTTGTTGGGATTGAACCTAAGTGGCGAGGATCCCAATCATTGCTCTCAACCACTTGACATAAATCCAATTAACATTTATAAATGGACTTCTGGTTGCCCAATTTTTTTTTTACAATATCATCACTCCTATTATCTTATATGGATGCTTAGTTTGGGGTTGATACATTTGTAATATAATCTAGTATTTCCCCCATACCTTAAAATTAAAAGCAATACATCTTATTATTTCCTCCTCATAGAATGGTTGATATCCGCCCATTAAGAGTATGGCTATGAGTAGGTACTTAGTGTAGAGGCACAAAAAAACTAACATGAAAGATAAGAGGATTTTTAAGATTGATTAAACTCAATTGAATGTAGGTTACAACTCAAGAGGGGATAGCATGAAGATGCTAAATCTGGGATAAATTATCAGAGAATAGAATAGGAAGTCACTATATAGAATATTGATACCATTTTTCTTTGTGAGGTAAACATCCATGGGGGGAATTGAACCTTGAATACCATAATTTAAATAATACTTCATAACACGAAAATCACTAATTAAGTTATCCCCCAAAGGCATAATATTGATACCATAAAAAATACTATCACATCTAAATTTGAGAAATTGTGGTGCAACAAAGTAATAATGGAAATAATCCGGATTTATGTAGGAACATAATAGAATACACATATAACCATAAGTACAAAGATGCAGTGGAAATAACACTTCATTTCATTAATATCAAAGAACTGAAATTTGTTTACAGACATAATGGAAATAAACTAGTTAGGGCGTTGATAGCTTATCTCTGAGAAGAAATGTGGTGGCTACAGACCTCTGAACTCTATGTTACAATGAGGCTCAAAGGCATATATATTATTGAGAAAAAATGGAAAACCCTAAACATCCAAAAACCTAACCCTAGGAGATGAAACGCCAGAATATGGGCCCTGTCGGGGTAAATTGGTACATCAATTTCCCAGGGTCGTAACTTTGGCATACTATCTCCATTTGATGCACATGATACATCGTTAGAAATATCTATCTGAGGACTACAATTGAAAACCACAAATGTAGAGTCTGGAACTGTTGGGTATGTGTTATATTCTTTCCACGACTAGCGCCACTTGCTGTACGTTGCGCTGGGCGGGGCAGCGCCCCGGCGAAATTTTTTTTGGTATGCAGTCCCACTCATATGCGAACCCACCCATGTTTTGGGCATGAGTTTGCACATGGTTTTGGGGTACGATGGTTTTCAACCCCTGGTATTTTATAGATCCGGTCAAGGGAACTACGGTTATGTTCTAATCCAAGGTTAATGGATTGGGGTTTATGTATGCTTCGGCATGTATATATATGTGTTGTAACACTAAAAGGAATATAATGAAAAATCAAGTTGGTCGTCCCAATTTGGGATCCAGGGGAAAATCTCTGTGTTTATCTGTTTTATGTTTTATGCTCTCGCTATTGTTTATTTTATGTTATAAGATTCGTGTGTAGATAATTTCTGTTTAGGGTTAAAACCTACAGGAACAGACTCATATTTTTCAGAGAAGCGATGCCCAAAAAACGTCATTTAGGGCCTCAAAATGACTCTGGAAGTTCAAGACTTGAAAAATTGCTAAAAATAGTAAACTGTGTTATAATTAAGGAAACTGAAAAACTGAAATAAACAATGGTGGGGCCCCAAATGGAATAGGCGGGTGGCCACCAATATCCACCTGGATCTTTATTCCCCCCTTAGGTAGAAATGAATCCCATTGCATTGAGTTCCTCCATGAGATGAGGAAACTTCTGTTGAACTTGGTCCCTGGTGAACCACTTGCCTTGGTGCAGGGGTTGGTAAGATTTGACAACCTGATATTGTTGGATATTCTACTAGTGAGTGTTCTTGATTTGCATGTCCATGATACAATCTGTGGTGTCCTGTTCCATGCAGTTTGGGTTTAACTCTGTCGATGTGAGTTGTTCTGCAAAGTCAGAGGTGTCCAGTAGAGGTGGGAAATAGGGTCGAAGGCGGTCCACATTGAATACTGGGTGTAGACCAAGGAATGGTGGAATACTAAGCTCGAAGGCATTGTTCCCTACAGCCTTGGTGATGGTGTACGACCCATATCGGAGCGGTCGAAGCTTGTGATGGGGTCCAATGAGGCGCTCATTCTGCAAATGTAGCCACACTTTTTCGCCCACCTGGAAGTAGTGTGGCACTCGATGTTGATCATGTTGTTGCTTGTACTTAGCATTGGCTATGTCCAATATGTCATGAACCTGTTGGCAGATGGGCTGAATGTGCTCGATGAAGTTGTTTTCTTTTTCAACTTTAGACTAAACCTGAGCCGAATCAGCCTGAGTAGCCGCAAATTGCATGGCTACGTCAATGGGACATAGTGGTTGGAATCCCAAGCCCACCTTAAAGGGGTTGTGGTCGGTTGAGATGTGGAGAGCCTCATTATAACTGTGTTGTACATAGGGGAGGCTCTCATCCCACATGTGTGGATGCTTTGAATTGTACATGTGCAGAATGTGTACAATCATCTTGTTGAAAACCTCTGTCTGGCCATCAGTTTGGGGATGGAAAGTTGTGGAATTGGTGAGCTTCGTGTCCAACATTGACCAGAGGTTGGACCAAAATGTGCTGAGGAACTTGTTGTCTGGATCTGAGATGATAGACTGTGGGATCCCAAAGTGCACCCACACTCATTCAAAAAAGAGTTTAGCAGTGGATTTTGCTGTGATATTCTTGTTGTAGGCCGCCATAATGGCCATCTTCAAGAATCTATCGATGACCACGAAAACACAGTCATTTCCATGCTTAGTAGAAGGAAGGCCTGACATGTAATCTGTTGATCATAATCAGCTCCCTATTAAAAATTTTGTATGCAGTCTGGCTTAAACATCTCAAATCCCCTCTGTCAGTCTCAAAAATCCTTTTTTTACCTATCGATGTCATCTCCTGCCTCTAAACCATATTATAAAAGGCCGCAAATTCCATGATTCCCATATGATCGGGCCCTAGCCCCCTTTTGGCCAAGCCCCTGCATCTTCTCCTCCACGTGACTCGCACCCGAGACCAAGCATTTAAGCCCCGGGCGCTATATCGCAATCGGAGTCGTCGGGCGGGTGCAATCCTTTGTAACATCAAAAAGTTCCGATGCGATTGTCTTATTAAATAAAGTCTCGCGATGCGTTCTTTACCGTTGATTTGACATAAATATTGGACGGCGGAGCACTAATCGCACTCCCCACCTAATCGCAATCGGAGATCTCAGTATGTGCCACCCCGCCCCCTTCCGATTGCGATCCCCCGATCCACTTCTCCACTGTCGATCTTCTCGCCAGATCGGACAGTCCAACGCTAATCGCTCTGTTGCAATCGCAGCGTTAAATCGCATCCCCTCTTCCGCACCCCCCGATTGCGATTGCTCCGATCAAATCCTAGTCGTCCATCTCCCTGCTGATCCAACGGTCAGTGCTCAATCGTGCTCCCACCGCCGATCGCAATCGCAATTTTGAAATGTGTCACCCCTGTCCCTCCTCTGATTGCAATTTCCCGATTCAATCACAACCGTTCGTCCATATTTGAAATCAATGGCCCAGATCTTATAGCATCAAGCCCGTCTCTCTTTTCCTTTTGCCCTCTGAACGAATCTCCACCATTGATCCCTGGGTAAATCCAATGGCCATCGCTTCCCCTGTCCCAATCGCAATCGAAAACTTATATAGTGTGTTCCCCTTGCTCCTCCCGATTGTGATGCTCTGAGTTGATCCTGACCATCCATTGGATCTAGGATCTAACGGTCAAGATTTGATCACCCTCCGCCTCCGGCTGGGTCCCACCTCATCGCGTTTCATTGCATTTCCTTCGCATTTCTCTGTATTTTGTTCGAAGTCTAAAGTTTAAGACTTTACACGAAAGTCTTATATTTCATAGTCATTCCGCCCACTTTCCTATATTATTCCATCGCTCGATCTCCGCCGTCGATCTTTGTCCCCAGACCATGATCTAACGGTTAGCACTGCATTCTACCACCAAACCCTATTATTCATGAGTTTTCACCCTTCCGTTTGCATTTTGTCACCATTGTGTAGTCAAAACCACCACTCCGCCGTCGTGCTACCATTTCATCCACCCTCCCATTGCATTGTTTTCTGAGTCCAGTTGCGTGTTCTGTAGGGTGCCGAAGTAAAGGGGCCGCTATGATTGCACAGTCTTCATTACAGTGGCAAGATTTTGTAGATAAAGATATAAGTGAAGCAACAGAGATTTCAATGCACAGAAACGACGTCATCAGGGCAGCCTCATCAGCAGAGATGTTTTTCTCCATGGAAGGAAAGAGCGCCCAAACGGTGTTTACTCTGTGCCGTGCTCCAGTGAAGAGATTTCCGCCCAGATCACAGTCCGAAGCTGCCAAGAGAATTTGTTTTGAAGTATGGTCGAACTTTGTATCATTATTTCACTTTCCTGTTCATTCACCAAAAAGTACTACAGAGTACTGCAGGCAGGTATAGCAGAGACATACCTGAAGTAAATGGAAGTCTGACGAGGATGATTCTTTCCTCCAGAGAGTACCAGAGATAAATGCACTGAGTTTAAACAGAATGGGCTTCGGGCCTTTTCTCTTATGAGTTTTAATTCTACATTTAGTTGTCCACCTACCACCCCTGCTCCTTTTTCAACTATAAAAACCCAGATGAAACACATTGTAAAGGTTCTAGATTTTTATCAAAAAATTATGCAGTGAAAGGCTTTTTGTATACAGTTTGTAAAACTCTTGTATAAAGGCTCAGAGCCCATAGGGTTTCAGTGAGGAGGAGTTCTATCTGTCAAAGAGGATTCTGGTATTTGGTATTTCACAGTCTATAACTCTCTTTTATATGTGATTTAATATATCATTTCATCTCATCCATCCTTCTTGTATCATGTTTTGGAATGCGAGTGGCTCACTGATTTCTGGTAAGGATTCATCCTAATATTTGACATTTGATCATCTTAAGTTGCTTTTTAAATATGGCTCATGCGTGATATTCTATTCCATTATTCAGCTAACCACACTTCTGCTATATTAGTTGCTCTGGGAGGGTGCTTTTAAAATGATATTATCATGTATGGATTCTTAGATTGGTAAGCCCATGCATGGTGGTATTGTATATCTGGGTATCAGCTCAATGTTAACTAATATCTTCTCATTATTTCTTTCACTACATACACCTTCTGATAATTTATGTCTGTGAAGTATTTCTGAATCGGCCCACTTTGCAGTAAACTGTCTCTGAATTGTCTGTTGCTTTTGTATTAGATTTCTGCATCTTGCCTCTGCAGTATCTCTTTTCCTGTGTTAGTTTCTGAGAGTTTGGTCCCATTCTATTTCATTTACCTATTTTTAGGAGATAGCATGTGAGCGGAAGCTGACAACTTCATCCATTATATTATAAGCTCCTTGCTATGCTAAGATGTCCTAGGCAATGGTATATTACAACTCCAGGCTGTCTCTAGGAGCTACAACATCTTTCTGGTGCCGTTTCCGGGGACGAATTTAAGAAAATTATAATCCCTGGGCCTCGAAAAAATTCTATTCACTCTCTAAGTAGGTGAGCACAGAGATTTGAGAGTTGTATATCTCTCACCTTGGCGACTCCACAGTTGTTATTCGATAAATCTATTTGTAGTCCTGGCTCCTCGTAAGCCACACCTGAGGTCAGATTCGTCTAAACCAAAGACATCTTCCGTGTCTGACCCTGAACAGATTATACATAGAAGAAATTGGAGGGAAATAAAATCAGCCCATTCCCAAATTCCTGAAGTGCCTGTAGAAGATTTTCCTTCCTCCTCCTCTCGAGATTCTCAGTTGCAAATTCTCGACTCCACTGTGGGAGATACCGATTACTATTACTCAGATAGTCCACCCCGAGAGGGTATCAGAAATAAAAACAGTCTTCACCCTACTCCTGAGGTTGAAGAGGTCAAGGAAGTAACCAAAGTATCCACTGTTAATAGACCTTTGTTCCCCTCAACCCCTCAAGCTGCAGTTGAGTATACTCCTATTATTATTCATACTCCACTTCCTACTCCTCCTCCTCTTACTCATCAAACTATCGTACTACCTCCACCTCCTCCAATGGCTAATGTTCCTGCTTTCTTGATGAATAAATATGCTCCCCTGGCATTACCCCAAGTGCTGAATGATATGCCCCAAGATTATCTGAAGGTCTTGCCTAGATTCAATGGAGAAAATGAAATCGATGCCCAGAAACACCTTGAGAATTTCTGCTCCTTCGCAGAGAACTTTAATGTTGAACATCTAGATGTGGTCTTAAGAATGTTTGTGCAATCTCTACATGGTGAAGCTCGGAAATGGTTTAAAACATTGGCTGGTTGTTCTATTACCACTTGGGATAACATGGAAGATACTTTTCTTAGGAAATAGGGAGAGAAGAAAGATCATGGAAATTCTCTTATTGAGTTCAATACACTAAAGAAAAGACACAATGAAGGAGTGTCAGAATTTATCAAGAGATTTAATAAGTTATATCTGAGCCTCCCTGCTGATATGAAACCCCATCAAACTGCTGCTAAAGTAGTCGTTGTTGCAGCCTTTGATTCAGAGTTTGGTTTCTCTCTTAGAGAAAGAAAGCCTGCTACTCTGGATGATGCTCAGGCAGATGCACTAGAGTTGGAAGCAAACTTCGCCTCCACGGGTAAATCGAAAGGAAAATTTGAGCAAGATACCAGGAGAAGGAGCAAAGAAGAGGTGTCTACTTCTAATCAAGACAGAGACTCAGAAAAAATGGAAGAAATGAGAAAATTAATTAAGAAAATGGTCAAGCTTGAATTGGAGGCCAAGAATTCAGCCTTTAGAAATTTCCAGAATGCTCCAAACAGAGGATACAATCCTCAATATAGGAAACCACCCTTGCAAATATTGCCAAGGGAAGCAAATGAACAACAGGATCAAGTGCCACACCCATTGTACCTGGAAGGCCCAACAGACAACTCTACTGAAGATGCTGCTTATAGACTGGAGGATGAAAATCTTGCCTTTTCAAATAGTGATGGAGAAGAATTCCCTTTGCAAGGGAATGATGAAGTTGGGCGTTCATTGCAAGAAGAATAAAAGATCAGAGACGAAGATCAAGCAGATTTTGATCATTATTGTAAACAATTTGATGATTTCATGCAAGCTCATTTCAATAGAAGATATGATCTCAGATCTTCTAGGAAGAGGACTTGTACCGAAGAGCAAGAAGAAGAACTACCCCAGAAGGAAGCACCTGCTCAAAAGGAGTCTACCATGCAGAAAGTTGCAGACAAAGGTAAGCAACCTCTTAATAAGCCTTTGAATTCTAATGATCAAATCCCTTCTTCTTCAAAAGTAGTCACTTCTTCTTATACCAAATCTGTGTCAAAATAAGCCTAGCCCTCAGTTGAAAATAAAGAGTCAAAAGAGGTTATGATAGGAAAATTCCCTCCTGCTTTTAGTCTGCAAAAAGAACTAGAAAAAGTCAAAATCCCAGTCCCCTTGACTGAACTGTTGAAACAGCCAGCATATCAATCTCAAGTCACATCTTTTATGCTCCCTCCAGAAGCACCAATCATCCCAGATAGTCTCAACCTTCAAGAAGAGAGACCCATGGTATTTTTTTTCCCACATGTTGAGGAGATAGATCCCTCTACTCCTCCCTTCTATGTGTCTCTGGTAATCCATGACCTACTATTACATAACTGTATGCTAGATTCTAGAGCTTCCCACAATCTTATGCCTCTATCAGTCATGGAACAACTAGGTTTACAAATCATACATCCATACAAATACCTCTACTCATTTGATTCCAAAAGAGTTAAATGCTTGGGGATGATCAAGGATTTGGCGGTCAATTTAGCCCAAATCCCAACAAAAAGTGTGGTAATGGACATCGTGGTGGCTGACATCCCAGCTCGTTTTGGTATGTTGCTGTCAAGGTCGTGGGGAACAAAAATTGGTGGATCAATCAAAATGGATTTAACATATGCCACTATCCCAGTTTTTGGTGGCCAAGAGAGGAGACTATATAGGGAGACTAGATTTGTCAAGATGTTGACTAAGGCTGACAATTCTGTAAACTCGCCAGTCTGCAGGAAGGAAGGAGATTTTTCATGCTTGATGTTGGAAGAAGATCAGGATTATGATCATGAAACATCCTTTTTCCAGATCAAGACTGAGCAGCCTTCAGAAGGATATGAAACGGGAATATGGACACTACATTTTGATGGAGAAAATTCAAGAGAAGGAAATGGAGCCGGAGCGCTATTGATTTCTCCTGCAGGAAAATAGATCCCACTGTCTTTTAAGCTAGAGTACGAAGCCACAAATAATGTGGCTGAATATGAAGCACTTCTGTTGGGATTACAGACGGTCAGGAGCATGGATATACGAATTTTAAAGGTTCTGGGAGACTCGGAACTAGTAGTTAGACAAGTCAGGAATCAGTGTCAGACCAAGCATCCTAGGCTAAGGTCCTACAGGAATGAAGTTTGGGACATGGTAGAAAATTTCTTCTTGGCATTCAATATCCAGTTCATGCCCCGAGAACAGAATAGGATGGCTGATTCCCTTGCTGTGGCTGCTAGTACATTTCGACCACCTCAAAACCCTCTTTTAAGATATGAAGTAGAGGTGCGTTATCGGCTTTCAATCCCAGATAATATCAAGCACTGGCAGTTGTTTGAAGATGAAGAGAAGATGAAGAGATTCTTGGAAACAGTGGGAGAATTATCCAATGTGGAGATTGATGATGAAGAAGAGGTAGAACCCGAGGATATTTCAGAAAGAAATTAGGAGGAAAAAGTGGTAGGAAATAAAGCGTTGCAGTTGAAGGGAAACATTATACCTAGAGGGATGGTGCCTCTAGAGAGATTATTTGACAAGAATGATGTCCCACTGCAGCCAAGCAAAGTGGTAGAAGAGAATCAGGTTGAAAACCTGAATTTGGGTACTGAGGCAGAGCCTAAAATTGTAAAATTGTCCAAAAAAATCCCTGGAGAATATAAAAGGCTATATCAGGAGTTATTTCAGTCTTACAAAGATGTGTTTGCATGGTCCTATCAGGACTTGAAAACTTTGATATCAGCATCATGCAGCACAAAATTCCAATGAAGACAGAAGCAAAGCCACATAAACAGAAGCTCAAACAGATAAATCCCCTGTTGCTGCCATCTATTGAGAAGGAAATCAAGAAGCTGCTAAAAGCCAAAATAATTGTACCACTAAGGTACTCTGAGTGGGTGGAAAACCTTGTCCCTGTACGTAAGAAGAATGGAGAAATAAGGCTGTGTGTGGATTTTAGAAATTTAAACAGAGCATCCTTAAAGGATAATTATCCATTACCTGAGATGGATTACATCCTGCAGAAAGTAGTGGGAGCTACTAGAATGTCAATGATGGATGGATTCTCTGGTTATAACCAGGTGGCTGTACTTCCATAGGATCAAAAGAAGACTACTTTCACCACCCCGTGGGGTACATTTATGTATGCCAGGATGCCTTTTGGATTGATTAATGCAGGGGCCACTTTTTAGAGGGCAATGGATATTGCTTTTGTTGGGGAGAAAGAAAAATGATTGGTGGTCTACCTAGATGATATCACTGTATTTTCCAAAAATGATGCTGAGCACATTGAACATCTGCGGAGAACTTTTGAGAAGTGCAAAAGGTATGGTCTCTCTCTGAATCCTCAAAAGTCTTTATTTGCATTAGAAGAGGGAAAGATTTTGGGCCATATCGTGACTAAAGATGGGGTGAAGATAGACCCTAAGAGGGTAGAAGTTATAAACAGTATTTCTTTTCCCATAAATAAGAAAGAAGTACAAGATTTCCTTGGGCGCATAAATTTCTTGAGAAGGTTTATTCCTAACTATGCTGAGATAGTTAGGCATATAACAGATATGCTGAAGAAGGATAATGAGCTAAAGTGGTCACAAGAATCACGAGAGGCATTCACCAGGATAAAGAATGCTTTTACAGAAGCCCCTGTGCTGGCTGGACCAGATTATGATAAACCTTTCATGGTTTTTTCTTTTGCATCACCTCATACAATAGCAGGAGTCTTATTGCAGAAAAATGAGGAGGGTTATGAGCAGCCTATTGCCTTTTTTAGTCAGGTGCTCCGTGATGCAGAGTTAAAATAAAACATATTGGAAAAGAAAGCATATGCCCTAGTGAAATCCCTCAAAGCATTCCGTGTATATATCTTATAGTCCCATATTACTGCATTTGTACCTGCAACTGCTGTAAAGGATATCCTTATTCAGGGGGATAGTGAAGGAAAAAGAGGAAGGTGGATTGCTAAAATATAGGAGTATGACCTGGACATCCGCCCTACTAAGCTAATTAAAGGACAAGGGCTTGCCAAAATGTTATCTGAATCAAATTATCAGGCTTTGGGCATAAATTTATCCATTATAGCAGGTGAGGAATCTGAGGAGAAAGAAGAATGAAGTGGAATTGGGGTAGCCACTCCAAAAACACATATTAAGTACCTCGTCAGTCCATGGTATAAAGAGATAGTAGAGTATCTCCTTACACTCAGCTACCCTCCAAGCTGTGATAAAGCTAAATACAAAGTGCTAAGATTGAAGTCACAGAAGTATATAGTCGCCAATGGTCGGCTATACTGGCGAGATCCCTTAGGCATCTTACTCCTGTGCCTCACAGAGAATGAAGTTAAGAGTATTATAGCAGAATTCCATGAAGGGATCTATGGAGGCCATTATAGCTGGAGGGCCATAGCTCATAAAATTCTGAAAGCTGGCTTCTATTGGCCAAAGTTGTTTGGAGATGTTTTTACCAGGGTAAGAGCATGTGATAAATGTCAGAAGTTTTCTGAGAGAAAATACATGTGGATGAACCATTCAAACAATAGGGTATTGATTTTATAGGCGAGATACATCCCCCATCAAGTGGCCAACATAGATGGATATTGATAGCCACATATTATTTCACCAAATGGGTGGAAGCCATACCTGCAAGGAATGCTACAGATACCGTGATCATAAAGTTCATGGAGGAAAACATCATATCCAGGTTTGGCTGTCCTGCTAAGATAGTGACTGATAATGCACAGGCCTTCAATTCTGTAAAGTTTATGAATTTCTGCCAGCAATACAATATCATACTGAGTCACTCTACAACTTACTATCCACAAGGAAATGGCTTGGAAAAGTCCTCAAATAAAACTCTGGTGAGGGCCTTGAAGAAGACTATCAATGAGAATCAGAAGAATTGGGATTCCCAATTGAAATTTTCTCTATGGGCTAATAGAATCACCAGCAAGAGAGCAACCGGGAGATCTCCCTATGAATTGGTATATGGACGAGCATCAGTTTTTCCTATACAACTGGCTTTACTAGTAGCCCGCTTCATGCAAGAAAGTCAGGAAGAACCTGATGATATGATCAGGAGAATCAATAAATTGGTGGAATTAGAAGAAACACGGGGCCAGGTGAATCAGAGATTGATAGAATATCAAGAGAAAATGAAACACATTTTTTATCAACACGCAAAAGACAAGAAGCTGCATATTGGTGATTTGGTGCTCAGGTGGGATATCCGGAGAGCTGAGAAAGGTAAACATGGCAAATTCGACCCCCTCTGGTTTGGTCCTTTCAAAATTATGGAACAAGGGGGCAATAATACTTTCAGGTTGGAGAATTTACAGGGAGACTTGCTGGACGCCCCTATAAATGGTCAATTCCTCAAGCCCTACTTTTGGTTCTAAATCAGGCTAGGCAGCCTGATGTATTATATTGTATGATAGTTTCCTTTTTGTTTTAGTTAGAATAAGGTGGGTGTTGTGATGAATTATAAAGTAAAAAATGAAGGTGCTGAAGAGTAGAATATGCACACATGATGATCAAAGGGTCTGCAAAGTTCTTGTCACACTCAGGGATGAACGTGTCATCCCCAGGTGGAGCCAATTTTGATCATAATCAGCTCCCTATTAAAATTTCCGTATGCAAACTGGCTTAAACCTCTCAAATCCCCTCTGTCAGCCTTAAAAATCCTTTTTTTACCTATCGTTGTCGTTTCCTGCCTCTAAACCGCATTATAAAAGGCCGCAAATTCCATGATTCCCATATGATCGGGCCCTAGCCCCCTTTTGGCCAGGCCCCTGCATCTTCTCCTCCATGTGACCCACACCCGAGACCAAGCGTTTAAGCCCCGGGTGCTATATCGCAATCGGAGCCATCGGGCGGGTGAAATCCTTTGTAACATCAAAAAGTTCCGATGCGATTGTCTTATTAAACAAAGTCCCACGATGTGTTCTTTACCGTTGATCTAACATAAAGATCGGACGTGGGAGCGCTAATCGCACTCCCCGCCTAATCGCAATCAGAAGTCTCAATATGTGCCGGCCCGCCCCCTTCCGATTGCGATCCCCCGATCCACTTCTCTACCGTCGATCTTCTCGCCAGATCGGACGGTTCAGCGCTAATCACTCTATCGCAATCGCATCGTTCAATCACATCCCCTCTTCCACGCCCCCCGATTGCGATTGCTCCAATCAAATCCTAGCCATCCATCTCCCTGCTGATCCAACGGTCAGCGCTCAATCGCTCTCCCACCGCCGATCGCAATCGCAATTTTGAAATGTGTCACCCTTGTCCCTCCTCCGATTGCAATTGCCCGATTCAGTCACAGCCGTTCGTCCATATTTGAAATCAATGGCCCAGATCTTATCGCATCAAGCCCGTCTCTCTTTCCCTTTTGCCCTCTGAATGAATCTCCATCGTTGATCCCCGGGTAAATCCAACGGCCGTCGCTTCCCCTGTTCCAATCGCAATTGGAAACTTATATAGTGTGTTCCCCTTGCTCCTCCCGATTGTGATGCTCTGAGTTGATCCTGACCATCCATTAGATCTAGGATCTAATGGTCAAGATTTGATCACCCTCTGCCTCCGGCTGGGTCTCGTTTCATTGCATTTCCTTCACATTTCTCTGTATTTTGTTCGAAGTCTAAAGTTTAATACTTTACACGAAAGTCTTGTATTTCATAGTCGTTCCGCCCACTTTCCTATATTATTCCACCGCTCGATCTCCGCCGTCGATCTTTGTCCCCAGACCATGATCTAATGGTCAGCGCTGCATTCTACCACCAAACCCTATTATTCATGAGTTTTCACCCTTCCGTTTGCATTTTGTCACCATTGTGTAGTAAAAACCACCACTCTGCCGTCGTGCTACCATTTCATCCACCCTCCCATTATATTGTTTTCTGAGTCCAGTTGTGTGTTCTGCAAGGTTCCGAAGTAAAGGGGCCGCCATGATTGCACAGTCTTCATTACAGTGGCAAGATTTTGCAGATAAATATATAAGTGAAGCGACAGAGAGTTCAATGCACAGAAACAACGTCATCAAGGCAGCCTCATCAGCAGAGATGTTTTTCTCAATGGAAGGACAGAGCGCCCATACGATTTTTACTGCGTGTCATGCTCCAGTGAAGAGATTTCCACCCAGATCACAGTCTGAAGCTGCCAAGAGCATTTGTTTTGAAGTATGGTCGACCTTTGTATCATTATTTCACTTTCCTGTTCATTCACCAAGAAGTACTACAAAGTACTGCAGCCAGGTACAACAGAGGCATACCTGAAGTAAATGGAAGCCTGGCGAGGACCATTCTTTCCTCCAAAGAGTACCAGAGATAAATGCGCTGAGTTTAAACAGAATGGGCTTCGACCCTTTTCTCTTCTGAGTTTTAATTCTGCATTTAGTTGTCCACCTACCAGCCCTGCTCCTTTTTCAGCTATAAAAACCCAGATGAAACACATTGTAAAGGTTCCAGATTTTTATCAGAAAATTATGCAGTGAAAGGATTTGTGTATACAGTTTTTAAAACTCTTGTGTAAAGGCTCAGAGCCCATAGGGTTTCAGTGAGGAGGATTTCTATCTGTCAAAGAGGATTCTGGTATTTGGTATTTCACAGTCTGTAACTCTCTTTCATATGTGATTTAATATATCATTTCATCTCATCCATCCTTCTTGTATCATGTTTTGGAATGCGAGTGGCTCACTGATTTCTAGTAAGGATTCATCCTATTTGATGCCCATACTTGGATCAGTCAAGCGCTTTAAATATGGCTCATGCATGATATTCTGTTCCATTATTCAGCTAACCACACTTCTGATGTATTAGTTTCTCTAGGACGGTGCTTTTAAAATGCTATTATCATGTATGGATTCTTAGATTGGTAAGCCCATGCATGGTGGTATTGTATATCTGGGTATCAGCTCAATGTTAACTAATATCTTCTCATTATTTCTTTCACTACATACACCTTCTGATAATTTATGTCTATGAAGTATTTCTGAATCGACCCACTTTGCAGTAAACCATCTCTAAATTGTCTGTTGCTTTTGTATTAGATTTCTGCATCTTGCCTCTGCAGTATCTCTTTTCCTGTGTCAGTTTCTGAGAGTTTGGTCCCATTCTATTTCATTTACCTATTTTCAGGAGATAGCATGTGAGCGGAAGCTGACAACTTCATCCATTATATTATAAGCTCCTTGCTATGCTAAGATGTCCTAGGCACTGGTCTATTACAACTCTAGGCTGTCTCTGGGAACTACAACATAATCCATGGAGATGGATTCCCAAGGTTGACTAGGGGTAGGTAGCAGAGTATAGAGGCCTTGCTTCTTGATGGTCAGTTTGGAAATGGCACAAGTAGTGTAGGATCTGATGTACTTCTCGACATCTTGTCGAAGGTTCGGACAATAGAAATACTTCTGCAGTATTGCTAATATTTTCTCGACCCCAAAATTCCCAACGACTCAGCTGTAGTGTGCTTCCCAAATCATCTTGGCATGCTTGCCTGAAGGAACACAAAGGTGTCCCACGTGACATAACAATGCATCTTGAAGGTGAAAATTTAGAACTTGCATACCCTCCAAGAGTGTCTTGTATGTGTGGTCGAATTATGGATTGCTCTCATAGAGAAGTGGCCAATCAGAAGTCTCGTGCCCACAAGAGTTGAGAACGGTGGTTAGCGCCATGATCGGTGCTTGGCTAAGGTAGTCTGCAACATTATTGGTGTTACCCTTCTTGTACTTGATGTTCAAATTAAACTATTGTAGATATGTGGACCACTTTAAATGGCGATCATTCTGCAACTTCCCTTGTGTCTGTATGAAATGTAGGGGTCAGTGGTATGTGTGGAAGATTGTTTCCTTTCCCAAAATGTAATGCTTCCATTGTCGACAAGCCTGCACAATGGAATACATTTCTTTGTCATAAGTGGGATACTTGCGGACTGTGTCGGACAATGTCTCACTATTATATGCCACTGGATGCCCCTGTTGAGTAATAAATATCCCAATATCAAAATCAGAGGCATTTGTATTAATCTCAAATGATTGTTGCAAGTTTGGTAATGTGAGTACTGGGGCAAAATAGAGGCAATGTTTAAATTTTACGAACGCCTTCTGTTGATATTCTGACCAAAATAATTTTTCTTTCGCTCCTCCCTTGGTGACTTGACTCAAGGGCCAAGTGATATGAGAGAATCCCAACATGAACCTGTGGTAGAAATTAGCAAGGCCCATAAAGCTGCGAAGCTCTGTTAGAGTGGTTGGGGCTATCCATTCCCGAATGACTTGGATCTTGGTTGGATCCACATGCACCCCCCTTTCATCAATAATGTATCCGAGATACTAAACCTGGGTCATGCCAAAAGTTCACTTCTCAAAATTGGCACACAACTTGTGTTGGTGCAATGTTTGGAGGACCTGTCGGATGTGGTGGAGGTGCTCTTCCCAAGTCTAGCTAAATATCAGAATGTCATCCAAGTACACCACTACAAATGAGTTGGTGAATGGCCACAATATGTCGTCCATAAACCTCATGAATGTTACGGGAGAATTCATTAACCCTAAAGGCATGACCAACCATTCAAAAAGGCCCTCCTTGGCTTTGAAGGCATTCCTCCACATATCAAAGGGTTCGATTGGTACCTGGTGATACCCAGAATTCAATTCGATCTTGATGAAATATTTAGCCACTTTATGTTGGTCCATAAGGTCATCAATCCGTGGGATCAGGTACCTATTCTGGACAGTGATCTTGTTCAATGCCTGATAATTAATACATATTCTTCAAGTCCCATCCTTCTTCTGTACTAATATGATCAAGCTCCCACGGGGAGATGAAGTTAGCCAGATGTGACCTTTCTGCAACAGCTCTAGAATCTTCCTCTTGATTTAATCGTTCTCCAGAACAGAGCGTCGATAGATTGGTCCATTGGGTAGCAGCGCACCTAGGGCCAGATCAATGGAGTGCTTGACCTGACAGTGTAGAGGTACCCCTATGGGTGAGGTGAAGATTTCCCCGTACTCCTCCATGACCTTGCCCATTTGTTTTTTTCGTTCGGAGGATCCCTGTCTAGAGGTCGTGGCCACAATATTCTTCTTGCCCCGGGGGCGGATCATTAGGAAAAAAAATTTCCTGGTTTTGGAAATGAGCTTACTGCATTGTTTTGCAGTAACCAAAGAGATAGTGGTAGGCAGTGGTACCTATGGTATCCTGTACAACTTATTGCCCAAAGTAACAATAACAGGACAAGGTCGGGACTCATACACAACATGTCACCTCCATAAGTATGGTTGGCCTAATAATACATCACAAACATCAAGAGGAGAAATTTCGCATAATACCTCATCCGTGAAGGGCTTGATGTTGTAGGGAAGGCGACACTGGTGGCTGACGCGGAGATCTCGTCCTTGGTGAAACCACCCGATGGTGTATGGATGTGGGTGTGTTGTGGTCGGAAATCCCAACCACTTCACGAACTCTACTGAAATGAGGTTCTTTTGGCTCCCACTATTGACAATGAACTATAGCAGGGAGCCCTTTACCCACATCTGGGAGTGGAAGAGATGCTCCTCCTCCTCTAGATCTTCCGGTTCCTCCTTCTGGATCTTTGCAGTGGCAACAGTGGCGTTGGGATCTATATCAATAATCTTCTTCCCTTTGTCATTCCCCTTGTCGGGTTTTGATTCAGAGTCGGAACATGCATCTGATTCAGAAGCCCTCATCTCGGTCACCATCGAATGCTTGGCCCGACACTCACTTGTGTTGTGAGTGGAGCTCTTATGGAGCTCACACCACTTTCTCATGTCCTTCTTGGGCTTCGTGGTGTTGTTCTTTGCTTGCGGCTTTGGCAAGTTGTCTTGAGCTGCCATGCCTTGGATTTGTCATTTTTTCTTTAGTTTGGGGCCACCTTTCCCTTGCTTCTGATTCTCAGATCTCCAATCTCACTTATTTTGTTTGATGTTCTTCTCAATCTTCACAGCATACCAGTATGATGTACCAAGCGAGGATATTTCGAGGAACTCCGCTTCCTCCTAAATGTATCTGCGTAGACAACTATGATACTTTAGCACCAAATGTTTCTTTGAATCTTAGATACCCAAATTTTTGTGCAGGGTATGATCTGTAAATGGAATGTACTTGTTTAAGGGTGCAAGGTATCCATTTTCATTTAAGAAAATGAGTGCAAATACTCATAATTTTAAATTGAGCTATAACTCCAAGTGACCTCTTGATAATGTGAGAATAAACTATTTCCCATACAGAGATGGACTGTAGGGGCATTCAATGGACATGTCACCTCTAAAGAGAGGATGAGTTCCAGAGGCTACCTGGCCCTCTACAGACTCTGTCTAAGGAAATAGAATATAAGCACAAATAACAAGATCAATGAAAGTCTTTTGTTTCTGAATTCAAAGTGTTCAATGATCTGTTTTAAATGTGAATAAGCAAGAGCATATGTTCTGCAATTTGTGTGAAGAGGTTTGAAGTTAAAACAACAAGTTTTGCTTCCTGTATAAACTTGTTTTGGAAAAGCATGCTCATGAAATTTTACTGTTTAAACTACCAAAATCTGGAAATAAGCAGCCAAAACACACACATGAACAGCAGATATTTTTTTAAGCGGTTCACCCCTCTCTTGGGCTACCTCCGCTGGTCCAAAAGCCTCTAATTAGGCTTAGTCCTCTTTTGATTAAATGGTGCAAATGAGATTACATCTGTATAAACTCCTCTAATGAGAAAATAGACTGCTAAAACAGACTCAGAACGTTCAAATCAGTATAAATAGACTACAAATTCACCTCCATTGGAGGAAGGTAGCCCAATGCAGCAATCTTTCCCCTTAGCTCTGATGGAGTCACTGTCAAAAGCGCTGTAAAATTCGCAGATAGAATGCCCTGATGGCTCTGCAGACACCTCCAACAGCTCCAGAATGCTCTCTACACCCAAAATCAAAAAAAAATTCGTCTTCAAAGGCCTCTCCTAGCAGAAGTTATGGCCAAAAAACTAAACTGCCAGTTTGAGCTAAAAAACCTCCACTAAATGTGGAGCAACTGCAGATAAGGCCGCCACATGGGGAGGTAGCGCCAAAACTGGGCGGATCCGCCATAAAAGGCGCGCGGTTAAACTTGGCAATAAATTTGTGGTTAGGCCACGTTATATGTTCACAAGGTCGGCGGATGTTGAACGGTTATGTTAAATGGTTTGTATTTAAAACACACGTTATATTAATTAAAACCCATAAAATATAACATAACCAAAGTTTGTTGAAATCCGTCGTTTGATAGCGTGCCGATTGCTTGGGCTGTGGGTTCCGCGCCTGTGGTCTCATGGGAAGGGGGCTGGCCCTTCGGGGCTGGCCCCCTTTCGGGCCCCGCCCACATAAACATACGCAACAAATATTAATTCGTCCGCCCATATAACAACGATAAAGCCCGTGGTGCATTGGTGAAAGCGCTTGGTTGGAAACCATGCGGTCATGCGTTCAAATCCCATCCGCGACCCGAAATAAAATTTTAAAATGCCATTTCAATTCGGTCTTGGGGCCACGTGGCGGCCTCCGGGCTAGCCACGTGGCGGCCTCCGGGCTAGCCACGTGGCGCCCTTCCATTGGCTGCCAGATGGAATATTCCCCAGAATATTCTGCGGAATATTCCACGGAATATTCTGTGGAATATTCTTTTTTTAATAAAATTTTTCCACAAAGGCAAATTGGCATTTTTTTAATGGAAATGGAGAAATCTTCAAACTTGAATAACTTCTTCATACGGAGACCATTTTTCGAACCGTTCGCGGCGCCGGAATCAGGAAGACGAGCTCTATCCGGTCGTTCAGGTTCCAACCAGTTCTGAGCACCTTCATTTTTGACCACTTTACAACACTTGGTCCTGAGCTCCTGATCAGGGTATGGAACAGATTCATCAGCTCATGCACATCTTGATCCCTTTGCTGCCACGACATGGTCCATTGTATGTACTTTTCCTCATAGCTCCCCACGGTATAGTATTGTTCCTTGATGGCGTCTCAGAAAGAATTCCAAGTGGGTAGGTTTCCCACCATTCCTTGACATGGGGGGTAGCTTTGAGGAGTGAAAAAATAATCTTCTCCCGGTTGGAAAAGTCATGAGCTGATAAATATCCTTCTAATATATTCAACCATCTATCTACGAAATCTACATCTATTTGACCCTCAAATATGGGAATGTCAAAGTTTACTTGTACCTTAAAGGGATTCATGCCTCCAGATTGGTTATTGGATGCAGATGCGTCGCCAGCGGGCAGTTATTGAAGAATTTGGGAAAAGTTATCCATTATCACGTTCCTTTGCTTTTCGAGGGCCTCCTCGAGCAATATTTTGATAAGATCTCCTGCTCCCTCATATTTCTTTTCGTCTCCCATGGGCGGCTGTCGGGGTTTGCGAGGCTGATCTTGCAAAGGTTCAACTAGTTCGAGCCCTAACTCCTTATACCCCGACCTCATTGGGGACATGCAAAGAAGGATCGAGAAAAAAACAGACCGCTCTTATACCACTGATCCAGATTTATGCAAGAATGAAGCGGAATACACATATAACCATAAAATAAAAATAAGCAGTGGAAATAACACTTCATTTCATTAATATTAAAGAATTGAAATTTTCTTACAAACAAAATTGAAATAAACTAGTTAGGGCACTGGTAGCTTATCTTTGAGAGGAGATGTGGTGGCTAAAAACCTCTAAAATCTGTGTTACAATGAGGCTCAAAGGCCTATATATTATTGAGAAACAATGGAAAACTATAAACATCCAAAAACCTAACCCTAGGAGATGAAACACCAAAATATGGGCCCCATCGGGGTAAATTGGTACATCAATTTCTCAGGGTTGTAACTTTGGCATACTATCTTTGTTTGACGCACATGATACATCATTAGAAATATCTATTTTGAGGACTAAAATTTTTGACTGCAAATGTAGGGTCTGAAACAGACTCATATTCACCATAGAAGCAATGCCCAAAAAACATCGTTTAGGGCCTCAAAATGGCTCCGGAAGTTCAGGACCCAAAAAATGCTAAAAATAGTAAACTGTGCTATAATTAAGGAAACTAAAAAACTGAAAGAAAAAATGGTGGGGCCCCAAGTGGAGTAGGCGGGTGGCCACCAATATCCACCTGGATCAGGAAAAGAGAAAATTAAGATACCATAAAAATTTCATTAACAATTCAACCCAATTTAGAAGATCAAAATTGTGTTTATGTTTTATCTAGCTTTAAAACGAAAATCAATGTTGTTAAAATAAGAATGAACTATCACAAAATATATATAGAAATGTGACATTGGATGATTCCTAAAATGTGATGTAATAGAACAATGTGTCATCTTTGAGATACTAAGAATATGGAGGATGAATTTTTTTTTTTATACAATGTCCTACATATGCTACATTAGATCTTAATTTAAAAAAAAATTGTAACAAAACCAACCTTTCTATATAGTTAACTCTTCAAAACTATAGATGTTTAGTTAAGTATATCTCCAACCTTTTCAAGGATGGAAATAAAATTCAAAAAAAAAACAGTTAGTTCCTTACCTTTTTTGTCGTGAAGATTTTGTAGAAATTATACAATATGCATGTATATCTTGGATTCACCCGATCTAATAATTTTCTAAAGTTAAATACTGAATCACTTCTAAAAATCTTTGCAGAATTAAAAACACAATCGCCAATCACATGAACATGAAGAAATATCAATCACACACAACAAAGATAATTTCCCAGGGAAAACTTACAACTAAAAACCCCACTATCTTCTATTGTATATTATATCATGGATCATGAAACAATTACATACAACAATATTCTCACAAGATCCCTCCGTACGTCAGCTAATTGTCTCACACTGTCATACAAAAATTGGCAAATCCCTTAGCCAATTTACTATCTCCAGACAACCTGCCTTCACTGCGCAATCCCCATTGAATGCAATCCCTGAATTGATGCAATCCTTCCTGCCTTGAATACACAAGTATCATGGGCACATCCAATGCGTGTTTACTTGCATGTGTGCACGCGGATAATGTCACAATTGATAGTTAACTTCCCTTTCACCTAGACCTCAACTGGGTCTCCACTAGATCTGACATGCATACAACTAATATTAGTAAGTCCTCAGTTGCATGTGAGATAACTGATTGTGAATTAATTAATATTTAATTCACTAGATATCTCACTAGTGTATCTTCAGTTATGACTAACACAACTAAGTTTAACTCACTTAACTGAGTTAAACTATTTACAACTTGCACAAACTCATGCACCATTGCACTTCCAACTCTGTTACAACTAGAATCACTATGTTACAACTAGAATTACTCTGCATGTCCCACCAACCAACCTTTAACTTGAAATTCACTTAGCTAACTAATTTTTCCACTCCATTTAACTATTTCAAGTCCACATTGAGAATATACTACAGTGTAATGTCCATCTAAATTAAGGATAATAAAAATATACATGCACCTAAAAATAGCCTGTGGGCCCCACCCTAGTGTAGGTGCTTAATTTTCACTACGATCATCGGTACCAAAAATTTCTTGTTGAATATCAACACTCCCTCTCAACAAGAAAGGGATTATCCTTCACCCCAATCCTGTCTCTATGGTATTCTAATTTTCTCTTGGTGAGCTCCTTTGTCAGAATATCTGCATCTTGATCTTCCGTGGGAATGTACTAAAGCAACATGATTCTCCTCTGTACACAATCTATGAGATGATGGTACCAGATATCTATATGTATGGACCTATCATGAAACTCAGGATTAATCGAGAGTTTAATGCAACTCTGATTATCACAATGAATCATTGTCGTATCCATCTGAGAACCAAACAAACCAACCAAGATCTTTCTCATCCAGATAGCTTCACATGTAGCTTTTCTTGCTGCCACATATTCCTCTTCCGTTGAACTGAGTGCCACAGATCTCTGCTTCTTGCTATACCAAGAAACAACTGTAGATCCAATGCTAAAGATCCCCCCCGATGTGCTCTTTCTGTCCGATGGACTTCCAGCCCAACCTGCATCCATGAAGCCATAAAACTTCACTCCATCCATTCTTCTGTACCATAGACCATACTCTGATGTTCCCCTCAGGTATCTCAGGACATGCTTCCCCGCCTTCCAAAAGAGCTTGTTAGGCTTAACCATAGCTTGACTTAGTTGGTTAACCACATAGAAAATTTCCGTTCTCATGTTCACTAGATACATTAGCGAACCCACTAACTATCGGTAGACAGTAGCATCCACTACCTCTCCAGAAGTAGCATCCTCTTTCCTCCAGTTTCCTAGAAGAGGAGTATCCATGGGTTTGAAGCTCTCCATGGTAAACTAAACTTACCTAATATCTCATTTTAATACTTGCCTTGAGACACAAAAAGTTCACCATCCCGCTTCCATATTTCCAATCCAAGAAAATAATTAAGGGGGCCCATATCCTCGATTTCAAACTCCCTTGCAAGATCCTCCTTGCATGAGTGTATCAGTTGCTCATCACCAGTCAAATTAAATCATCAACATAAAGAAAAATGATCAACAACTTACCCTCAACCACAATCTGGTACAGGTTTTCACCTGCTTCACTTTTGGTGAAGCCCAGTCCGGTGAAATAGCCGTCTATTCGAGTGTACCAAGCACGGGGGTGCTTGCTTCAGCCCATACAACACTCTTTTGAGCTTGTACACATGTGGCTTTCTATTGAAGATCTCGAAACCTTTAGGCTACTCTATGTATACCTCTTCCTCAATGATCCCATTGAGAAAAACAATTTTCACATCCATCTAATGAATGCACCAGCCCATCTGCGCTGAGAGTGCAAGGATGGTCCTTATGGAAGAGTACCTTGCAACATGCGCAAAAGTCTCATAATAATGTAACCCCGAAAGCCTGTGAGAAGACCCGAGCCAGAAATATTGCCTTGTATTTCTCCACACTCCCATCAACATATTTCTTTACCTTGTAGATCCATCTCGAACCTACCACCGATTTATCAACCAGCCTTGGGACAATTTCCCATGCACTGTTTTTGACAATGGAGTCATACTCCTCCACCATTGCATCAACCCAAGTAGGTTGCTGAATTTATTCCTGAAAGAAGATGGTTTAGTCACAATACATTTTCTCATGAGAGCCATTTATCTAGTAAATCAATCAGGGGGCTGTCTTTGTTTTCACTGTGAAGTAGGGGCTCGTACATTCTCTGCAGCATCAAGTCTCAGCCTATCAGCTTCTGTGGTGTGCTTTCTTCCATTTCTGATGGATAGTTTTCAATGAATTATTTCTTCCACTCCATGAACCTCCTCATGTGGCTGATCCACATCTTGAGACTCATCTTTAGGAACCAACAGTTCCTCCTCCGCACGCAAGTCCAAATCCATCTTAAGGGACAACCACATGGCTTTCCCTTCATGAAATGTTATATCCCATCGCACAACAGTCATTCTACTGTTTTTAAAATACACACGATAAATATGGGGTGTTTCTATGTACCCCACAAAAATCCCCACTTCAGCAATCGGTTCGAAATTCTTCCTAGCATGCTTGGTCACATGCACATAAATAGATGAGCCAAAAATCTTAAAGTGTGAAACATCTGGTTTCTTACCAGTGAAAGCTTCTTCAGTTGTACTCATGCCAAGTACTCTACGAGGACAATGGTTTTGTACATAAACCACAATGTTGCATGCTTCTGCCCACAAATGCATTGGTAGGCCTTGATCATGCAACATCGCTTGTGCTGCACCAGCGATCATTTTGTTCTTCCTCTTCGCGACCCCATTTTGTTGTGGGTTATGAGGCAGTATGAGTTCTCTTCGAATTCCTTCTTTGATGCAAAAGTTCTTGAATTCATTAGCGATGTATTCTCTACCATTGTCACTCCTAAGAGCCTTCACTTTCTTCCCCGAGTCTTTCTCCACCAATGCCTTAAACTCATAGAAGTTAAAGAATGTTTGATCTTTCTTCTACATGAAGAAGATCCAACATTTAAGAGAAAAGTCATCAACAAATATTACAAAGTACTTATGTTTTTATTTTGAAGCAACCGAGAATGGCACACACACATCTGTGTGAAATCTCTCAAGGATCCCAGAAGCACGGTTCTCCTTCTGATGAAAGGTGGACTTTACATACTTCCCCATGGTGCAACCCTTGCACTAATATAACTGAGCAAGTGTTCCCATTGGAAGTCTAGTAGATATATGATGCATGACTTTCAAGGCTCCATGATTAAGATGGCCCAATCGCCTGTGCCATAATTCGCCCTCATCCCATCTCACCACTTTCTCCGCCTTGCCCACCATGGCAGTGAAGCCATCTCCCTCCATCTTGTAGAGATTCTTAACTAAAATCCCTATCCTCTTGGATTGAACCATTGTTTTATGTCGCAAGAAATATTTTCCATCACTAAAAACAACATCATAGCCTCTGTCCTCCAACATTGCGACTGAGACCAATTGTTTCTTCAGACCTGGTACATGCATTACATATTTTAATTGAAATGATTTACCCAAATCCCTCTAAAATGTAATGGTACCAATCCCGGTAGCACTACACCATCTGTTGTCGCCCATCTCAATATGCATCTGGATATCTTTCTCCTCCAAGTCACTGAAAAGTTCCCTATCTCCCGCCATGTGAAAGGAAGCACCACTATCCAAATACCACATTGATCCCAATGAACTTGAAACCATGCATGAAATCAAGGAGAATTCAAGCTCAAATTGCGAGGCAAGGGCCTCACCAACTGCAGATCTAGCAACCTTCTTGTTCTTCTTCTTTTGTGGGTAGTTAGTAGAAAAATGCCCATGTTCATGATTGTGAAACCACTTCACCTAGGACGTTTCCTGCTTCTTGCCTTTAGACTCAGATTTAGAATGGAATTTCTTCCCCTTCCCCTTCTTCGACTTGGCATCCAAAGCACAATCCTCTTCAACATCATGCTTTGATAAAGAGCCATCTATGGTTTTCTGCCTGAACTCCTCCTGCACTAGATCCGACCACAGTCATTCCCAATTTGAAAAATTTTCCCATCCGTTGACAGAGTATTCATAACTGTGCCAAATATTAGAAAGTCCTAGGAGAGCCAAACTCACCAAATCATCATCAGTGAATGTTATTCCCACACTCCCTATTTCACCCCAACATTGGAAAAACTTTGTGAGATACTTTGGAATGGTGTCACCCTTGTCCATCTTGTTCTTCTTGAGTTTATCTTTGAGCACCAATTTCCTATGGTCGCTGCTACTTTGGAATAGTTCCGTAAAAGCCTTGCACATAGCATATGGTGTGGCTCTCCCATGGAGGCTTGAGAAAATGTGGTCTCATACTCCCTCCAATAGGATCCTCCTCGTCTTTGCCACTTTTTTTTGCTATGCATCAAGATTGGCAACATCTGCAGCATCTAGCCTAGGAACATCTTTTTCAATGAATTCCTTCAAGCCATTATCTTCGAGTATTTCCTCCATCCCGTCCTTCCAAGAAATTTACTTCGAGTTGCCCTCGAGTGCATACTCTAACCTCGACCCATTGAAATCCATTTCGATCTTGAATCATCTGTATCACCAAGAAAGTATTTCTACAAATTCGAATTATATCCAGTCACAAAATCAGCTCCTAATTCACTTCTACAATTTCTTGTGCTATGATACCATGTAGAAATGATAAAATATGCATGTATATCTTAGATTCACCCGATCTAACAATTTTATAAAGTTAAATACTCAATCTATTCTACAAATCTTTATGGAATTAAAAACACAATCGCCAATCACATGAACATGAAGAAAGATCAGTCACACACAACACAGGTAATTTCCTGGGGAAAGCTTACAGCTAAAAACCCCACTATATTCTATTGTATATTATATCATGGATCATGAAACAATTACATACAAAACTTCTCACAAGAGCCCTCAGTACATCAGCTGATTGTCTCACATTGTCATATAAAAATCGAAAAATGCCTTAGCCAATTTATTGTCTCCAGACAGCCTGCCTTCACTACGCAATCACCGCTGAATGCAATCCATGAATTGATGCAATCCTGCCTGCCTTGATTGCACAAGTGTCATGGGAACATACAATGTGTGTTTACTTGCATGTCTGCAAGTGGATAATGTCACAACTGATAATCAACTTCCCTTTCACCTAGAACTCAAATGGGTCTCCAATGGATATGACATGCATGCAGCTAATATTAGTAAATCCTTAGTTGTATGTGAGATCATTTATTGTGAATTAATTAATATTTAATTCACTAGATCTCTCACTAGTGTATCTTCAGTTACAACTAGCACAACTGAGTTTAACTCACTTAACTGAGTTAAGCTATTTACAACTTGCACAAACTCATGAACCATTGCACTTCCAACTCTATTACAACTAGAATCAGTCTACGTGACAACTAGAATTACTCTGCATGACCCACCTACCAACTTCTAACTCAAAATTCTCTTAGATAACTAATTTTTCTACTCTAGTTAACTATTTAAAGTACACATTGAGAATATATTACAGTTTAATATCCATCTTGTTAGCCATCAGTAATAATTTTTTTCATAGAAAATGATGGCTAAAACAGGCCGTGAGCCTTCAAGAGATCATTTTCATAGAAAATCATCCATTCTTGAAGTCTGTTGTTCCTTAGCAGTGTTGTTCCCTTCAAAAGCCTGATGTTCCCTTCAAAAACCCACCAAGGAAATCTGTTGTTCCCAAACAAAACTGTTTCCTAAAAAGCCCCATTTTCATCACTTCATTTCCTCCATTCCCCCCCCCCCCAATATCATCCATTTCCCTCTGAAAAATCCCCTTTTCTCTTCTCATTTTATCCTCATTATCCCAAAGGAACCTTCAAAATCCCTTTTAAACTCATAAAAATCCTTCTTTATGGTTTAAAAACTCCTATTTTGTCTATTGGAACCCCAAAAAACCCTTACAAAACCCTCTTTTTGCCTAAAAACGCCCTTTTCTTACACAGGCTCTTAAGCCCCTTATCTGCCATATGACCTTACCCCTGCGCTAAACCATAACCCCCCATCACATTGGCCTTTTCATTTAAAACCTGCCTTTTCTTTATATTTTACTCGCTCTGATAAACGATACCTCGATTAGATCTAAGCTGTAGATCTATATGATCTGACGATGGTTATTAGCCCCTGCCCCTTACCTTTGGGTTTATCCATCTACCCTCCACACCGATCTTCGTCGTTGATCTACACGATCCAACGGCTCTCGTTCATCCCGACAACCCAACTCTTCTGGACCCACCATCCATTATGCAAATCCCTCATCCAATCATGTGCTGCCACCTGGCTTCCACTTAAAACCTCGCCCATGCACCTTTCCATTTCGCGCTCCTCCCCCATCGTTGGATTTACTCCTCCAAATCCAACGGTTTGCATTGCATTTCGCGCTATTTTCCGAGTCGAGGTTTAACCACCCGAACCCACGTGAGACCGCTGGTTTCGTAAGGAACAGGTGTCACGCCATTATTGGATTGCATTCATTTTATGAAAAACCATTTACCGCCTAAGGGTCACGCGAAAACCACGGGTGGTTTTCCAAAACCACTTTCACTCAAATATTCGCGCCAAGACTGTTTGAAACCCATTTTGTTCGAGTTTTTCTCCATAATACCCTTCTACGCATTCATTTTCTCCATATGCTCTTCCACCTCCATGACCTGCGCATCTTGATTTTCCATTACGGGGTGTTGAGCCTTAAGTGCCTTCTTTACATTTTCCTTGTTCATATTATTTTATCTGCTTCATAAGCCTAAAATCAATGAAGAATGATTAAGTTAGCAAAAGTTACATGAAATTGATTAACATTGTATTTTCATGATTTTTGCTATTTTAACAATTTTAAAATAGCTTCTGATCTGAACATTAAATGCATTGTCGACGGTCTACATTGTTTTACGGTTGAAATTAGATTCTGAGTGTACGTCTCAGAAAACCCACATATAGGCATATTCTATCATGTCTACATGGTTCTGCTCACCCTGAAGGAAGAAACGAATTCTGTGTGTGGTTATGCACGTGGAAACCAAAATCAAGAGGTAGAGTTCTACCGGGACACAGACTCTACAGCTGTCTCCAGAAAAAGTACGCAGCCTTCAATAAGAGTTTTAATTCGAATAGGAATGGGAAAGACAGTAATCCCTACATTATCTCAAGTTTTGTTATGTAATTTAATTATAAATATGACTTGGGAGACCAAGCAATGCTAGTTAGTCTTTTGGTTTTTTTTCTGCTAGATTTCAGAACCGTGAATACTCTGTTTTCAGTCATTTTCTCCTTTAATGAAAGAAGCATCATTCTGCTGCATGAGCTGAGTCAATTTTGAGTTAGATTGCATGCTACTAGGTGGTGGAGGGCCCCTACCTCCTGTGCAGCTCTGTTTTTATAATTTAGATAAGTATTTTAGCTCTGTTTTCACAGTTTAGATGAGTATTTACTTTCAGTCTTATGTTTATGTTTCAACTGCATTGAGTTATACAACCAAAATTGTTCTAATAAACTTTTCCAACATATTATTCATGATGAACAAGATGGACTGTGTAATTTCATAGAGTAATGGCATGTCAATTTCAATAGAATACTCCGGAGTTAGAATGCATGTGGTTCAGTTCTGTTATTTCATTTTCAGTTTGATAATGACTTTCTTTAGTTTAGTTTTAATTCATTTTGTTTCAAGTAGATTAATGACATTTTAATTTAGTTGTAATCATTGTCCTTTAATATTGATAGATAGCATTCTAGCTTGATGTTATCCATTGTATTTTAAGTAGTTCTAGTTGTCAAAATTAGTCTCTCGGCCTTCATTATTCACAACTTACTTTTGTTCTGAATTTTTATTAATATATCATCACATGAACAGAGGTCAGTAATATCAGTTTAAGGCTCTGATTATTCTGCAAATATTTTACAAATTCACCAATAACCTTTTTACCAAACATTATTCTAGAAAATCTCTAAATTTCTGAATAAGGCTTAGTAGTGATAAGTCAAGTTGCAGAATAGAATAACTTCAGCATCATAGGATAATTTAGATTTTTGTAACATTGTGAGTTGATTGTTTATTTAGGAGAAAATTTCATTTACACTTAACTTGTTCATTTTCTCAGGTTCATTTCAAGTTCATGTTGTGATTTGTTTCTTTGCCATAGAGTCATTATCAAGCTTTGTATTTGTTGTTTGCTAGTCATAGTTTAGGTTTGATTCTGTTTCAGTATTTTCATTTGTCATTTGTCATCCATAGTTTAGGCTTCACTCTGTTTTCACCAATAGTTTCCCTTCATTAGCACTTAGTTCTTTTCCTTTTCAAAATAAAACCATAAAACCAAAAACATCAGAAAACACTAAACACAACGAAGTAGGAAGAGGTTACTTAGGCACATATAGTGCACCAAACTTCAGCAGTTTACTGACCCTGGTTGACAATTAAATGAGCTCAATTTAGGAGACTAGGTTGAGACCAAACATTTTGGCGCCGTTGCCGGGGAAGTGTAACTAGGTATCCTGATTTCCTACATCCACAAAAACAAAAACAAAAAAAATAAAAATCAATCACCTACCACACCCACTATATCATGTGGTGCAGTAAGAGCCACACATCCACATCATGAATTCATATTTGCAGGTAGAAGAAGAGGTGACAAAGGAGGTTGAAGAAATGGATGGAGATGATGACAATGAGGAAGATCCTTTTGGATTTCCCATTCAAGAAACTGATATCAAAATTCAAATGAAGAACATTCATCCATCTATACTTCCTAACTTCAAAGGTATGAGATCAGAAGACCCGGAAACTTTTCTTTTTGAATTTGAAATAATTTGTAGATCTTATGGCTACTCATTGCACATGCAAAAATTGAATTTGTTTCTGGTAACATTGAAGGATAGAGCTCTTAGATGGTTCATGACTTTAGGAACAAATTCTATAAGGACATGGGATGATATGAAAAGAGTATTTTTGGAAAAATATAAAGGTTTTTGCATGCACCATGACCTTAGAAATGAAGTCTTTAAGATGAACCAAAAAGAGGATGAAAGCCTAGAAGATTTAGTAGAGAGATTTACTTATAATATCAAAAGATCTAAATTGCATAATTTAGGATCAGATGCATTAAAAACTCTTCTACTAAATGCTATAAAGGATGAATGGATTGATCTTCTTAATATTGTGGGAAAAGGAGATGTCTATCGATTGTCATTTCAAGAAATTTGTGAACTATGCAAGAACATATCAAGAGGAAAAGCAAAGTGTGTAAGATCCCTTCAAAGTCCATTTGTGGCAAAAGTAAGTAAGTCAACATCAAGATTGGTAAGTCATACTGAACCAAACAATTTGATAAACATTCTTGGTAATTTAAATGAACAAACTAACATGCTAAGAGCGCAAAACAAGCAAAAAGTTGCTTCATTTATATTTTGCCCTAAATGTAGAAAGAAACATACCTTGCATGAATGTCCACTTGATAACATTAAAATGTGTAAAATTTGTGCAGGATCACATACTACTGAAGATTGCCCATCATTACCAGGGTTGAAGGCAATTTACCAAAAGGATAATGGAGCAAATCAAGCACAAGAGCAACTTTGTTATGTAGCTCCAAGAGGGCTATGGCAGCCTCATCAACCCAATATGATGCAATATCCTTATGCACAGTTTCAAGGTTATGCACAGCAACCTCAAGGTAATTGGAGAACACCCTTGCCTTGGCAATCTTGGCCATCTCAATCCCAACCTCAAAACCAACTTTGGAAACCTTGGCCATCTCAATTCCAACCTCAAAACCGATCTTGGCAACAAAGTTGGCAAAGGCCATACAAAGGAAATCCACTTTCTCCTCAATCTTTTCCTCTCTATCCTCAATACCATGATCAATGTTATCCATACCATTTGTCTCCACTACAACATCAAAATCACCCTCATTTTACCTCAATTCAACCTTTCCCATTATCATCCACACAAGCACCCCTAAGATTCCCCACTCCACTACCTCCACAACCATTTCATATTCCCAACAATAAAACACCTCAATCAACTTACAAATATGAGGTATTGCAAAATGATTTACCAGCTGTCATTGAAGAACAACAAGCAGCAGAAGAAGACTCGGATGAGGTCCAAAAATCAGGGATGTCTATTGATAGAGAGGAGATATTGGAACCAGAGATTGAAAAGTCTCATGCATGCCTATCACTAGATTCTATGAATGAAGATCATATCTTTGAAGACTTGCATTTCATGATAGAGGAAAGACAAGAAAGACAAGATTACATTGAATCTTGGTTCAATTCAGTCATTGGATTCCAATGCTCAATTATTCAATATCTTTTGACATCATCTAAATCAAGACAGTTGGCATCTCATATACAGGTACATATCAAAGAGTGTCTTTCAAACCTGCATATGAGTTTATCTATCATCTTGTTACAGACATGGTTCCATTGGAAGTACTCATACACTTGAACAAGATTTTCTTTTTCAAGTAGAGTAGAACATAAAAAAAAAAAAGAGAAAAAAAAAAGAGGAAAAAAGAAAAAAGAAAAAAAGAGTAAAGAGAAAAATAAGTCCTATTGTGAAAACCAGCTTGCTGGCGCAATTGGACATGAGCTTTGTTTGAAAACCAGGCAACTGGCGGGCAAAGTTCACAATAAGTTCTGCAATTTCATGATGGTTTCAATCTTTCATGGTTCTTCAAATCATTCTTGGTTCTATGCTCGAGTTGGATGATGTGGAATTCCTTAAGGTCCACCTTCCAACAGATCTTGTCCCATCGACTTCAACACTTTATCTGGGATCAAGATTAGAGATTATTTGAAGTGCCTTGGAGCTTGCATTCATCAATGGCAAGCCTCCTCGTTGATAACAATGGGAATACAACAATGTCTCTTGATTGTCAAATCTTGCAGGCCACTTGACTTTGACACATTCATTCATCCCTGTCAAGATGCACTGAGGTACCTTGACACTCATTTAAATTATCGGTGAGTTGTCTCGCATTGGTTAATGATTTTCATTATTGATCGGTAATCCAATGATTTCTTCCCATGCTCGACTTCGACACATTTATTCGCATGGTAAGAATTGTACCATGAATGTTGGCTTTGATGAAGACTAATGGTTTTTATGGAATCAACAACAACTTGCAGCAGTGAATTTTATTAGTTTCTTGTAGCAGCATGTTCATACTTTTGTCAATTCAATAACAGCTGCGGAAAGTGGCAGTTTCTGCAGCTATTGCTGTAGCAGCCTGCTCTTGTTTTTTGCAACTTTTTCCAGAAGGCAGTTTTGGTGCAATTTTTGCAAGAGATTGGAGCAGAAATAAAAAATTCTGAGCTTCTGGGTTTTCTCAGAATATGATAAATTGAGTATAACGCGGACAGAATTTGGAAAAAAACAATTTTTAAGGGCATTTCAGAAGGGTTTCTCAGGCAGATTTTCAATTTTCAGCATTATGGACAGAATAGGACAGATTTGAGTGTTTTTGCACAGCAGCACCTTTTCTTCATCAAAATGAAATTCTAGAAGCATGTGGCAGTAAAGAAGGTAAAAATACACAGTTTCCCATTGGAATCACTCAATTTGGCCTTAAAATGAGTCCGTGGCGTACTTTTTTGTTGCAACATTGGGCAAAATGAAGGGTGAAACAGGGCTGAAATTGATTTTATCATAACTTTCAAACCGTGCATCCGTTGGTCTTGAAATTTTTATGGAAAATGCATTAAGGAAGGGTGAATAAACACAGAAAATTTCAGAAAATTTCAGTGTGTACTTTTCAATAAATTGGCCACTTTCACCTACAGCCATTTCTCATTTTCCGGGAGATCTGTGCAACCAATGGCAGAGATTTTTCGTCAGAAGATGCATAATAATATTGATAACAACCTCAGAAAATTTCAGGGAAGTCTGATGTACCATTTGAGAGAAATTCCAAAATTCATTTTCATTCTACAATTCCACTCCATCTCACTCCACTTTCACTCCATCTCACGCCATTTTCATTTCATTTCACAAGTCCACTCCACTTTCACTTCATCACATTTCACATCCATCTTCCATATTCATACTTCATTTCTTCTTACAGATTGCATGTTGCAGCCACATCTTATTCAGCAGTTCTGACATAATTGTACAGCCTACAAAGAGATGATGATTACAGGAAATTGAAGGATTCTGTTTTGAAGACCAACAAGCTAAAAGAGGACCAAAGGAACAACATCAAGCACGGCAATTAACAAGGTCAAAATTCTGAGGTAAATTGTGAAAATTATTTTAATAGCAAAAAGTTAAAACATGAAATAGATACAATGTGTATAATCATGTGTTTCCTAAACAACCTATCATTCGAATTGATTAGCCATATCCCTTATCCAACATTCCATATCTCACCACAAGGTCATCATAAATTCTCCATCAGATTCATAGCCACTTCATTTTCCCTTATAGCTTAATCACCTCCATCCATTCACTTCCATTACACTTTGCAGCCAATCCATCTCTAAGTGCAGAAAGGTAATTCTAAGGGTGAAGCATCATTCTTCAACTAATCCATCTTCAGACATAGAGATACAGTTTCAAAATAAAGTATTAGACTCTGTAGTCAATCTAGCTTCAAGCATAGAAAAGTAATTCTGAAAGGAAGATAATCTGCACAAAGGAGGACTGTGGCTAATTGTCAGGACACAATCAGTTGAAGTCAAGTATTTGGAAGGATATCCACAAGTCAAGGAGCTACTACAATAAGAAGGGAGGCTAAATTTTATAGAGAAATTTGATGGCTTCCATAAGGAGATTACAAAATATTTTGTCAAATCTTTTGATGGAGCAAAAGAAGAGAAAATGACATGGATATTGAAAATAAACTTGACACTCCACTACAAAAGGAAGATGAAGAACTAATCTCTGAAAAGTTAACAGAGATTAGAAAATAGATTAGGGCCAAAAGAAGCAGAAAGATAAGGTTGAATGTTCTAACAGAGGTTTCAAAGCACATGGAATAAGTTTTGATGAAATTGCATGAGGACATGCAATAGTCTTGCAGTGGGGGTATGTTGAGCCTTAGAATTGCCTTCTATTTTACAAACTTTCACTTCATTTCATCATCATTTTATCACTTCATAAGCCTAAAATCAATGAAGAATGATTAGGATTGCTTAAAGGTTACATGAAATTGATTAACATATTGTATTTTCATGATTTTTGCTATTTTAACAATTTTCTGCAAAATAGCTACAGAATGCAGACATTCCGTAGCTGACCGGCGATTCTGCAGCTGTTTTACAGTTTGAGTGGGTTACAGGTGTCGTCTTGAGAAAAACCGCATATGGGCAGAATCCACATCATGCCTACATGGTTCGTTGCTCACCATGAAGGAAGAAACGAATTCTGTGTGTGGTTATGCACGTGGAAACCAAAATCAAGAGGTAGAGTTCTACCGGGACACAGACTCTACAGCTGTCTGCAGCAAAAGTACGCAGCCTTCAATAAGAGTTTTAATTCGAATAGGAATGGGAAAGACAGTAATCCCTATGTTATCTCAAGTTCTGTTATGTAATTTCATTATAAATATGACTTGGGAGACCAAGCAACGCTAGTTAGATCTTAGTTAGATTTTGGCTTTTGCTGCCAACCGTGAATACTCTGTTTTAAAGTATTTTTCTCCTTTAATGAAAAGGCATCATTCTGCTGCATGAATTGAGTCGATTTTGAATTAGATTACGTGCTACCAGGTGGTGGAGGGCCCCTGCCTCCTGTGCAGCTCTGTTCTTTTTAATTTAGATAAGTAACTCTCGTGTCATTCTTAGCTTAGTTAATTTTCTGAATTCTGCGTTTTTATGTTCATTTGTATTGAATTCTATAGTTTAGTCTCATTCTCATGAATTCTTCCAAAATATATGTAATGATGAATGGGAATTAACTGTGGTATTTTAGGAGTTTAATTGTGTTTTCATTTCAAACTGTGTTTTCTGCCAATTTGCATTAGATAGTACAGCCAGACTTGTTTTTGTAATATGCAATAGACTAGTTGCATGATTAATTTAGTCATAACACTCTGGAGGTTGTTTGCATTTAGTTTTAACTCTGTCAACATACTTCAAGTTTGATAATGGCATCAACTCTGTTTACTGTGTTTTAAGTAGATTAGTGGCACACTAGCTTAGTTTTAGTTCATTTTGTTTCAAGATAGATTAATAGCATTCTAGCTTAGTTGTAGTCACTGTATTTTCAGATTGATAGATTGCACTCTCACCTAGTGTTATCCATTGCATTTTAAGTAGTAATAACTGTTAACATTAAAACTCACAGCCTTCATTATTTACAAAACTTACTTTTGTTCTGAATCTATATTGATATATCATCACATGAATAGAGGTCAGTCATATTAGTTTAAGGCTTTGATTATCCTGCAAATCTTTTATGAATTCACCAATAGCCTTTTTCCCAAACATTATTCTAGAAAATCTCTAAATTTCTGAATAAGGCTTAGTAGTGATAAATCAAGTTGCAGAATAGAATAACTTCGGCATCATAGGTTAATTTAGATTTTTGTAATATTATGAGTTGATTGTTTAGTTAGGAGAACTTCATTTACACTTAGCATTCCATTTCTCAAGTTCATTTCAAGTTCATGTTGTGATTTGTTTCTTTGCCATAGAGTCATTATCAAGCTTTGTATTTGTTGTTTGCTAGTCATAGTTTAGGTTTGATTCTGTTTCAGTATTTGCATTTGTCATTTGTCATCTATAGTTTAGGCTTCACTCTGTTTTGACCAATAGTTTTCCTTCATTAGCACTTAGTTCTTTTCCTTTTCAAAATAAAATCACAAAACCAAAAACATCATAAAAACACTAAACACAACGAAGTAGGAAGAGGTTACTTAGGCACATATAGTGCACCACACTTCAGCAGTTTACTGACCCTGGTTGACAATTAAATGAGCTCAATTTAGGAGACTAGGTTGAGACCAAACACAGGGTTTATTAACATGTTTATTGGTTTTTACAGGATTTAGTGGTGGTTCTACAGGCCAGAGGAATTCTCCCAATTCATAATGAAATATGGCCAGAAGATGAGGGCCCTCATGGTCCAAAAAAAGGAAAAAATAACGAAAAAGGGTCGCTGACAGGGTTTGTTTTCACAGATTTGACCAGTGCTCCATAAGCGATGTTATATTAAGAAACCCTCCCGCTTTGATGAAACCTCCTGTCCATAGCAAAGGGAAAGACGATGAAACCTAAAGATCAAAGGTTAAAAACGAGAATCAAAGATAAAGAGATGGAAGCGCAAGATTAAAGGTTAAGGGTTTAATCCTACAGTTTTAGGGTTTATACGCAGTTAAAAGATTAATTATAGAGAATTAAAGTGAAAGCCATCAAGTGTTTCAAGATTAAATAGGTTGATACATCAGATTTGGAGGATTAAACGTTCAAATCCCACAGTATTAAGAAGCATAACACGACAAAGAAGGCTGAGAAACAAAGGAAAATGATGATTTAAAAGGTAAATACAGTCAGCAAAGGACAATTAAAGACCGAAGAAGAATGAAAAAGGCTTAAACAGCCTTAAAAACACAAAATCACAGTTAAATCGGTGTTTTAAATGTATTAAGACAGATGGATCAGTAAAGGAGCCTCCGAATGCCACATCATTGAGGCTATTACTCCTCAAAATGCCACCTACCAGTTGATTTCACCTAAAAAGAGTGCATATTAATTACACAGTCAAAGATATTTCCAGAGAAAGCTAAGAATTAATTGCAAGCCTACAGAAGCCTCCAAATTCAACAAAAGTGACTAAAGTTGATGAAATTCAATGTAATAATCAATTAGCAGAGTTAAAACATTTGAAAACTTCTCCCTTTGGCTCTTCAAAGGCCGAGAAGCATTTACTCTGCATTAATTGAACAGATAGGCCTTTCTTTCACTCCACCTCCTCATTCTTCTATAAATACTTCTCTAGAAGACATTGTACAGGTTGGTCTTTGAATACTCATTGAATGCAAATAGCTATTGAGGCTACTGAAGCTCTGTTTGTAATAGAAGAAAGATAGGTTGAGATGATAACTTTGAAGCTGTAAAGACCCACTGGACTTGAAGATTGTAACTGGTTTGGACATCAAATATACAAGTTGATTTATGGGATCCTGTTCTATGTCAATGGTGATGTTTTTCTTATTGTAAATTGTTATTTTTCTCATTTTTTCCATACTTCCCATCTTTTCTGATAAAGAACAAAAAATATAGATTAGGATTTACTGTCAAGTACCCTAAATCTCACTGATAAATCTTTATCTTTATTTGTTCTGCTAATTGTGTATTTGAGGATAATTCAATAGAGTGTGATTAGTTAAGCAATGTTGGTGAGTCCTTGTCTTACTGAGTAAAACTTGAAATTATTTTCCTTGAAAAGTCTGCTAAGTAAAGTTGAACTAGGGAAGTCTATGGTTAGCCCTGTCCTCTAGTTTCTTCTCCAACAGTTGCTTTGAAAAGTTCCCTTAAAAGTATGTCAAAAGCAGGCTAGGTTAAAAGTCCTTACTTGATCTTAGACTATTTTTTATGTTTATCTTGAATGTTTTCCTTGAGAATATGTTGAAAGCAGGCTAAGTTAAAAGTATTTACTTGATCTTAAGCTATTCTTTGTTTTTAAATGTTTCCTTTATAAAGTATATCAAAATCAGGCTAGTTTAAAAGTACTTACCTGATCTTAGGTTTCTTTGTGTCTTTCCTTTGAGTATGTTGAAAGCAGACTAGCTTAAAATTCCTTACTTGATCTTAAGCTGCTCTTTGTTTTCTTATATGTTTACTTCTTCCACCACTTCTTAATGTTTCATACCATAAATCAACTTAAAGAGATCTGTTGACCTAGAGGACTTTCCCCATAGACCAGTCTTGAAACCTGTTGTCCAATTAAACCCTTTTGTGACTCCATAACCCAATGGATTGACACTGTTTCTTACCTATCTTATCAGTTGAACCATTTTCAACCTACTCACACCTTTACCCCTCAAAAAGACTTCCTTCATTTTAATGATATTCATCCCAACCAAAACAAACAAAAACCCTTGTGCTTTATAGCTAGCCTAATATCATTTCATAAACCTTAAAGATCATATCTTTGAAAACACTTATATAGAGAGATCCCTCTCTGAATCTAGGAGGGCTAGATCTTAAGATTCCAAAGTGGTTTTGATGTAGGCTCTGCAGCGTTTGTACTTGCCAATATTGCAAACTACGAAGACCTAACACATCTAAATTATGGGATAATAAAAATAGACATGCACCTAAAAATAGTTTGTGGGCCCAATCCTAGTGTAGGTGCTTAATTTTCACTAGGATCATGGGTTCCAAAAAATTATTATTGAATCTCAATAGATTTGAGATATAAAATTCAGTCTCAATAGATGGTAACAATCATCATCATCATGTTGAAATTAATTTTTATAACCTAACTAAATGAGGAAAAGGATCATGAAAAATAATATAATACACATATGAAAAAATAATCCACAAGTGACAAGAACAAAAGATTATAGTGAAGAAAATCTAATTGGATAAGAACTCCACTCTTCAAAGAATATTTCTTTATTCAAATGCATCACATTACGATTACAATGATGTTCAATATTATTTTTATAGTTATTAGCTTCAGGCTAGCTATTTGTTAGAAAGGTAAATCCCCTCTGCGGACAGAGGCGATCCCTCTAGCCCTAGAGTGCGTCTAACAACAAGGGAACAAGCTAAGGTGTAGGTTCCTAGCTAACGAACGACATAGGTTGGGATAGATTGTCCTACCTGGAGTCCAACACAATTGTCACAAGATCTAGTAGTGGCGGCCTCTTGATCTCTGTCCTGACAGGTCGTGGTCCTTCAGCAATGGTACTCATATTCTTGCACAAAGATCAAAGACAAGAGAAACATACAAGAAAATAACTACATTCGTAGCCAACTAGTCAGTCAAAGAGGACTAAACACATTGCGTAAAATAAACCATATTAACACAAGATGGGAACCAGACAATAGTCATGTATATATAAATAGAAGAAAGAGATTACAACTGGAGCCTTGACGTCGCAACCTCCTTCAACGGGGTTCAGTCGAAGCACATCTCTAAGGATCATTGGGAATTAGGATGAGGCGAGGACACAGGCCTAAGCTCTCTTTCGACAAAGGTCTCTTTCTATGCTCTATCTCACTAGAAAATGTTCATAAATTTTCTTTAGCTATTCAGCTATAATATGTTCAGTTAGTGCATCAATGGAAGATAGTTTTATTGATAGAGGGAAAGGAGGAGGTTAGAATCCCTACAATAGTGGAAGGGAGGACTTATCCTTTGGGAGGTTTCTCCAAAAGGTGGAAACAAGAGGCCAAAGGAGGGTGGTCGTAGTTATTCAGTCAAACCACTTAGGATGACTCACCCACGAAGTTTTTTATCATGGAAAATTCGCCTCTATATTTAAACAACATTCCAAAAAAATCTTGGCATGGGTAATGCACCGGAATAGAGTGCCAATGGGTGTGGGGCCCAGTGTTAATCTTCCTCATTGGCGCGAGGGAATAACGGGCTACCAACGCCAATGCAAGAACATGTGTTTTTGATGGTCTGCTCAGGAAATTTTCAACAGAAGGAATGTTTTCCTCCTGGAAAGGGATGTAATGATGGTCTTTTCAAGGCATGACACTTATTATTAGTCATAGAAATGATCCTCCAATATGATGGATGGGGATTGCAGGGATGGTGACAAATTTTTTTGTAACAAATTCCCCTTAAAGCATGAGGTCCAAGAGAGAGGGAGGGGTGAAATGCTTTATGAGAACGCATTCGAACCAAACACCATTGACAGAAGACCTATAAGTACAAATACAACTGATATCTCTGATACATGAACATGTGGCATGGGTGTAGCCATCCATAATAGAGTACATAAAAACTGAGATCCGAGGTATGGACATAGCCATCCAACAGTAAGGATCAATAAATAGAATCCAGTATGGTCGCAACCATCCAATCAAAAGAGTCATGCATAAAATTATGATAAACCATAATATCCTGCAACCTAGATTTTATCATACAAAAACCAGGTTCTAGCACTCCATCTCGACCCGAAAAAGTACAAATTCAAGCATGTGAATATGTGAGTTGAAGTCGAACATGCAAGAAAGTCACCTGATTACCAGCCAATGATGAAAGTTGTTAATGGGCACGAGAGAAACCACCAACAATGACAATGGCTCTCAAGGTACAACATGTACAATCCATGGAATGTGAACAGTGATATGGCGTCGAACACCTACATAATCACTCGATCGAAGGCCAATGCTGTGGACCTATCGTCGAATACGAAGAACTTGCCATTGAGGCATGCAAGCTCCAAGGTACCAGTAAGGAGTCTCTAGATCAACTTCTTGGATAATGAGCTGAAGTCAACAGGAAGTGACCCGGTTGAAGGAGGGCCATAATGTTTCCCACATCATCGATATGAGACAGAGGAACATGATGATAGTGAATCAGGACCGAACAGAGGATCAAAGAAAGGTTGAAAACTACAGAGGCAAACTTCTCTTGAACATATCAACAAAATGACTCTGGATTTGGCAGTATTTGACATCAAGGGGTCTGAGGTCATGATGACATGAAAAGAGAAGATGAGAGGTCAAAACATATTACCCAATGAGATGTGCCCAACCCGACACGAATGCAGATGAGTGTTATGTTCAAGAGTGACATACTGCCGACATGAATAAAAATTGGTTCCATTTTCCCCCACTATTTCTAGCGAGTACCCCAGTTATTTTTGAAAAACAAGCTTGAAGGGGATAACATATGCTTGTATTGTAATTTTTTCCTTTGGAAAAATCCATTCTATTACATTTTATGAGCCCTAGGAAGGAGGAACTTGGGTAACGTCATGGTGATGATTTCCGATGTCATCAGGGTTTAACGAGTCTGACAAAGGAATAACTCGACATCTTTTCATGTTTAGAGAGTTTGAAAAGAAGTGGAAATGAAAAATCCATCAGGTCCCTTTTCGTAAATAGTCCCTCAGATCCTAAAAGGTAGAAAATGATGTTTGAGAGAACCTCTTAGTCGCGATAGGATAAGGTATTCCTTTTTCGTAAATAATCTATCCCAACCCAAAAAAGGGGTAAACGTATATTGGGTAGATATTGTTTTATAGCCATTTAATGACTTCAAAATGACAAAAGTCTCGACGATATTTTCAGTTTTATAGAGTCAAAAAAGAGCTGAAAGATGACTCCATCAGCGACTTTTTCATGTTTTTAGCAAGTCCGAAAAAGTATAAAATACAACTCGTTACTTCATCGCTATCTCATTAAAAACCTGTTGCTACACAAGAGACAAACGTAAAACCCATTTCTCGAAATAACATAATGTAATAATCAAAAAACATGTCTTAAAACCTAATTAGGGTTTCAAAAAGTTATAAAATGCCAAAAAGGGTAAAAATAATTACTTTTCACTTTTTACCTCTTATGGAGCAATAGCTACCCTTTTTAGACTGTGATTTTGCGGCATCGATAGCGAGAAATCTGGCAGATCAATCTAGAATCCGTCAGTTCCAGGTAAGAGCCAACAACCTTCCCTACATTTTGATTCCTTATTTAATACCTGCAACCCAATTTTATGCATTCATGGAGGAATTTGGAAAATTTTAGGGTGCGACGGTTGGCGTGGGTATGAAGCATGAACACTAGTAGAAAATGATGAAATTAATGACTAGGTGACTAAAAAAGTTAGTCACTGCAATTATTTCAAGTGAAATACTACTAAATTTGAGAAATTTTAAGTGACCGAACTAAAAATGACTAATCTAGTCTAGGGATAAAATATACGACTAGATAATAAGTGACTAAACTAAAAGCGACTAACTTAAATGACTAATTTAGTCTAGGGATAAAATATACGATTAGATAATACATGAATAAAGTAAAAGTGACTAACTTAAATAACTAATTTAGTCTAGGATTAAAATATATGACTAGATAATAAGTGACAAAATTAATAATGATTAATACAAATGACTATTATAGTCCAAGAATAAAAATATGACCAAATAACAAGTACAAAAAGTATATGAATTATTCATTTATGTTAGTAATTTTTAATCGTATCACTCCATAAATGAAAATTTGCAATTTTGATACTGAAGTGTTACATTTCACTAAAAGAGTCTCTGAATCCATCTGCAATGTTAAGATTTAGAGACAAATGGGTCTTTGAGTCCATCTATAGTGTTAAAATTCCGAATACTCTTTTGTCTCTAAAGTTTAACACTGTAGATGGATTCATCTACAATTAACATAAATATTGCATGCATCATCTATCTACTTTACACCAATGCCTTCATTATAGTTTTAGTAAAGGTAATATTTAGAAAGTCAAATTAATATGTATATTTATATTTCTTTGGCCATAAATTTTAATATTTAAACTTCATTGATTTATGTTAAAAGTGTGACTCTTGTTTTAAATCTAAGGTCAAATATTCATATTTACATTTAATGAATAGATAAACATAAGATTTCTTTTTGTAATTCGATATTCATTCATATGGTGAAAAATATGTACAACCAACAAAGAAAAAAAAAAGGTGGTCTCACCCCGACTAGGTTTGTTGACCAATGTTGGCAACAAGTGACAAAAATACAAAAATGAGGCTAAGGACAACATCCATAAATGAGAGGGTCAAAGACACCAAAATACATGTAATACATAAAAAACACATGAGAGCATACTAGTCATCCGACGTAATGGAAGCTAGGTTTTCCAGGGTTGTTCCTAGAGGGGGTGGTGGATGGAAGTTGCAATGGATGTGCCCTTCGAAGTGTGCGACCCAAGTGTCCAACTTTTCCACTTTTTCTACAAGGTGATTTTGGCCTCGCTAGACCACCACCAATACTCGCTCCCTAACCTGGCATTGGAAGTAGTGCATCCTATCCAAAGTGGCCATAAACTCAACATGCTCCTCCCTATGAACCCATTCCGCTGCGTCTACCCGATCTATCAGAGTTTGAATTAGGTCCCAACATTTTTCTAGAAAACAATGTTGAATTTACCGCGGGCCAGGAGCTACACGCCTACAAGTTCCCCATTTAGTTGTTCCTCCTTGCTTTCCACCACCTTGATGCTGCATTTGTTGTGACCTTACACTTCCACCACCATGGGAGGCTTGTTTTCCTCCACCATGACCACCTCGCATTCCCACACCAACAAGATGGGAGTGACCGACGGTCTTACCACCTCGGCGCGCTCCAATCCTACCACCACTATTTCCATATCATTTGAGCCAACAGATTCTTGCTTGGACGAGGGTGAGGATTTCCTGTGCCGTGAGGATGGTCGCATTGTGATAAAACTAGGAGGGCCATCTCCAACCGTTATCAGATTCTATTCTACTAGAACTTTCCCCTACCACCACACCCAAAAACCAGATCTCTCTTCACCCTTAAATTTCCTTAGGAAACCACACATTATGTCCCAACTACCATCTTGCCACCAGTTGGGAAACTCGGCAAGAACCCGAACAACTGGAGAAGGAGAAGGTGGGAGGAACATGCCCCAGGCTGACGCTTCCTAAGAAACTTCACACAACCCACACTAGGATATCAACTCTATGTATTCCAAGGTGACTCTCATGTCGCCACTAGACACCAGGAACCCCTCACAAAACCACCAGGCACACCAATTTCCAAACCAATCACCAGAAATAGAGAATTCCACATAGAAGCAATGCCACCCCCAACGATACCTCCTTCAATACCACCTTCTTGCATCTCTATCAAACCGACAACTCACACATACTAAAAACCATAGAAGACCAAAATAAAAATTTCCCTCGTTGACACGTCTTAGTGTTCAGGATTTCTATTTACTAGGCATTCAAATGAAAATAAAGTGGAAAACGTGAGCGAGGGAGGATTTTTTAAATTTCCTTGGCACCTATATCTGCTACATATATCTATCTACATTTGGGGTTGTCTTGGCAATAGAAGGAGTCATGAGAAAATATATAGAAAAGGAGGTTCTATGAAACGTTGTGGTAGGTGTTCGACATGTTCGGGATTTCTATTTACTAGGCATTCAAATGAAAAAAAAAAGTGGAAAACGTGAGCGAGGGAGGAATTTTCTGATGTCCTCGGTGCCTATTGTTGCTATAGATATCTATCTACATTTGTGGTTGTCCCTAGTAATAAAAGAAGTCAAGAGAAAAGAGATAAAGAAGGAGGTTTTGTCAAAAGTGGTGGCAGGTGTTCATGGATGGATCGTGACAAGAAGCCCAAAATCCAAGTCCACCCCAATGATAATGGAGATGTGAACCCCAACTCCATAGGTGTACTCATTCTCATTCTTCTAGTTATTCTTCTATCTTTCATTTATTTCTACATCTGCTTGTTTCTATTAGTAAGGCCTCCTATATTGGCAGTTGATTGAGTAGAGAAGTTGTGCATACAATAGGGATAGATCAGTGACACTTATTATCATTCTCTCCATGTTTCTTTTAGGGTAAATGACAAGTGAATGTTGCAATAAATGCTATGTTCTTCCTTTTTTGGGTGTGTATCAATAATTTTTTAAGGTTTCATTTCAACTCTTCCTAAGATGTCGGGTGCCATCACTTGTGGGAGAAATGGCTTGGAAGGATGCATCACACTTAGTTTTTGGTTAACCCATAAATTGCACCTCACCCAAACCTCTTATTTATGCCTGTGCATAAGTGAGTCTTGATGGTTGGCCTAATTACATGCCACCATATTCACTAGATAAACATGGTCTCGTTGAATTTTTTTACTTATTTTGTCAGCTATGATCTACCATTTCAAAATTGTATCATGTTCCCCACCTCTATTATGACTACTTGGGCACACTAGTACCCTTGAGTTTATGCAACTATGTGGTAAAATTATGGATGCTAGTTTTTTAGTTATGTTGTCAGTAAGGGTAATTGATGAACCATGTGTCCCTCACTTTTAGATTTACTTGATTGACAATGAAGTGTGAAACTTTATCAAGGGAATTTAAGTGAAGTCATTTATATTACAGATGGAATTATTACATTAGATCAAAATTGGGTTTTTTTATCATCCACGTAAGTTCTAATTTGCTCATCAATATTAGACTTATTTCACAATTCCTTTGAAGTATATATCAGTGGTTTGACTTTTTTTCATGCACATATATACAAATGTCAAAAAGCGATGACAGTGAGAAGTAACTACATACAATAAACTAACTCTGCATCCAAATTCAATTATTTGTTGGCTATTGAATTTTTCTTTATCATCACTTATGACAATGAGAAGTAACTACATATGATAGGATGCAAAGTTATCCCTCAAACCAATGTAGAGATGAAATTATTTATTGGTTATTGAATTCTTATTTTAATCACTTACAATAACTGACACTGTACTTGGACTTTCTTAAGGAAAAACATCTTCACTTCCATAACTCGTAGGACTCCTCAAAATATTTTCACTTCCATCAATGACGATCCCTTTTAATATCAGTGTTTTATGTATTCCTCCAATCAACTCTTGATAGTATATATATCTTTTATCCCCTAGAAAGACATACATATTGGCTATATCCAAGCCCCATAGAACATACAAATACCTGCAAGCACCAAATCTAATTTATAGTAATATGGATCTTTCTCAACAAGAATTTATTGCATGGGCACCGTTGAGCCAAAAATACTACATGTAGTTTCCAAAAGACTAAAATCATCAAATTAAATAATTGCATAGTCTAAATTTCGTTATGGTAGTCAACTTGAGGTTGCCAATCTATGGTGCATTTCTCAACTTTAACCAAATCATTAAGATATCAAATATTAGAACTTAGTCATATGCAAACTCAATATTCAAAATAGTTGGGCTTAGTATTGATTGGAATAGTTGGGGTTAGATTAGTTTGTGCTAGTTTAGTATTCCATTTGACATGATCTAGAACTTAATTCTTTTGGTTGGGTTTTTCTAATTCTTGTTGATTTTTTTTTATTTTATTTTTTTTTGTTAATTATATCTTTTTTGTTTTTGTTATTTTTTTTTAATTAGACACTAGTAAGGCTACATCATGATCCAAGAATAACATCTAAATTAAAAAAAAAAAATTAAACCAATCACTTAACCTCTACCAATATTCAGCTCCTCGAATTTTGAATTTTGAATTTTGAGTGCGACACGCCTCAAATTTTTGTGAATTTTTTATTTTGAGTGGCGGCAATATTCAACACCTCGAATTTTTTATTTTGAGTGGTGGGAAGCATCGTATGAGTTTCTAAGGGATAGAAACTACAGTAAATATTTCACTGTTACACCATTTTTTGGTCATCTAACCTATTATTATTAGATGAACCCAAGTACACCATGTAAGACGAATTTTACCCTAAGTAAAATTGCTCTCACCATATAAAATAACTCATGTGTTTATATTTCCTGGTCATATTTAACCCAAAATAAGGAACTTAATTAAATAAATCCTTATTTATTTAATTATTCCCTAAGAACAAGTTATTTAAATCATTATTTAAATAATATTCTTAGTTAAATTTGACTAAATCATCCATAAATAATTAAATAAACCATTATTTATTTAATTATATTCCCATCACTTCCCTAAAATGATAAACAAACCATTTATTTATTTATTATTTATAAATAAAGGAATTGACCCAAGTCAAGAACCCTTTTCCCTCCAACAAATATAATAAAATATTCCTAAAGGGTGCTTCTAGAATTCAATTAATAATATTTTATTCATGCACCAAGTTCTAGACCGCCCCAATATTTTGTTATAAATAGGGGGGTTTTCCCCATTCATTAGTCACCTTCATTGCATTAGATCAATTTGGATCTACTCTTGGTCACCATTTTCCATTTTTGTTTTATGAACTCCCATTGAGTTCCATGTTTGTTTTTCTACACCCATAAGAGAGAGAAATGTTAAATCTGAAACACTAAGTACTTTCAAGAACCCATCCCACTGAGGACCGGAAGACACCTTTCTTGTTTTCCTCTCAGGTGCCCCATTCTTTAATATAATACAAAATTCTTTTAAATGCATTCTTCTTGTCTTGTCCATTGGATTTATGAAGCCATGTTATATTTTATCTGCTTAATGTCTTTTGTGCTTAGATCTGAATTTTTGCAGCAAATTTAAAGATATTTTGCAGCCATAATCGATGTTAGGGCTATTTGTTATGCGTAGCTAAAGTGATCTTTTACGATGAAAGAATCATACTAACAATTGGCGACTCCACATGGGTTTTCTTTTGCGACCGCTGTCATTTTATCTATTCCTGCATATTTAGTTGTTTCAGACCCTAGAGTTTCTCTTCCATTTTTTTTTCCTATTTTTATGGTGATTTTCACCCCTAAAACCCTTAAACAGTCAATTTTTTAACTTCCGTGTGTTTCTGGCCTTATTGCGCAGGTGACAAACATCATCCACAGTTGAGACAACAAATTTTTCTGAAATCTGTCCCCGAGAGAGCCGGATCTGCAGGTCGCACTTATCGGCCCAAAAAGTGCGACCTAAGCCTCAGGATGCACTTTTCTGCCCCAAACCTGCGACCTGGACTGAAAACAGGTCAAGACATGCGACCTGCCATTTTTCTGCAAATTTTTCAACACTTTTTCTGGGTTTGTCTGAAGCTTCTGTCAGGGTTTTCCAACCTCTGTCTCTGCCCGTTTGGACCTGTTTCTGATCTACTTCACTCAACTAAGAGGGAATCTTGCCCCTTAGGGCTCTAGTACCCTCCACTTTTTGTGGACGAGTCTTTACTGTTTCGGAAGTCTTAATTTCTAGAGTTTCAGCCCTCTTTTTCTCTGATCTGATACCTCCTTTTCAGATCCCTTTAGATTAGCTCTTCTCCCTCTCAAAACCACCTCTTATCGTTTTGTTTGGGTTCATTTCTACGGCCAGTACCTTGTCTCTTCTATTTTTAGCTAATTTCCTCCTTTTTAGCAGCAACCTTGCCTCTGCTTATTTGTTGTTCGCTGCACCACTTTTCAGCAGATTTACCCTTTAGATCCCATTCCCTCCGGACCTTTGATCTATTGGCCTCTTTTTAGCATGCTTTGCCTAGTTTTTCCCCTCTTATAGACTAGTTTTGAGAGACCCGCCTTCTTGGGTTATATTGTTGCATTTTTAGTTGTTAATTTTCTGTTCTTTTCGTCTTATTTACTGTAGATTTCTTTTCCATTACACAGCACACTCTTTCTTTTACTCTCAAAACGTCTGGGTTTAAACAATTAAAATTAACGCACACCACACACTAACCCTAAGTGAAGAAGTGTCTGGTTAACACCACCTGGAAAAGACTTTAAAATCAATTGTCACTGCACCTTTCTGCCCTTGACCTCACTTGATTTTGTCCCTCCCTGCCCTTGTCGGTTTTCTTCGTCCTGTCATCATTGTGCCCCCAAGGCGCCTCTCCCGGAGACTTCTTGGCCTTCATCCTCAGTTTCCACTTGGTCGACTTCCTCCTTCCCGTCGTCATCACGTAAGTCTTTCCCCGAGTCCGCACTCTGACTCTTCCTCTGATTGTTCGGGTTCTCCCCCTCCTGGTTCTCCCCCTGTCACTTTCACCATGTCTACTTCAGGGCCTACCACCAGCAATAACCCCAGTACTACTGCTGGGTCTGTTTCCAGTGGAACCACCTCAGGACCTACCTTGACTGCCCCATTACTCCCTTATATGGCCGGCCTTAGTCTCCCCGACTTCAATCAGCTGATTAATGATCCTATCCGCCACGATGTTAGTTGGCCTGCTATGCCAACCAAGCTCCCCTCTGACATTCCCAAGTTCAAAGGCCTTGCTAGTGAGGATCCCTCCAACCATATCCAATCCTTCCATATGTGGTGTTCCTCCAATTCCATTACTAATGACTCTATTCATCTTCAATTGTTCCAACACACGCTTACAGGCGAAGCTTATAAATGGTATGTTGAACAGGCCACCTCCTCCCATACCACTTTTGCGACCATTTCCCAAGCCTTTTTATCTTATTTCTAGCTCCCTCTCCGATACGAAACTAGTACCGAGCTTTTAACCTCCTTCTGTCAATCCTCCTCAACCCACCTTTCTGCTCATGTCCAGGAATGGCGGCGCAGAAGAAGCTTATGTCGAGCTCCCCCCTTTGAAGATCGGGTTTACATGATGTTAGGACCTCACTATGTATCATTTTTACTATATATTTTGACACCACCTTACCTTTATAACCATGTTTAAAAATTATTCCATTATCGTTTTCATTCACTTTATCCAAAGGTATATAAAATCCTCTTCTTTACTATATGTTTAATCTGTTTACATATAATTCCATATTGCTCTTATATTTTATCATTAATCGAAGTAGATTGTTGCTAACATAAGTCTAAAAGATCGTAGATAAGTTATATGCTATGCTGGGAAAATCGACCATTGCTGAAACAGTCAAACTTTATTGCTGAAACAGTCGACTCCGTTGCTGAAACAGTCGACTCCGTTGCTGAAACAGCTAGCAGACACGCAAATTCCGTCATTATCCGTAATTTGCGATTCTGGAAGATTATTTTTTGGAACAATGGCAACAACATGAAGACGTGGTTACATGGATTATTCTGAAGATAGTACCCTTTTTGTATCTATTGTAACAATATCTTTTTATGGAAGAACTGAATAGCCTGTTTTAAGAAAGAAGAACAGATTTGGGATAAACATAGATTTGCTCTCATGTAATTGTAAGAGATGTCTCCTCTTTAAAAAGAGGAGACATCATCATTAGATGGGGGTTCAAGTTTGAAACTAGAGGAGAACATTGTGTTTTGAGAGAACTGGAGCTAGACTCCATTTGTAATGTATCATTTCTTTTGACAGATGAATAAAATTTCCTTTTGAGCGCTCCAATTTAATTCTTTCCCTGGGGAATCTTGTGAGAGGGAAAGGGCCCGCCTTCCTCACAAGATTCACCCGACTGTTCCTGTAGTTTTTTTAATTTCTTTATGACATTCGCGCTTTACTTTAATTCTGTCTGCTGAAACACTAGTTACACAGTTCTGTAATTTATTGAGCATTCTATTTCTTTTAACGCTGCATGTGTTTAGTACATTCATTCTTAAGAAGTTAAGAGATCTATTTCTGTTAATTGTTTGAATGTATGATTGATGCTGGGAAGCAGGTGCTGAAGGTTCCTGTACAAAGGAATAGGGTACTGTTTCCATTGATTGTCTTTTTTTTCCTGCAGTGTGATTAGAAACAGGAGACAGGTGCTGAAGGTTCCTGTTCATGGGAATAGGGTCCTGTTCTCTTGAGTTATCTTTTCTACAGAGTGATTAGTGTCAGGCAGCAGGTGCTGAAGTTCCTATTTAAAGGGATATGGTCATGTTCCTGTTATGGTTGATTGGTTTCCTTTCCTGCAGATTGATTTCCCTTTATTTGGATTCTAAACTGTAATATAGGAATTACTTATGCTATAACATAAGTAACTTCAGCTTTGATTAAACAGAGTGTGAATAATTAGATTTGTATGATTGATAATTGTGTGGCTCTCTACTACAACATTGTTTTTGCTTTTGAAATTGAGCATATCCAGTGTGTGATTGTCTTTGGAATAAACAGACTTCCTCGGGTTGACAATTTATGTGGAGCTTGAATTGTGAAAACAATTAAAGCGACCAACACATGGATTGGTTCCTTCGCTCTCTCTTACCTCCCATTGGCAAAGATGTCGCATCCCATTTTCCCCAAACCGAAGAAGCCGCCCTCCAAATCACCTTGAAGTATGACCTTATCTACGCCCAATCTAGTTATGATTATACCGTCCTTCCTGACCTTCCCAAACCCGGTGGCCCTACTGCCTTGGGGGCATCTCATTCTGCCGAAGGTATTGTTGGAACCCTGTCACATACCTCTTCACAACCTCCTCTGGGCCATGGTTTTCCTCTAGGGGCCAGCCCCTCCGACGTTTTTTCCCCTCCAAGCATCATGTATTCAGGCTACGGCATGCCTCCTCCTTTTTCCCACCCCCCTGCTTACCTTACTGCTGCCCACCCTATTCCTTATCCATATCCGCAACTTGGTGTCCCAGCTCCTCCAGCATTTGGACCTCCCACTCCCTTGCCTTCTCCACCCCCACAACCACACTTACTACCCCCTCCAGGGCAAGTATTTGCATAGTAGGGGGCACCTAATTTTCCTCCTTCTCAAAGAAGGAGAAGAGGCAATCAATCCGCTTCTGGTAATCGTGGACCCAATCCTCCCAATATTGAATCTACCACTGCCAACCATCCATAGGGCTCTCAGCCCAAGCCGGACAGGCCACTTCGCACCAATAAGCCCTGTTCGTGTTGCGGTGTTTATGGTCACTACACTCACGATTGTCCCTTATTACCACAAATGCGACAACTTTGGGATTCTCAGGCCACCATACAGGGACAACACTCCTCCCCTACTACCCCTCCCACCCCCATTACTTCTCAACCTGCTGTGTTTACCGATCCTTTCCTGCAACAAGGAGACGTGGCCACTCAACCACCTCACGTCCCGGTAACCACTCAATCTTCTCCTTCTGGTTCCTCTGATTACCATATTCTCATGATGGCTTCTGACCCACCTCTCACTGTCGACCTCAACCTTCAAACTCAGTCCCGTCAGTATTCCACACCTCCTGTTCCGTCTGTTTCTGGGTCTCCATCGTCAAGTCCTACAGAGCTTCTATCAACACCCAATGATCCCTTGCAACTCCCTCTGCCCAAAGCCGAGGTTCATCCCAAGCCTCCTAAGGGACCATTAAGCTGAAATGCTGCCTCTGGTCAGGCTTCCCATTCATACAACATAGTAGATGATCTGGCCCAATATCCTGTTGCCATTTCAACACTGGAACTCCTCCAATTGTGTCCTTCTCAAAAGAAGGCTCTACTATCTGCCGTGGGCACTGTAGATCCTGTTGATGACCAATTGATTATTTTCGATGCCCGTCAGTCAGACCATCCCCCTCTTCCTCCTTCAGTTGCTTTCCAAATCCCAGTCCAAATCCGAAACGCCAATGTTGCTCGGTGTATTATTGATGAGGGGGCATCTACCTGCGTAATGTCTGCTTCGGTTTGGAAACAACTTGGATCCCCTGAACTGGCCCCTTCCACCATCACCCTTCATGTGTGGGATGTCCATGCCTCCCAACCCATTGGCCTATTTCGTAACTATCCTATCACCCTTTCCGGCAAGACTGTTTGTGTCGACGTTGAAGTTATCGACGTCCCTCTTGACTACAACATCCTTTTGGGGCGTAGTTACACCTATGCCATGTCATCCGTCCCATCCGCAGTCCACCGCAAGATGTTTTTCCCTCACAATGGAAAGATTGTCACCATTGACCAATTAACCTCCCATGAGCCAAACTCTCATACCTCCCCTGGGTCCACCATCTCTACTGTCACTAATAAACCAACTGTTGATTCTTTGACCAATGTTTCCCCCGGCATCTACAAAGACTCCTCCTTGCTTGGCACCTTTTTCGACTCCCCTCCCATCTATGCTCCTAACTTGGTGAACGTTTGCATGATGCAATCATCTTGGGCTAACTTTACAGAGCCCACTTTGGCTAGTCAGCAACCTCAACCTCAACCAGCTCCTAGCCCTTCACCCCCGTTAGCCACCCTTCTTCCTTCTGAATCATCTTCTACCGCCACTCCTCATGGGTCGATCCCACTTGAAATCAACCCCCTTGGCACCATTCCTCCTGGCCATTTCCATGTTGGTCAGATCCCTTTCCTCGCTTCCCCTCCTGGAGCTTATTCGGTCCCTACTTTGGCCACCCTATCCCTCCCCAACTTGACCTTGGGTATACCCATCTGGTATCTTGACCCTCCAGCCACCACTCCGTCTGGTCAACCTAAACCATATATTACTTTGACCCCAATTCAACCAATCCCTACGACTTCTCTTGCTACGCTGGTACCTCGGTCACCTCAACAAGCACCGCCTCCTATTAAAACCGCTTCGAGTAAAAACGGCAAAGCTCGCAGGGGGGCATCAAAGGACAAACCTACCCCATCCCACCCTGCCCCTCCTCGGCCTCCCAAGCATCCCATCCAGTGTGCTCTGTGTGATGTTTTTGGTCACGCCACTCATACCTACCCTGAATTACCACCTCTCAAGACCATGGTTAATGAAACCTTTCCAGAATCAGACATCCCAGAAGTCCATGTCACCATACCGGATTCTACCCCTAAACTTACGAATTTGCAATTTCCATGGCCACTATACCCATCTTTTCCCCTGCCTTGATGAGTATCGTGCCTCTTTAGCCACATACCGCCAATTTGAAGCTGCCCTCACCCGTAATCCTTCTTCCCTCCCATAGGACGACCTGTCTACCATGATTACCATTTCTCCTCCCGATACCGAAATGAACGAGACTTCATCTAACATTTCCTACCTTTCCTCATCACTGCGATTCTCGGATACCAACCCCTTAGTTCCTTCCCCCAATGCTTCGCCTGATCATTCAACTGCTCACTCTGTCACCTCACATAACATCGTACCTGTGAGCCCTTCTCATCACAATCAAGAGTCTCATCCCTCTACCTCCTCAGGTGAACCTCTTCCATCCTCTCTTCCCATATTCCAGTCCAATGAAGACATCATGGAAGCCATGACCAACCTTGATTTTCCATGGGACAATATGCACCATCGTGCATATTTCCTCCCACATCAATCCCATGACCAATATGCCCTCGAATGCAAAGAATTCATTCCTAATAAAGTTGATTGGTTCAAAAACCCCATCCCTGCACCTGATGCTTTCGAAGAAGGCAATATGGCTAATATCTCTCCCACCATCAAAATCAACATTTCTGTCATGCCAGGTATTGAAGAACATATCAATATGGGCGCCCAATGCACTCCGGAAGAAATTGACGCCTACACGAAACTCTTCAAAGAATTTTGTGATGTTTTCGCCTGGTCATACTCAGAAATGCCCGGACTCGATCCTGCCATTTTCGAACATCACATCGACACATGGCTTGATGCCATTCCAGTTTGTCAAAAGTTGAGACCCATCCATCCTTCTAGACGTGAAGCCATCAAAGCTAAAATCGACAAGCTCTAGCAGGCTGGTTTCATTTACCCCATTGAATATACCACTTGGGTGTCTAACCCAGTTCCCGTCCTCAAAAAACAAGGCACCATTCGTGTTTGCACCAAATTTTGCGATCTGAAAAAAGCTTGTCCCAAAGACAACTTCCCCACACCATTTATTGACCAAATCATCGATGAGTGTGCGGGGCACGAGATTCTCTCCTTTCTGGATGGCTTCTCCGGATACAACCAAATTGTTATCCGTCGTGCTGATCAACTTAAAACTGCGTTCATTAGTCCGTGGGGCACTTTCGCATACCGAGTCATGCCATTTGGCCTTAAAAACGCCGGCGCCACCTTTCAACGAGCCATGTCTTATTGCTTCCATGACTTAGCCCATATTATCCTTGCCTATTTAGACAACCTTACCACACGTTCTAAACATCGGGCGCAACACCTTCATGACCTACGTACCATTTTTCTCCGATGTCGCAAGTATAACATTCGCCTTAACCCTTTGAAATGTGTCTTCTGTGTTCCCGCTGGTCGTCTCCTCAGCTTCATCGTGTCTAAAGACAGGATAACTCTCGACCCTTTGAATGTTCAAGCCATTCTTGAACTTCATCTGCCTCGTACCTTACGCCAGCTACAAAGTCTCCAAGGCAAAGCTAATTTTCTTCGCCGATTCATTCCTGACTACGCCACTACCGCACACGGCTTCCTTCGACTTCTTCGATCTCACACCCCTTTTGTCTGGGATACCTACGCTCAAGATTCTTTTGATGCCCTCAAGCATGCTCTCACATCTGCCCCCTTGATCTGTCCCCCTGACTTTGACCGAGATTTCATCCTATACATCTCCGCTTCAACATATTCAGTTGCGGTGTCCTTATCCAAGAGGATGATAACAATGTCAAACATGTGATCTATTATGTCAGTAAGAACCTTGCCGGTCCACTTGTGTCCTACTCGCATGAAGAAAAATTAGCACTAGTTGTCATGTTCTCGGTCCAAAAATTGTGTCATTATATCCTCATACGTTCCACCAAGGTTGTGACTGATTCCAACCCCATGGCTTTCCTATTGAGTCGCTGCATCTTCAATGGGAAGTATGCCCGTTGGGTCGTTATTCTCCAAGAATTCGACCTTGAATTTGTCACCCCAAAAAGTAAGAAAGGTTTAGTCCTAGCTGAACTCATTTCTGGTTTACCTACCCGGACGCAAGATACTCCAATTAATGATGCTCTTCCCAATGAACATTTGTTTGCCATCACCACCGACGATCCTTGGTACGATGACATCCTTACTTACTTGCAAACCCAAAAGTTCTCCCTTCACCTTGATCATGATGCTCGACGACGTATCCGACACCAAGCCTCTCGCTACCTTCTAATCGGCGATGAACTTTATCGTCGCGGTGTAGATACTGTCCTTTGTCATTGCCTCACCCACGCTGAAGCCGAGCAAGTCCTAAATGCCTGTCATAGTGGCGCTTGTGGTGGCCACCTTTTCGGCCTCGCCACTGCCCAAAAAATCATGCGTGATGGGTATTTTTGGCCTTCTCTCTTCAGTGATTGCATTGAAGTAGTCAAACAATATTCCAATTTCCAACATTTCGTCCCCAAGGCGCGAGCTCCTCCCTCTCCTCTCCATCCTGTCGTCACAACTGGTCCTTTTTGTAAATGGGCCATCGACTTTATGGAATGTCGACCTCCATCTGTTGGTAACCACAAATATATCATCGTGGCGGTTGACTACTTCACTAAATGGGCCGAATCTATGCCTACGTTCAACAATACGGTAGCCACGGCAGCCCTCTTTTTCTTTAACCATGTCATTGCTCGATTCGAAGTTCCAAAACAGTTAGTCTCGGACCATGGCCGACATTTCGAAGATCAGATTTGGTATGAGCTCTCCTCCTTATTGGGTTTTGAACACCAATATTCATCTTCTTATTACCCCCAAGGTAATGGCCCAGTTGAAGCAGTCAACAAAATTCTTAAAACCATGCTTCAACTAACGGTGAATAAACAAAAAACCAATTGGCATCTCATGCTCTTCCCTGCTTTGTGGGCTTATCGTACTTCTGTTAAAACCACCACCGGTTTCACTCCTTTCCACCTTGTCTTTGGCGAGGAGGTAGTCTTACCAATCGAATGTGAAATCCCTTCCCTTCATTTGGCCGTCGAACTTCTCCCTAATACCCAACCTCTAGAACAACGACTTATCATACTTGAGCACGCTTCTGAAGATCGTCGTGTTGCATTACAAACTCTTGAAGCGGCCAAAAAGCGCACCAAAGCTCAGTATGACTGAAAAGTGCATCCTCGCACCTTTCATGAAGGTGACCTTGTTCTAGTATATGACCAGGCCCAGGATACCCTCGATCATGGGAAGTTCGACTCATTATGGCTCGGTCCTTACATCATCAGTAAAAATCTTTGGAAGGGGGCATATCTTTTAGAGGACTTTGAAGGCCACCCCCTTCCTAATCCTCGCAATGCACTCTATCTCAAGAGGTATTACCTTTAGCATTTCCCACTCGAAATGCATGTTTTAATTTCTTGTAGATAGCTAGCATATGTTTGTTTTCATCCGTCACTACTTCACCAGGACACATGTTGTCCATGAAGTCTTCCTTTCCTCCTTTTTCAAATCGGATTTCCTCACTTACAACACTTTTCCTTGGGGCACCACTTAGCCTCCATATTTATTCTTGTCTGTGTCAATTTCCATCATGAGATACCATTTCATACTCATGTTTTTCGGGTCCCCCTTGGACCTTTCATCATTTCAACATCATCATTAGTCTTCGTCTGGGTACCTTAGATCCAGCCCCTTTTCAACATGTTCGCAATACGTATACTCGGTGGTCCAGTGATGCCGCAGCAGTTATTGGTGATTCTCGGGCATGTGTGAGATGTCTCAACCCTCATGATGGGGTGGCCCTGCAAGTAGCCCCCCACATGCCCGGATGACTTCATTCTCGTCCTTGATGCAACTCCTCTCATTTGATAATATCGGCTTCAACCGCTTGCAGCGCCATTTTCTATTCACATGTCTCTGTCAGATTTTGAGAGCCCTTCCCCGTGTGTCAGGGGCATTTGGGTATATTTGTATCTCATGTACTACCATATTACTGTATAAGTCTTGAAGATTATTCCAAGCATCACATGTATGTGGGATTCATCCTATGATTTATCTGGCTCATGTTTCGGCTAGCACATGCTTCATTATTGCGTTCTGTGGTTTTCCGGGTGCCTTACTCTTTGTACTTATTGCGTTCCATGGTTTTCCAGGCACCTTATTCTTTGTACTTTGTCTCGGCGGGCATAGGTATGCCTCCCCCGCCGCCTTTAGCATAGGTACCACTTCATAAACTAGAGACTTGTTGCACCTATAAGTCTCATCTCCTTAGGGTCTAGTCCTTTTGCACATCAGACAACCTTACATTTCTCTCTCTCACTTCCCTCTCGATATCTAGTGATTGAGTTCTTACAACGTACTTTGGTGATACGATTTGCTCCTAAAACTCGTACGTTGGGGGGCAATCTGTTACACCATTTTTTGGTCATCTAACCTATTATTATTAGATGAACCCAAGTACACCATGTGAGACCAATTTTACCCTAAGTAAAATTGCTTTCACCATATAAAATAACTCATTTGTTTATATCTCCTGGTCATATTTAACCCAAAATAAGGAACTTAATTAAATAAATTCTTATTTATTTAATTATTTTCTAAGAATAAGTTATTTAAATCATTATTTAAATAATATTCTTAGTTAAATTTGACAAAATCATCCGTAAATAATTAAATAAACCATTATTTATTTAATTATATTCCCATGACTTCCCTAAAATGATAAATAAACCATTTATTTATTTATTATTTATAAATAAAGGAATTGACCCAAGTCAAGAACCCTTTTCCCTCTAACAAATATAATAAAATATTCCTAAAGGGTGCTTCTAGAATTCGATTAATAATATTTTATTCATGCACCAAGTTCTAGACTGCCCCAATATTTTGTTATAAATAGGGGGGTTTTCCCCATTCATTAGTCACCTTCATTGCATTAGATCACTCTGGATCTACTCTTGGTCACCATTTTCCATTTTTTTTTATGAACTCCCATTGAGTTCCATGTTTGTTTTTCTACACCCATAAGAGAGAGAAATGTTAAATCTGAAACACTGAGGACTTTCAAGAACCCATCCCACTGAGGAGAACCGGAAGACACCTTTCTTGTTTTCCTCTCAGGTGCCCCATTCTTTAATATAATACAAAATTCTTTTAAATACATTCTTCTTGTCTTGTCCATTGGATTTATGGAGCCATGTTATATTTTATTTGCTTAATGTATTTTGTGCTTAGATCTGAATTTGTGCAGCAAACTTAAAGATATTTTGTAGCCATAATCGATGTTAGGGCTATTTGTTATGCGTAGCTAAAGTGATCTTTTATGATGAAAGAATCATACTAACATTGACTTCTCGGAATCAAATTGGATACTCTAAAACCCGCCTTCAATCTGCATGAAAGGCGTCAGAATTTGAGAAATCTACAGATAGGTCTAAGGATCAATCCTTTCTGCCTCAATCTGAATGGAAGGATATCTACTAGAGTGGTGTTGCCACCCGAAATCCTGTCGCCCAGCATGCTCCATCTCCCATCACCCGGAATCCTGGCGCGATGGAAAAGTTACTTGGGCAGACGTTGTAGTGGGGGACAGGTGTCAGGGTGCGATAGGATGGGCGGTTGGTTAGTGGGATGTGGGATCGGTAGGTGACATCACAACCTTTTGTCGTGTAGTGGGCGGGTCGTTGGATCGTCGGGTTTGATCGAGGCTGTTGGATCATATAGATCAACGACCACGATGGACGGGGGAGCCGTGAAAATAGAGTGGGGAGAATGTATGGGAGAAGGGAAAGGGGCCTAGAGCAGGGCGTCGAGCCATGGTCATGTGGAGGGGACAGGTGATCAGGGTGGAGGGATAAGGGGCTAATCAGATCTGCGGGGGAAGGTTATAAAGAGAATGCAGGATTTTAGTGGAAATGTCGATGTGATGAGAATGCCCGATGCAATGGGGCTCGCGCCTGGCCGCGGGCATAGGTTATATGGTGGAAGGGGCTGGGGCTCAAAACCAAAGGGGCTTAAGGCCCAAATTTTTATGAAAGAGCGGATATAGGCATTAGAAAAAGGGTTTTTTATCTTTTTAAAGCTTCTGATAGGGAAAAGAGGTTCTTAAACCATTACAAAAGGTTTTTTAATGGTTTAAAAAGGGGTTTTTAGGGAAAATGAGGATTTTTAGTGAGGGAAAAGTGGGGTTTTTAGAGGAAAATGAAGGATAAATAAGGGGAAATGAGGGCTATGAAATGATGAAAATGGGGTTGCTTTAGAAAACAGTTTGAAGGGAAAAGTAGATTTCTTGGTATATTTTCTCAATGAAACAGCAGTGAAGATTACATTTTGAGTTTATGCATCATAAGAAGGCTTCAAGAATGAGCAATTTTGTATAAAAACAATCTCTTGAAGGCTCAGGATTTGTTTTAGCCATTATTTTCTATGACAAAAATTTACTGATGGCTAACATGTTCTAATGTTTCAAACTTGTATGCTGCAGATGTTGGAACATGAAGACCCAATAGGATGTCCCCCATAGGCAGAAGAATGATGAGGGAATTATAGGCTTCTCTTTATGAAGAAGGAGCAGATAATGAAGAGGAAATATCCTAGAACCTAGATGCACTAACCACTGGGATTCTAGAGTATGCCCATGTTCATGATATCCCTCGACGCTACCAAAGGCACATTATGGGGGTCTCAGACTGCATCCATTGGTTGCTTACTCGAGTTATCCGAGAAGTGACTTGTTATCACAAGCATCACGCTGATTAGTCCAGTTTCGTTTTAGTTTTGCAGTTTTTGTTTTTGGGACCTACGAGTCTCTTCTATACTAGAACAAATATTTTTTGTATTATGATGTACTAAAACACTTTGTATATATATGTGCTATTTTTTCCTGTTAAATGTATCATGGGATGATGATCATGATTTTAAAAATTTCGCACATATCTATCTAGAATAATGCATCTATTAATTAAAACAAGATAAGTAGGAAAATTGCTCACAAAGAGCACACAAAAACCAAACTGTACATTAATGTACAAAAATGTAATGATGATGGTTTAATTTTTTACACACGCTTGAAACACGGGACTCTGCTTGAAAAAATTTTGCATGCCCCTAGCATGGTGACTCAATTTGAGGTACATGCCCCCAAGCTTCAGTGCGTTCACTTGAGTAGATTGTTGGTTACTAACAGGTGAATGGAGTGAAGGTTCGGTTATGAGATCAAGTGAAAGACTCGAATGAGATTTTACGAGACCCAATCAAAAGATCAAATTGAAAGGGAAATTATTTCATTTTTTAATGAGGTTTGCACACTAAAAGAACTATCATCATAGAGGCCTAATTCATTTTTTAACGAGGTTTACATAGGAAAAGAACTATCTTCATGACACCTTGTTTCATTGTTTAAGGAGCTTGACACAAGAAAAGAGTTTTGCTTGGAAGATCTTATTTCATTTTTTAAGGAGCTTTACATAATAAAAGGAACTATGCTCTGAGGACCTTGTTTCATGTTTTAAGGAGCTTCACACAAGAAAAGGAAGTATGCTCCAAAATTATTGATCATGGCACATAAGAGGTCATGGCTTCCAAGAGGTTCTCATTTGATGGGAGAACAACACTCTGGAAATCGGGGTCCAATGCTCCCAGGACACGATACACTACATCACTGATATAACCATCAATGGATGCAGGCATGGAACATGTTGCTATGTAATTAACCTGGGGTGGAGATGATATCGTCGGAGTGTAAGGACCATTAAGGGATGATGGTTGACTAGGTGTCACATTAGGACCAATGAATGAAAGTTGATCAATGGTCACAATTCGACCTTCATGCGGAAAATAGATCACATGAAAGAGAGAAGAGACAAGCACTCCCATGACATAATTATAGTCATGCCCCAGGGGTAAGTTAAAACCCAAGGGGCCTTGAAAAACCATCACGTCTATATAGAAAATATTTCCTCCCAAAGTAAAAGGCAACCTCAGAAGGATCCCTAATAGTTGGCTGGTTCATTTGTTAAAAGCCAACAGATTTTAGGTAACAGGCACAAGTTGTGAGGAAATGAAAGCTTGCTAAGTAGTTGAGGACAGAATACTAAAATATCCACCTTCATCTATTATTGTGCTAGGTACAACCACATTATAGGCATGTACTGTGATCTCAAAGGGAATGTAAGAAGGACGATAATATTTTTCCAATCGACTCCAATCATAGGAAGTGACCAAACTACATGTTGGGGGGGCCAAAGGAATGAGAGGGTTGTACCCTTGTGTTATGGGAGTAGGAGGATCACCCTCCTGGATCGCAGGAACATGAGGATTTCCCTCCAATCTCAGGGAATCTGAGGAAACAAAAATAATCTGAGTGGTATGAGATTCACTCTCTATAGGAAAGGCCTGACTAACCGTAGGTGGAATTAGGTTGACCTTTTTATCAACCAATGATTGGTCAAGAATGGACTCATGTGATTGACTTTTAGAGAGAGTGGAATTGACCAACTAGCAGAGGACTTGGGGAAAACTTCTGGTAACCAACCGGAAGACAGGACTCCGAAGCCATAAGGGTATCTAACACTTTGGAAGCTTCATCGAGATAAGGAAAAAGGTGAATGGAATGATTCCCTTCACATAACCTAAAGGGGAATTTGACCTTACCCCTTTTCCCATGAATCTTATTATAACCAGTTAAGGGTTCATCACCAACATGATATCCAGAGGCTGACGACGAAGGGTAATTTGAACCAGTGGACCCCACTTCTAACACCTTGGGAATACCAGGATGATCTCTAAGAAGGTGGTCACCCTTACATAGCTTGCAAGGGAATTTGACTTTGCGGGATAAATTGTAAGGTTTCTTAAAATAGTCGCATGGGTAGCTATGGCTGTTGGCTTTCCCCCTTGCTTATTGTCCTTCTTGTTCTTCGACTTCTTCTTCTTCTTCTTCTTCTTCTTAGCCACCTGGGTACTAGAATCCATACGTTCACCGGACGAAGAGGAAGAAAGAGGTGAAGAAATGGGCGAAGAAGCTGAGGGGTCAACCTTAATATCAACATGGGGTTTACATTGTTCAAGCGGAGGATAACTTGGTTGAGAAGAAGTTTAGAGGTTCAAAATCACGGGGGTCAAAAATAACCAAAACGGTATACCAATGGTTAATCTCGGAAGGGACAACATTTCCATATAGGGAGCACCAACATTTCCAAAATAAGGAAAAAACTAGGATTCCCATCTGAGGGGATTCCTTGATTGGTAAACTCAGGAATTGTTGCCATTAGTCCCAACCTAACATCTGCTAAGGAGATGAGCACGGGTAAAATGTTATCGTGGACAATAAATTTTATAAATTAAAAAAAAAAAAAACCAAAAAGGGGTAATATAGGTAAGAGGGTAATCTAGGCAAGAGGGTTTACCAAGTATCTATGAACTGCAGAATACCTCCTGGTGAATCAAGAAGTACGGGTAGGCAATCTCCCCGAATTCTATGTTCGGTGTATCACGTTTACGAGGCGAAAAACTCAGCTACATGTGGCTAAATGATAGCAACATAGTGGGGTCTCTTATATATACTCAACTGTACGGGGAGCACAAGTCCGTGTTGGCTTTGTCTAATGTGTAACCATTCAGTGAGAGCATCCCCATATACTTATCATATGTGCCGCAAGTTCTATATACTTACATACGTGGGATGTGGTTTCACTCCTGGAATGCAACACACGCTGTTAACGACAGCTACCAGGTTTAAAGACATTGGAATACGTCTCTAGCCTAGACCCATAAATGTTTTGTGTTAGGTTCCAAATTCTCCTTAGGTTAATTGAGGTTCATTTTGTTAGCCCCCTATAAATTTTTGACAAGAAAACAGGGGGGCTAAAATGTTTTTGAGCCTTCAAGGAATGCATTTCCTCTGAAAACACATAATCCTTGAAGCCTCCTTGTGCCTTTGTCCTTTGATAAAATCCCCTCTTCTAATTCCCATTATAAAGCCTCTCTGAATTGCAAAAAATTGTGCTCCAAAAGGCCTTTATTTGCCCCTTGTATCCCTGCAAAATGTCCCATTTCAACCCTTTTTCCCTTTGTCAAATTTCCCCTTTTTTTTACCCCAAAATCCCTCCCTTAGTCCTCCTAAACCATCCTAAAATCCCCTTTAAACCTTCCAAATACACTTTGTTTGGTTTAAACCCCCTTTTTCCCTCTACCGTTACCCTTTTCCTAGCCTCAAATCGCATTGAAAAGGTTGAAAAGCCAACATTTTAACATATATGGGGTTTAGCCCCCTGTAGGCCAGCCCCCTTAATTTCCCCCCCACACAACCCGGGCGCTAGAACCTGGCGCTAACCTGAAAGGCGCTTATCGAAAATTTATATCGGGAGCTTTTTAAACCATCGATCTGTATATATCGGACAGTCGTCGCGTCCCCACAGTGTCCATTGTTCAACCCCTTTCACTCCTCTGATCGTCTGTCCACCGTCGATCTGACCCGCAGATCGACGGTCCATAGTTCACCCGCTCGGTGGTCCCCGCAACCGCGCCTGAGTACTGTGCAGAAACCAGTGGTTTCTATTGCACTGCCTTTTGAGGGCTGGAGGTATTTTTTATTTCGCAGCGATTCCACTCATCGCCTAATGCGTGGCACCAACACTGTCTGAAAACTGCCCCCCCATCGCGCGTTATTTTTCGGCAGAAAACCCAGCGCGATATGCATGTGCACCGTCCGATCCAGAGATGCCCATCCAATGGTGATCGCTCCATGAAGTTGCACGGGGGATAACCCAAGGCATCTGTACCCCTGGCCCACCATCCGTCACCCTCCGATATGTTTTCTGCCGTCGATCTCCTTTTGAGATCGGACGGTCCAGATTTATTCGCACATACGTTGTTGATCATCTCCCGCCACATCACCCATTCCATGCGTTTCATCGTATTTTTCGCCCGTCCATGTATATATATGCGTTCAAGGTCATATTTTGATGTTTTACGTTAAAATTTCATTCTCACCACCTTCGACTGCATTCCACCAACTTTCGCCACGACCATTTTCCACCGTAATCCTGCACTTCTCCGCCATTTTACTAGTCTGCATGGCCATTCTCATCATCCCCGCTGCATTCACCCTCCCCGTGCATGATTTCTTGACGATTTTTCGTGTTTTGCATGGTTTCGGGCGGTAACAAACCACCATATCACAGTCTCTGTCACAGTAACAGAGAAAACAGGAAAATACCATGTGCAGAGGCCAAATTAATGAAAAAATGCCTGGCAAAGTGTTTTGACACGAATATCATCAAAGGGATAGGGTTAAAACTCTGTCAAACTTCTCTAGAGCTATTAAAACACAGATTTCGCATTCAAAGGAAAATGTGGAAGTGGTAAAGAGTATTAGTGGGAAAACAGAGTGTTTAGGGTATGTCATTGCAGATCTTGAGCCTTAATCTAGTGTTTAAAGGGCAAAGGTACCCGAATCGAAGACCTCGTGGATCGCTCAGACAATCCAATGAACAGAAAATCATTAGCAGGGTTTGACATCAGCAGAACGTTCCTCCCAAGAAAGGACGCAGTGCCCATACTATCTACATGCTATTTCGTGTTCTGGAGAACATTTCCACCCTGACAGCAGTCCTACGCCATCAGAAGCATGTGTTACACAGTATGGAAAACCTGAGTCATTGATTTGTTTTCATTCAGAGTGTTGCACCAAGTACACCAAAGACATACCTGGAGTAAATTGCGACCTGACGAAGACCACTCTTTCATCCAAAGAGTGCAGAAGTTCAATGCTTAGACATTTAAAACAGAACGAGGCCTCGGCCCTCCTGCTGCTTCAGATTTTTAATGCTGCATTTAAGTTTACATATACTCCTATTATTCTTTTCTCCTATAAGAATCCCCGAGAACATATTGTAAGTTTGTTGTTCAGTTGTTGTTGTTGTATTTAGTGGGATTCGGTTTTGAGTGTTAGAACAGTTCTGGGAGAGAGTAGCAGAGTAGTTTGTAATTTAGTAGGCTGGGAGGAGAAGTTTCGGTTGTATTCATCCATTGAGCTCAGTGTATGTGACTGGTTTTGCATCAATTAATCAAGCACATTTATTTGGATTCTGGTCTATTACTACGAGTGATGTTTCTCTCTTTGTATCTTTTATTTACATTTTCATGTTGTTCATTGCTGCTGGCTTGCATCAGAAATATGGCCTAGGATTTACCCTTGTTTGGTACCCTATGTATTTGATCTCCTTGCCTTTAATGTTTTCTGCTATATTTTCTATCTAAGGGTTTATTTCAATTAATTTAACCAGTGTAGTGGAAGTCATTTCCTGCTAGCTGATGAATGAATTAATGAAATCTATCTTTAGTTGTTCTTGTTGGGTTTAAGCTGGAAGATTTGGGAAACTAGGGATTAGAGTTAGCCCTGTCCACTAGGGTCCTTGTGCGACCAGCTGGCCTTTCTAAGATCTCTTTCTGGTGTCAAAACATTGAAGGTTCAAAGTCCTTCTCTGATCTATAGACCCTGGATCTGTTAAACTTATCTCTGTTTTCCCTTGGAGCATGCTAAAGTTGACCTGGAGTTAAATGACCTCTGGTCCGATCTATAAGCTTCCCCTTTGTCCCTCCATTGGAAGCTGCCTTTGAGTATGTCCAAGCAGGTCTGGAGTTAAATGACCTCTGACCTGTTCTATAGAAAGAAATTGGGTGTCTTTCCTTCTCTCACTTTCAATCCTTAATGTTCCATCCCATCATCTATCTAAAAAGATCCTTTAGTGTAGATGACTTGCCCTTTGGAAGCCTTGGATAGTTGTTGCATGTAATTACCTTCCATGACTCGATAGCCCAATGGATGGCACTTTCTTGACCTATCCTCTTTGCTGAAAAGTCCTGCTATTTTTCTCCTTTCTTTCCATTACCTTCTCAGTCTATGATCTCATGACCAACCCATCAACCAACCAACCAAATAATTTTAAACCCCCATTTGTGCTTCATAACTAGCCTAATACCTCATCTTGAGCTTTCAAATATATATCATTTTATTGGAGAGATCCCTCTCTAGGTCTAGGAGGGCTAGATACTAGGGCCCAAAAGTGGTTCTGATGTTGTCTCATCTTTTGGTCTTGCCAATCTGGCCAAAACATGGGAACCCCAACATAATGGCGACTCTGCTGGGGAATTGAGTGCATTTCACCTTAAATATTCTTAGGCACTCAAAAGACCCAAAATATCTGGTTAGATTGGCATTCACATGCTAATGGTGGACAACATCCTGCTTCAAACATTCATATACATCCACCTGGCAACTCCACACTCCATAAATCCCAAAATACCAAATGACTCCACTGGTAGAAGACTCTGAACTGGTTGAGAAGATGCAGTAGCCTTCTTTGTAGAAACATGAATCCAAACATGGACAGGGATACAAAGCTATATGCTTTGTATGATCAATTATATGAATTAACAGAAACGTTTGGTAAAGTGTTGGAGATGTATATGGCTAATATGAATCCAAATGATGATTATTTAGAACATCCCATGCCTTCATGCATCAACAAACTCAAGACCCAGATAATGAGCAAGACATGTATGATTCTTTAAAACCTATGGAAGATGAGGAGGAAAGTGATCAGAACCTCTGATTTACCTATGTCTGTGTTACGCCGACTCGCAGAATATCAAGCACCTACTAGCAAAAGCTAATAGGGAATGGTCGCTTTGAGGAAACAAGAGACCACATAGAAGATGCGTAATCCGATGTGGAAGAAGAAACCACTCATGAGCCTTGTATTCTAACCGAGTATCATCAAGTTCATGAGGATTTGCTTGAATCAGAGAGAGATCAAGAAACATCGAAGATCCTCAAGTTTTCCTGAAGAAACACAATTGAAGATATTCTAGAAGAGGTTCATGAAGACATCCCGCCTCTAAATCAACTAGTACAAGAAATAGAGAGCCGTTGCACTTCGCAAAAAGGAACACAAAAAAATCTTCTCGATGTATTAGAAGAGATCGGGATCAAATATTAAATCAATAGTCCACCTAGAAATATTCTATGGAACACACACTTGCCCATTCATCTTATGAGTTTGATTTTACGTATCCGTGAAAAGCCTCTACATATCAAAGTGAAGAAGAACCTCGCTCGATAATCCAAAGATGCTCAGCTTGAAATATTACTTATATTCATGATTTTCCTATTTCGATCTATCCGATGATGATGTTTTCCAAAAAAGAAGATGATCTTATAAAGTCATCATTAGTAGATTTATGGGAGGAGGATCAATTCCCTTTACTTCCGTAAAGTAATAAGCCAATGTAAGCTATTTATGATACCGATGGGGAGAGCTACGATAGTATAATAAAGTGCATGAAGATTCCTTGAATCTTCATTCGCTTTTACCACGTATCATTGCTGAGATCGGAAACCACAATGTACCTTCCTTTTCGTAAGATGAGTAGGTAAGCAAAGAAGAAATTCCCGAGCAGATTGAAATTAAGGGGCCTTCTCCCGAAAAGGAGGAAGAAATGGAACATACTCCCTTCTCAAGAATACATAGATATTTTCACAGCAGCTCACCACTCGTATCGAATATATCGAACTCCAAGAGGACAAGACCGCCATATATGATGAGTCCTCCGCCCCGTAAAATGAAGAAGATGAGGAGATTTCTTTCTCAAGAGAGTCTTATTCTTGATCCAATGGAAGAAGAAGAAACTCGAAGAAGCCTCGCCGCGATATTCATAACCAGATCATTTCATGATCCTTATGTTCATTTCCCGCACTCATTTGAAGAAGGATCAAGGGTCTTTTCGAGCAAAGATATTGCAAATGCAGAAAATTTTTCAAAGTTTCTATTATGGAACAAAAAAGGGTGGGTTGCCTCGTCATCCACCGCTTTCAAGGATTTGAGCAAGAAAGACCTACCATGGATCATTTGATGGATCAGTTACATTGGAAGACAATGTTTGTGAGCTAGACTTGTAAATATTTGAAGTAGAGTAGGTAGGGGTAGGAAAAGCTCAATAAAGCCTGCTAAATTTCGTGAGCATGTAGTTAGTTGTTTTTAATTTTCGCAAAGTCCAAAGAAGCGTACAACCTAATCCCGGTTGTTTTCAATTTTTGTCTTAGAATGTAGAGAAGAAATCGCTAGACAAGCCTAACTTTGTGCGTATAGTAGTTTAGGTAGAGAAAATATGAGGCCAACTCGTCTAACTGGTGTCATGGAGTAATAAGGTAGAATAGAATAGGTTTATTTTTTGTTTATAAAAATAAATGATGTAAAGGGTCTACCACTCAAATGCACCTCGGAAGAAAATGATAGGATTGTAGGATGGGTAGGTAGATTGTTTGAGAATTTTTCTCTGATTTGATGTCTTCATGGTTTGTGGCACCGACGAAGAAAGAAAAGAATGAGTCAAGTACTCAGTATCCGGCCTACACCCAAAGATCATTTCGAATTCTTGACTCCTTCAAGAAGAAGCCATCCCCATGGAAAGCCATCATTAGCCCCCTATAAATTTTTGCCAAGAAAACAGGGGGGCTGTGTCAGCTTGGAGCCTTCAAGGAGTGCATTTCCTCCGAAAACACATCATCCTCGAAGCCTCCCCGTGCCTTTGTCCTTTCGATAAAATCCCCCTCCGCCGATTCCCATTATAAAGCCTCTTCCGAATTGTAAAAAATTATGCTCCAAAAGGCCTTTATTTTCCCCTTGTATCCCCGCAAAATGTCCCATTTCAACCCTTTTTCCTTTGTCAAAGTTCCCTTTTTTTTACCCCCCAAATCCCTTCCCTAGTCCTCCTAAACCATCCTAAAATCCCCTTTAAACCTTCCAAATACACTTTGTTTGGTTTAAACCCCCCTTTTTCCCTCTACCGTTACCCTTTTCCCCGGCCTCAAATCACATTGAAAAGGTTGGAAAACCCACATTTTAACATATATGGGGCTTAGCCCCCTTCGTGCCGTACCCCCACTCCCCCCCCCACGCGACCCACCAAAACCCGGCGCTAACCCCGAAAGGCGCCTTTACCGAAAATTTTACACGGAGATTTTTAAACCTTCGACCGAGATAGACAGGGGCCGTCGCGTCCCACAAGATCCACCATTCAACCCCATTCACTCCTCCGATCGTCCGTCCACCGTCGATCCGACCCGCGTGCATCGATCCCGCGTCCGTAATTCACCCGCCCTTCTCCGTGGTCCCCGCAAATCGCGCCCCGAGTACCGTGCGTAAACCAAATAAGCTCTTTCTATCTCACCGCCTTCTAAGGGCCGGCGTATTTTTTATTTTCGCAAGCCGATTCCACTCACCGCCCGACGATGGCACCGGCATCGTTTGAAAACCTCCCCCCATCGTGCGTTATCGTTCGCGTAAAACCCGGCACAATATGCACATGCACCGTCCAATCCCGAGACCGCCCCATCCAATGGTGATCGCTCCACGAAGCCGTACCTGGGGGATGTCCCACAGTATCCGTACCCCTCGCCCACCATCCGTCGCCCTCCGATATGTTTTCCGCCGTCGATCTCCTCTGAGATCTAGGGACGGTCCTCGCATTTATTCGCACGTCCACCGTTGACCACCCCGCCACGTCACCCATTCCACGTGTTTCATTGTATTTCTCACCCGTCCATGTATATATATGCGTTCAAGGTCGATTTTAATGTTTTACGTTAAAATTTCATTCTCGCCACCTTCGATCGCATTCCCGCCAAATTTTTCCACGACCATTTTCTCCATCGTAACCGCACTTCTCCTCGCCATTTTACCACCGCATGGCCATTCTCATCATCCCCGCCGCATTCACCCCCTCCCCGTTACTTATTTTTTTGACGATTTTTCGTGTTTTAAGGTGGTTTCGGGAGGCAATAAACCACCATAATTCACGCTCGTCATTAATAGAGAACACAGAAAAGACCATGTGAAAAGGTGAAATTAATGAAAAAAGGCTCGGGAAAGCTTCACACGACTATTATCAAAGGGACAGGTTAAAACTCACAAACTTCTCCGCAGCTATTAAAACACATATTTCATGCTTAGAGGCAAACGTGGAAGTGGCAAAGAATATCAATGGGAAAACAGAGTGTTTAGGGCCCGTCATTGCGCATCTTGGTTCTAATCCAAGACGAAGGGCAAAGGTACCCGACCGAAGACCTCGGGATCGCTCGTACTCGTCCAATGCAATTTAAAACCATTGAAGTAGGTTTGACACCGTAGAACATTCCTCTCGAGAAAGGACGCAAAGTGTCTACATCGTCTACATGCTATTTCGTGTTCCAAAGAAGATTTCCACTCGACAGCTAGAAATTCTACACCCGATCGAAGCATGTGTTACACTCGCATATGCATCCGAGTCATTGATTTGTTTTCGTTCGCAGTGTTATGTTAGCACACCAAAGACATACCCTCGGAGTAAATTGCAATGATAAAGACCACTCTTTCATCCAAAGATAGAGTGGAAGTTCAATGCTTAGATATTTAAAACAGAATCTTATAGCCTCGACCCTCCCCGCTCGCTTCAAAGTCTTAATGCCGCATTTAAGTTTACATCTACTCCCGTTATTCTCCTTTTCTCCTATAAGAATACCCGAGAACATATTGTAAAGGTTGTTGTTCGGTTGTTGCCGTTGTAGTTAGAGGGATTCGGTTTTAATCGTTGTAATGCATTTCGGGAGAGAGTAGCAGAGTAGTTTGTAATGTAGTAGGTTTGGAGGATAAGTTTGGATTGTATTCAGCCATTGAGCTCAAGTACATGTGACTAGTTTTGCATCAATTAATCAAGCACATTTCTTTTGGATCCCGGTTATTACTACGGGTGATGTTTCTCTCTCTTTGTATCTTTTATTTACATTTTCATGCCGTTCATTGTTGTTGGCTTGCACGTAAATATGCCTAGGATTTACTCCTTGCTTGTACCCCATGTCGCTTCTTTTTCCTTCAATGTTTTCTACCGTATGTGTTATCCGAGGGTTGATTTCAGCGAATTTAACCGGCGAGTGGAATTCATTGCCCGCTAGCCGATGTCCGAATTAATTAAATCTATCTTTAGTTTTTCTTGTTGGGTTTAAGCCGGAAGATTTGGGAACCGGGGATTAGAGTTAGCCCTATCCACTAGGGTCCTTGTCCGACCTCGGTACCGCCTTTCTAAGATCTCTTCCCCGGTGTCAAAGAATTGAAGGTTCAAAGTCCTTCTCTCCGATCTATAGACCCTCGCTTCCGTTAAAATTATCTCGCTTTTCCTCGAGCATGCTGGTGTCGGACTCGTATTAAAATGACCGGTCCGATCTATAAGCTACCCCTTTGTCCCTCCATTGAAGTCGCTTTGAGTATGTCCAAGCAAAATGTCCTGGAGTTAAAATGACCTCCGACTTGATCTATAGACAATTGGGTGTCTTCTTTTCCTTCTCTCACTTTCAATCCTTAATGTTCCATCCACCATCTATCTAAAAATATCCTTTAAAGGTAGATGATCTGCCCTTCCGGAAGCCTTGGCTGTTTTTTGCATGTAATTACCTTTCATGACTCCATAGCCCAATGGATGGCACTTTCGACCTATCCTCTTTAATAAAAGTCCCGCTATTTTGCTCCTTTCTTTCCATTACCTCTCGCCTATGATCTCATGACCAACCTAGCAACCAACCAACCAAATAATTTTAAACCCCCCTTGTGCTTCATAACTAGCCTAATACCTCATCTTGAGCTTTCAAAGACATATCATTTTCGGCTTTTATTGGAGAGATCCCTCTCTCCGGTCTTGGAGGGCTAGGATCCTAGGGCCCTAAAGTGGTTCTCGATGTTGTCTCATCTTTGGTCTTGCCAATCTAGCCAAAACATGGGAACCCCAACACGTTTTAAGTTGATATTGATTAAGCTGACAAAGGCTTCAAACGATTGTCACTCGAATACCTATGATGCAACTAACATGAGAAAATAATTCTTTCAATTCGATGAACACTATCTACTCTAGCGAATAGTTTCAAATAGTGATGCAACAAAAAATAATGCAACAAACAAAGCTTTTCCTAACTAGATCACTCTCACTATCCCAATCCAAAACAAAACATTCAAATATGTGAACTATGCAATGTAATATATGAAAAACTCTTTTGAAAACCATGCAATTGTAATCTATGCCCAATTTCCTTTTCTTTCGATGAATGAGAATGCACTCAATGCATCTTTAGCTTTCAATCATTAAACAATGTAATCTAAGTTCAATGATAAATGTCAAAATTACTTCTCAATGCAACTTATCGAATGCACTTCGATGAAATGAAAAATTTGAAATGAAAACTAAATGAATGCAAAATTATTTTTCTTTGTATGAACAAAATGCAAAAAGACACAAAAACTAAGAAGGCAAACACTCATTTTGAGTATTCCAATGAATTCCTCCAAAAGCCACAAAACCTAAAGAGTCAAAGCACTAAAGAGATATTTAAAATCACTTGCTAAAAATGAATACTCTTCACTTTTCACACTAACGAAAAACTCGGACACTCAAATCACCGTTGACAAAGCCTGTGCCTGCATGGCTGGCCCACCATGAGCCGTTTATTCACTATTATGATCTTATGGAAAAATGACCTTTGAAGTTCGTGGAGGAATCATGCATCTTGGGCTCCATCTGAGGCATATTAACTCGACCTTCATCATTCTTATCTTGAAATCCCTCGAGCCCTAAGACTTTTGGGGAATTCGCTTCCATTTTGTGTAATGTGGTTTACAAAACTATCTCCAAGGTGATTTCTCGACGTATCATCGATCATCTTTCAACACGTATCTCTCCGGAATAGTATGGATTTATTCCTAAACCGCCTGTACACAATGTCATCACCATGGCGCATGAGTGTTTTCATTCCAGCACTATGCGAGTTGGAGGTTGTGATCCGAAATGTGTGAACAAAATATTTTTATACAGAGATAGACTATAGGGGATTTTATCGGTTATTTCACCTTTACTAGAAAGGATGAAACCGTGCTTCTCGGCCCTTAGTATCGTCTCGCCTAAAGAAATATGAAGCAAACACTAAAACGATCCGGCAATGAAAGTATTTGTTTCATGTTTGCAAAGTATTCATTAACCAATTTTATGTGTGAACATGCAAGTTAAGGTATTCTGCAATGGAAGTAATGTGGTTTGAATGAACAAATGTGTTTTCGATAACCCATATGTCTCACGTGATAAGTGGACTTATTTAAATTTACTATTTAATGTGAAACTCGGAAATAAGCAAAGAAGAATTCAATACAACATAATAATACATCTCGTTTTGCCAGCTTCTCAATTCTCATACTCGGGTCCAAAGCCTCCAAATGGGTTTTTACCTCTTTATTAATGCTCAAAATTAGTATTACACCATGAAGAAAGTTCTTCAAAAGGTTGAAATAGCCGCAAATTCATAATCGCAGTGCTGAAATGCGTAAAATGACTATTCATTCACCTTCAAACAGATGAACATAGCCCAATACAAATCGATCATTCCCATAGCCATAGATCCACAAGAAAATCCGATGATAAAATCACCGATTGTGGTGTCACATGGCTCGAAACCTATTCCAACAAATGCTGCACGTTCCAATACCCCCAAAACAAAAAAAACTTCGTTCCAAAAGGACTTCCCTAACCAAAGTTATGACTAGAAAGCTCCACCAAAAAGTGGAGAGACTCCAAATAAGCCCAAAATTTAGGGCAGCCCACGAGAATAGGTGGAATCCGCCATATCTCCCGCTGCTAGGTGCTAAAGATAAAGTCCATGGGACCGTTAATCGTTCGGAAGTCGTTGAACAAATTTGCGTTATGTGTGGGTTTTATTAAAGTTTGAACCAAAATATATGAATGTCCTCCGCACCTTCTCGGTTGGGCCATGTGACCATACCCCAACGCGCGCCGATGGAGTTTAGCTCCCGTCTCAAGCTTCCGAGTCATATTATGGAGGGGGCCGGCCCTTAGGTTCTAGCCCCCGGCCCCACCCATATCAATTTTAAAGTTTAAATATAAACTTCAGCCCCCCATGAATAATAAGAACTACCTTCGTGACCCAACGATCGGGCCGCCCGCTGGTTTCCACCCCACCCGGTCGATCCGCCGCGCCAACAAAATTTTATTGAACCATATTTCATATCTCGACTCCGGGGGCCATGTGGCGTCTCCGGCCGTCACATGGCACCCTCCGATTGGATGACTTCGAAAATATTCTATGGAATATTCCTTAATATTCGTGGAATATTCTCTTTTTAATAAAATATTTTTATAAATTCAAATTGGCCATTTTTTTACTAAATTAGCAAACTTCAAAGCCGAATAAATTTCTCATACAACATTGGTTTTCGTGTCGTTTGCGTTTAAGGTGATCGTTTTTCCAAGCTCTTTTCCCCGCTCGTCGTTCGGTTTGGACCAATTCCCGAGAAAACTAATTTTTGAGCATTTTTCCACAAAGAACTTCGATCACCTCGATCATGCCTCCCAAATGGGAAGCTTTTGGAGCCAAAAGCTTTCGCCATCTATTAGGAAGGTGAGGGTACAGCCTCCTCACCTGTTCCAACTCCATCCACTTTTCCTTGCTTGGTTTACTCCTTTTAAACCAACCCGAAGATATTCAACATCTCCCCTCCTTGAAGTGTGTGTCCTTCCGTCAAGGATTGCATCTTCTTTAAGCTCATCCAAAAATTCTAGTGAGAAATCTTCTATGGATGGTAGCTGAACATGATTTTCAGAATCATCAATAAGAGGAGGTTCATACAAACGTAAATTCTCCACATTAACAACGGAATACATTTGCATGTATGAAGGAAATCTAAACTTGAAAATCATTATTTTCCAACTTGTTTAAGGACTTTGAATGGACTACAACGAATAGGTTTCAACTTTTACCTTCTCCTTGCATTCTATCCTTACTTATATGCAACCATACCTCATCTCCTTCCCGAAACTTGTGATCAATTCTATGTTTGTCATGTCTTTCTTTGTACTCGCTCACTCTTTTCAAGCCGGTTTGAACTCACGATGAATGAGCTGAATTATTTAAATGAACATGAGAGCTTTGTCAATGTCACTATGCCCATCAATGGCAACATCCTTCTCAAGAATGAAGTCTAATGGTGACTTAGGCAAATATCCAAAACAAGCTTCAAATGGCGAAGTGTTTGTAGAAGAGTTCTTGGCCCTAAGCAGTAAGCATGTCAATGTGTAATGCAAATGCTCATCCCAAAGCTTGGGATGCTTTCGTAATAACCTCTCAAAAGATGCACAATGGTTCGTTCACTACCTCCGTTTGGCCATTCGTTTGTGGATGAAAAGTAATACTTTTCTTTCAACTTGGTGTCCATCATCTTCCATATTGGACCAAAAAATTCCCAACAAATCTAGAATCCTCATTACCAATAATAGAAGTAGGCAAGCCATAATGAACCCATACATGTTGAAAATATAAATCAAGAAGTAGCTTGTTCGCCAGCTTATAGTTTTCTTTTCATGGCGTAAGAATACACATCTTGTCAAAACGATCAACTACTACAAAAAGATAATCATGCTGCTTTCTAGATAATGGTAACCCTCCAACAAAATCCATAGAAACACTTTCCCATGGTTTAGAAGGTACCGGCAATGGCGTATACAACCCAAGCTTCCTATTGCTAGGCTTGCTTGTGGCACATAATGAACAAGCTCTAATGAAACATGTAACACTGTCTACCATGTGAGGCCAATAACAATACCTCTGCAAATGTGCCACTATTTTTCTTACACCAAAATGACTAGCAATAAGAGAAGAATGAGCTTCTCTCATCATGCTTAATCTCTCTCCCTATGGTATACATAAGTTTCCCAAGTGAAACAGAAAATTGTTATGCAAATGATATTCATTCTCCTCAACATGATTCCCTTTACTCAAGTTAGCATACACCTCTTTAAAATCTTCATCCGATGCATACTGTTCTATGTAGATTTCATGCACAATAGAATCATTCTTAAGCAAAGTACTAGCACTAATAATAGGCCTTGAAAGCATATCAGCAACTTTATTGAGAATACCTTTCTTGTACCTTATTACCAAGTGAAATTGTTGTAGAAACCCATCCATTTGAAGTGACGTGACTGCCAATTTACTTTGCGACCGCAAATATCAGAAGCACTGGTCGGTAAGGAATAATTGTTTCTTTGCCCATAAAATAGTTCTTCCTACTTCTTGACGGTTTATACCAACGTATAAAACTCCTTATCATATGTAGGATAATTCACAAACAGAAGACCATTAAATGTCTCGTAATGAAATGCGATAGGCTTACCATGCTATAAGAGAACTGCAACCATGGCATAATCACTAGCATCCGTCCGAATCTCAATTGGTTGTCTCAAATCCGGTAATGCAAGAACCGTGAGCCGAACCGATATTTTCTTCAAAGATTCAAAAGCTTTTTGTTGCTTACTTCCCCATTGGAAAGCACGCTTCACACTTGTCACCTAGCGATGTGAGCCGCTATGGAAAAAAAGTTAGCAATAAACTTTCTCCAATACCGAGCTTCACCCAAAAACTTCTTACCTCGAAATGGATTTGGGAGTAAGAAAATTTTCACAATGGCTTCTACTTTTGAAGGATCACCTCAAAGCGCTCCAATTTGATTATGTGTCCCAAATAAACCAAATAAGTCTTTCCAAATTCACACTTTGACATTTTAAGAAATAATCGATTTTTCTTCAAAACATCAAGTACTTTACCGACATGCATGACATGATCTTCTCTTGCATTGCTGAAAATTAAGATGTCATCTAAGTAGACAATAAAAAAATCATCGTCAAAAGGGACGTAAGACATCATCCATTACCTCGTATGAAAGTTTCGTGTGCATTGCATAAATCAAACGCATCACAAGCCACTCAAAGAATCCTTGTTTGGTTTTGAAAGCTGCTTTCCAAATGTCACTTTCTGGAATTCTCACTTGATGATAACCACTTATTAAGTCTAACTTAGTGAAATATCTTACATCTTCATCCGATCTACCAAATCATCTATTCTTGGAAGTGGGCAACGATTCTTTTACCGTTATCTTGTTCAAAGCTCAAGTCAACACACATATACAAGTTCCATCTTTATTCGAAATCAACACTATCGCAGACTCCACATGGCTAAGTGCTTGTCTTTATGAAACCCTTGTCCAACAACTTTAATCGCTTCTTTATTTCAAAAGATTTTCCATGATAGACATGATACATGCCTATGTTAGGAAGTGGACAACTGGATGTAAATGGATTTCATGTTGAATCTCCCTTTTTAGGAGGCAAACCTCGTTGGTTCCCTAAACATCTCATGATGTGCATCAACTACATCATATAAATCAGATTTAAGCTTTGCATCACAATTCTGAAATGACTCATGATTCACATCAACCTTTGGCTTGACCATAAGAAGCACAAAACTCTTGCTTGAATTGACTAGCCTTTTTTGCACTGGCCCCGCATTTTACTATCGCTATATTTGTCTTTGCGATGAGATATGACAATAAACTCCTTTCCATATTTGAAACATGATATTTATTTCTTGCGACATGGACATCGCTTCGTCAAATAAGTATGACTTCCAAAACAATACCAGATATATCGCCGCACCACATCAAGTTCAACTGCACACAGTGTGCGCTTATTGCAGGCGCAATATGCACTTCCCTGAGACTTGCAAGTTGGAGACATTCCCGCATATCCACCCAAGTGGATAAGGCTTCGGATGTGGAATGGTCTCAAGTTTAAGTTGCTTGACCAAGTCAGATATGAGGTTAGCTTGGTGACCCACCGTCAAACAAGGTGTGTCAATTTTGGTATGTTTTGAAACTACCCTCACATGGAACAATTCAATTTTTCTTCATTAGGAGCTTGTGTATGATGCTTTGACGAACTAGCACTTGCTTGAATTTCTATTTCCTTCCCTTTCAAACTTTTTCAAACCCATGGCTGGTAATTTTTGTTTCGTCACCCGAATCATCACCTAAATATTGTGGTGGTAGTTGTAGTAGCTATGATTTTTCTTCTTTTCCTTGTTTTTGTTAAATTGGTTTCTCTTTCTTTGTAAAGATGAAGTTTCCAAAGAAGTTTTTTCTTCATGGCCACTCTTCGAACAATGTTTACAAATGACCTTTTCTGCACTTATTGTTTCGATAGATGCATTTTTCTTGCCTTTTCCTTTTGTTTTTCTCTTGTTCTTTCCTTTGAAAGTCTTGTTTCTACCCTCATCAAGTATTCTTTCCTCTAGCTTCTAAATGTGTAGCTCCGCATACGTACTTCATCTGTCGGGTAGGATTAAACATTAGGATAGTATGCGTGTTTAAGGTAACTGTAAAACCTCCTATTTATTTCAAAAGGTGTCTTGACTTCGTAAGTCTACCCCAAGTAGGAAGTTCTCTCCTTCTAAACTCTTGGGTATAATCTGCACATTTTGACCCTTAAGTTGCCTAAAATTTTTCCAATTCATATTTCCTTCCGAATATGAGCAAGAGGATAAAACTATTTTTTAAGAGCAATAATAAACTCATTCCAAGGAGTTATCTTACCATGCTTTTTGATTGCTCTTGGCTTCCTACAAAACCAAGCCGCTTCCATCCATTCTCGCTGAGGCTAATTGGATTTTTGTGTCATCATCATGAAAATTCCGAATTCTTAGATAGACTTCCACTTCTATTCTAGTTATCCAATTTTTCCCGCATTCACATCACCATTAAACATCGAAACTCAAACTTTACATCAAGCTTTAACAAAGGATTTTTAAGAGATGTTTTTGTTTTCAGGTGGACTCGATTAACTGCTGAAGAGGATGATGTGGAGGAAGATAGACGATGGAGATGGTGGATCACCATTTCCTTCCGTTTTCTTTTCGTACTTCTCATTGTCTTTCTTCCTCCTAAAGAATATACTTCTTCTCTTGGTTTCTAGACCCTTCTCTGCCAATCCTATCATTTCCTTTCCTCCTCACAGAGGGTCCTAACCATCTCACTCATGTCCAAGAAAGCATTTTTTTAAAGACTCTTTTTTCCTTGGGATCCATTTCCCCTCATGTATTCTTCTCCGGAAGATATGTTTGGCTGATTCTAAGGCTAATGAGGATGAAATGGAAGGTGGAGATAATGGCACCCTAGCTCCTCTCGTAGAGGATTATCTTGTTCTCTAACCAATTGACCTTCCCCTCTTTTCAATTTCACTTAGTAAGCATCACCGAGTGAACACACTTTTCTTGCACCAAATTCACAAAGCTTTGAGCAAAACCTAGAGCTCGATACTAACTGACCTAAAATGTGTGAAAATATTTATACAGAGATAGATAAAGATTTCCATCGGTTATTTCACCTTTACTAAAGGATGAAGCCATAAGCTTCGGTTCTCCATCGTCTTACGAAAGAAATATGAAGTAAACAATTAAAACATCCGCAATGAAGTATTTGTTTGTTAAAAGTATTCATTAACCAATTTTATGTGTGAACAAGCAAGTTAAGGTATTCTGCAATGAAAGTAATGTGGTTTGGAATGGAACAAATGTGTTTTGATAACTATATAAGTCTCATTGTGATAAGAGAACTTATTTAAATTTACTATTTAATGTAGTAAACTCTGGAAATAAGCAACAAAAATTCACAGCATAATAACAAGCATCTGTTTTGCCAGCTCACCCTCTCTTGGGCTACCTTCCGTCGGGTCCAAAAGCCTCCAAATGGGCTTTCCTTTATTAATGCTCAAAATTAGTATTACACCATGAAGAAAGCCTCAAAAGGCTGAAATAGCTGCAAATTCGTAATCGCAGTGCTAGAAACAAGAAAATTGACTATTCATTCACCTCAAATAGATGAACATAGTGCCCCGATGGCTTTGCAACCTATTCCAACAAATTAATGCTCCAATACTCCCCAAAAAAAACAAAAAATTTGTTCCAAAGGACTTCTAGCCAAAAGTTATGACTGAAACTAAATTTGCCCAGCTAGGGCTAGGAAAGCTCCACCAAAAGTGGAGAGACTCTAGATGGGGTTTCTCCGACAATTTAGGGCGGCTACCGAATAGGTGGAACTGGGCCATATCTCCCGCCAAGTCGTGGTACTAAAGATAAGGTCCATGGGACCACACCGTTCGGAAGTCGTTGAACGAATTTGCGTTATGCGGGTTTTATTAAAGTTTGAACCAAAAAATATGAATGTCCTCCGCACCTTCGGTTGGGCCATGTGACCATACTCCCAACGTTGCGCCGATGGAGTTTAGCTCCCGCTTCCAAGCTTTGAGTCATAGATGATGGAGGGGCCGGACCCCTTTCAAAGCCCCGCCTATATCAATTTTAAAGTTTGAAGCATAAACTGTACCATGAATAATAAGAACTACCTTGTGACCCAATGGTCGGCCGCCCAGCTTGCTCCGCCCGACCCGGGTCGATTCCCCGCCGCGCCAACAAAATTTTATTGAACCATATTTCATTCGACCTCGGGGCCATGTGGTAGCTCGCTGGCCATGTGGCGCCTTCCGATTACCGACTTCGAATATTTCACAGAATATTCCATGGAATATTCCCAAAATATTTTGTGGAATATTTTTAATAAAATATTTTTATAAAGTCAAATTGGCCATTTTTTTTAACAAATTGAAAACTTCAAAGATGAATAACTTTCTCATACAACATCGGCTTCTAGTGCCATTCGTATCTACAAGATCGTTTTTCCAGCTCTTTCCCCTCGTCGTTCGTTTGGACCAATTTTGAGCAAACTAATTTTTCGAGCATTTTTTCCACAAAGGACTCGATCACCCTACCGCTGTCATTATGAAATCGACCTCCATAGGGATTATGACACCGTTGATCGGTATTCATCTACCTCGTTCAACGTAAGATCAGCTTTTCTTGGGAATGTAAACTAGGATTCAACTTGTATATCTCCAGCTTGTCTCCCAATTATTATAAATGGAATACCTTTGGATTTTTTTAGGTGGGCAAATGGCCTTCATTAGGGATGTTCCTTATCACTCCTTATTTTCATCCTCATTATGGACGACCTCGAGTCTACATCAAAAAATTGGTATAATATGGGTACCTTCCTCGTGCATACAAGCCTCCAGGCATCAAGGTCACTCACTCCTTATCCGTTGATGATATCTTTCTATTTGGGATAATATCTCATGCTCACTAGGTTGCCATGCATCGTATACTTGCATTCGGCGGCTTATGGTCTCATGATTAATGATCACAAATCAAATATTTTACACTCTATGGACTCTATAGTCCTCCAAATCATAACATATCTTTTAACATGTCTCTAGTTCCTCTCTCGAGGGTTTCTCCTACTTTGGCTTCCGCCTGTCGTAATTACGTAACAAGGACTAGTATTGGTTACTCGAAAAAATTCAACAAAAAATGACTGGATAATTGGTCACACCATGGTTGTCCATGGGGAGATTCATCCTCATACATGATGTCTTACATGATGTCTCACATTCCCTACTTCATCATCCTCATCATATCAAGAACACCATCTCTCATTTCTTATGCTCAGGGCGCGGGGACCCACAAAATTTCATCTTTTCCGATTAGATTCAATTGCTCTTCCAAAGCGCCTGGGGGTTGGAGCTTGTCGAGGTCCACATTTTCTCAGCGTACCCTCCTTGTCAAATCCTTTTGGAGGGATCTACAAATGGCCTATGGTCCTCCCTCGTTTCAAGGCAAATACAACATCCAAAGTGATTCCGTTGTTGTTTTCCGTAAATGACTTCTCCTTTATCACAGGTCACATATTTGGCTTAGCTTTCACCGTATCAAGCCACTTCCTACACCCAGATTTGTTTGGCAATGGGATGAACATTGTTCTGGGTGTAGACAACATCAAAGTACCTATGCCGTACTTCGCCACAATTGCTTACTCATTATTTCGCTCAAAATGGGATCTTTCATTTATTTCAATTGATTCTCACCGGCAACAGGTGCCCTCGTTTTGAAGGAGGCCGGCATAACTCGGCCTATAAGGGTGCTCTACAAAGATCTGGTGGAGGGAGGTTTCCAAAATGTACCGAAACAAGTTGGATTGTGCTTCAACAACTCGGGGGATCACATTACTGACAGGAGTGATGAAAGGGAACATGAAGGTGTATTGGGTCAAAACCAAACTCCCTAAGTCAAGATTGAAGTATTTCCTTTAAGATCAAAGTCTCTAAAGCAAGGTCGAAATTCTTGGGTCGAAGAAAGTGTCGTGTAGTGATGCTGCTACTACCAAAGTTGAAAGTAGGATCAAGAAGAAGTTTGAATGATCCAAGAGGATTCTCCGCCTGCTCAAAGTGCAAAGGGTTCAATTGTTTTAAATGATGACAAACCGTAGATTCTCACACTTTCAATCTAGTATTACTTTCTGTTTCTTATTTGGTTTGTGGATGAAGGAGAAATCATCCATTGAATTTTGTGGGGAACCAGTAAAAGGGACCTTGGCACATGTGCTCCCACTACTCAACACGTGGCAAGGGTCCAAATAATGCAATCAAAAGGTTCATACTATTTATTCAGAAATCTTTAGGTGTATGGTGAAAAGCTGAGTTTGATTGGTTAAAAGGTGTATATATTAATCGAGGGTGCCTTAATATTTTCATGGTGACATTATGTTAAGTGCAAAGTGGGCGCAACACCTTAGGATATCAAACGATACTAAAACCATGCATGAAGATGGCCCGCATATATGTTATGCAGTTTATGGCCAAACCTATCGTTTGTTGGCGGAATATGTATTAACCTAAAAGTATGGCGCAAACATTATAGACAACAATAAACCTATGGTGGAAATTTTATTAAAACTATGGTGCAAATGTAATCTAAGGTGGAGTGGAAGTTATTATAGGTGTATGTCTTTGTTCACTAATTTTTTGTAGGATCTTTAACCGGCGACCTCTAGGGATTCTTTAATTCATCTTCTTGGGCACATAAGGAGAAAGAAGTACTATTCTCCCTTTATTATTATTTTGTAAGTTTTTTAAAGGAATAAAATTATCTTTGAGGGATTTCAGTGGAAGTGCACAAGATACATAGCAATCCTTGCCTAGCCTAACCCTCGTCATGAATTATTAGTTGAACCGAGAGGGGGGGGGGTGAATCAGCTCAATATACGTACAGCTTTTTAAATTTTTCATCACTATTTACAGCCTTACTATTCAACCTTAGTATGTACTCTTAATATGTTGCAGCAAGTATTTAATTAATGTGACATTAAACTTATTATGAGAGCAAGAAATATTGCTGTATTTGATAAATCATCTCAGACACAGTAACACAGAGGAGACAAGAGATATAAGTGGAAACCCAAAGGGAGAAAACCACATCTTATTATTGTTGTGATGCAAAGGCAAGCTCCAACTCCCTCTCACCAACGCGTTTCCGCAGCACCAACCTCAGAGGCCCGAACTCGATTCTCATAAGCTACAACCGCAAGGAATTTCCAACTCCTCATCTTTCACAGTAATCACAACCTCGCATATCATCTCCCGTTCGTAGCATTTTCTTTCTCCTCCTCTCTTCCTTATCTTCCGCTCAATCTCTATATTTTTCATTCTCTATTCTTACTCTCTCCTACTCTTTCACTTATGCATACTTCAAATTATATATGGAGTTCCTCTACAGACCGTTTGTATCTAACAAGGAATTTTGAGGACCAACCATGACTCTTTTTGACTTCATTTTCTCAATTTTTATCCAACTTATTAACAATATAACAATGTGTACAAATTTCAATATTACAAGACGTTTAGGATACTTAGTTTCTGCATCAAAAACAATATAAATAAAAATATTTACATTTTCGTCATACATTTCAATTCCACTCAGCCCTTTTCAGACTTGCTTTGATTGATTTGTTCTTTCATCTCGTTGTTGAGTGATTGTCTTTATATTTTGGTCTACCTCTGTATATTCATCTATTCAATGTACTTGAGCGCACCAAATACATATATGACCGTTGTGTGTTTTACCTCAAATACTTATGAACTGGGTGATGTCTGTCATTACCATCTCTATTCTCTCCGGCTACCTCGTCTACATTCTCTGTTTCATATGGAGTTTTAAGTCATTTATTTTAAACTCAATATTTGTAATTTCAATTCATATTTTTCCCCGTACCATTTTTTCCGCCGCCGCCTCGCTCTTTTCGTTTCTTGGTGCCTTTGTAATAAACCCAATCTCATTTTACATATAGGTTTCCTTAATTTAGCACAAGATATAAATATATATTCATGTATGCATATTCCCCAATTCAAACATTAAAACTATTAATAAACTGTGCTTTAGTGCCCAATCATAAGCATTTCGCACTATATCACCTAATCCTTCATCGATTATTTAATAACCAATAATTAAACGCCGACCCATACCTTTGTTGGGGAGCATTCTTGGTACCTTATTCATGATCCAATGGTGGATAATTCATCTCTTTTTTCGTTAACCCTCTGATCTAACTAACCAGCATACAACTTGGTGACGAGGGTTAATATTCAATAGTTGCGCGATGGATCAGTCTCCTAGTATTAACGATCGTCTCCATCCGACGTTGCTACGTCGCATCGCCTCATTTGATTGGACGAATATCGTTCACGAAGATGCGCGAATAATAACGGCTAGAGATGGCATGTGGCCGGGAGGCGGTTTCCTTCCCGAACCTTTGGAGCCATGTCGCGCCCTTCTATGGAATCGCCCAAATTTTCAATACTTGCCGGCAAAGGTGGTGCGTAGTTAAAAACCACTTCCTACCCTTAACCCGCGCCCACCGTTCATCTTCGCAAGATTCCACTCCCTCTTCACACGCCCGTGGCCCGTGCTTCTTTTATACGTTAACCCTTGGTTCATCGGGCATTTTGCCACAGAAGCTTTCATCTCGTTAAGGGCCCATAGCTCCATTCACACTACGCATTTAACTATGGTTCCGCCTTTCAAGTTCCACCTTCTCAGAGTTCACAAAGAGCTTATGGGGTTATAGTAACCGTGATTTCACCAAATTTTCATACCGTGCGTCTAACGCACCCCACACAATTAATTCAAAACGCCCCTCGGTTTTTCCTCCTCTCGGGAATGGAAATTTCGAGTTTGAATTGAGTTCTCTGCATTTTTGAGAGCATCGATGCTTCGAAAACTCACACTTCCAATCAAATATCTCAACCTACTATGCACTCATAACCCGCCCTCAATCTCAATCATTTCTCACAAATATACGTTCGTAGTTTATAACTAAACCCTTCTTCTAAGTACTTGTGAGACATCATTATACATACCCCAAATTCATAAACTCAAAAATACAAGGATACACATATGCAATTAAGTCATTAATGCATGATAGTTACATATCACAGCCTCTTTCACATAGAATTCTTGTATCAACAATATCCATATAATACTCGAAACCAATCCTTCTACACACAACTGCCTCTCGCTCATGTTTGTTACTTTGCCTCATTGTTGAACGTACTCTGCCTCTTCGCCATCCCCTTTGCTATCAATGACAACATTTCCAAATTTCAAACTCCAACCGAATCTCATCCTATCATGCCCTTGCATCCGTCCCCACCGCCTTCGCCCTCACTCTATGCTTTTGCCTACTTCGGATACTTTGATGGGCTGCTCAACATGGAGTGTATGATGTCTAGATCAAATTGGAAAATGGAGAACACTACTCCATCTTTTGGAATGGTGGACAAGGAACTAATACAAATGCGTAACTTCTAGCCCTATGGAGTTTACTTCCGGGATCGTGTTTAATTTACAGCTTCCATCCATTAACTTTTATGGAGTATCACAACTACCATACCGCATCAACAAAACTCAATGACTTCCAACCTATCGCACTACTCTCCCGGATCAACAAGGTATCCTATTCTCCTCTGCCTACACCCCCCCCCACCCATACAACACATATTTAGGGTGTGATTAATTGTCGGCATATGATCTCTCCATGTAGGGTCCGTTGGAACCATTCATTTCACAGTGTGTCCGGCTTTTGGGCAAATAACAACCGAGCTCTTTCTCCTCCAGATCCCTTAACCTTCCGGTTTTGCACTCAAATGTGGATTTATTTTTTTGGGTGGTGTTTCCGTCATCTTCCCCTCCCCGGTTGGATTCACCTTTTTGTTTTCTCCACCTACAACTGGATTTCAGGAGGTCCCTCTGGCCTTTCCCTGCTTTCACAATGGTTCTGATCTCGCATGGTGTCATGTTGTTTATTTCGTTTGCCGAGATGTATATCTTGAAACACATGCTCTAATTGATTCATATCATTGTTGTAATGTTTCTTTGTTGTATGTAATGCTTTAGTCTATTAATATAAACATAACCAACATTTTTTTCGCTCTCAAAAATATATATTCTAAATAAGAATATCAAATATTGAAAAGAGATTAAATCTACTAACTTTTTTAATATAAAATTATAAAAAACATATATGCCCCGAAATATTTAATAGTTAAAAACTTCATAAACCCTGAATTAGCTAATTAATGAAACAATGTCCCCTCATTTTTACTATCTTTTTTGAAATATTAAAAAACCACAAAACGTAAACAACACTTGTAATTCAGGTGAAACTACACTAAACCATTAGTTTACGATATTACACCATGCTTTTTAAAGTATAAAAGCTAAAAGCATCGAAACTGTATGACACCTCATGCAAATTTAGAGAAAATATCATGTCTTATTATGCGTGACTTTTGCTATATATTACACGTGGCGTATAAAACCGATGAATAACTCAGCCTGCAGCTCAATTCCCTGAGTTTTCGTTGTCAAGGTGTGAACTTTATTAATAATCGGGGCCACGGTTGAATAAACATTTTTCCACGTGGCATATAAAAGATAGAAGACGAATAAATCCGAATCCACGTCAATTCCCTGAGAGTTTATCGTCAAGGTTTGAGCTTTGTTAATAACAACCGCCAGGTCGTACTCTATAAAATTCACAATTCACAAAATAATTTAAAAATTCGGTGAAGATTATAAAAAACTTAAGCAAAGATTTTTGAATATTTTGATTTAAGGTAGTTAAATTTTAGTATTTGAAGTGTTTTAATGATTTTTGATGGTGTTGAATTTGTAAAATTTCTTTCGGTAATAATTACATATCATGGAAAATTGCTCATAATATGTGATTATTACCGAAAGAGGTTTTACAATTTTATATGGATCACAGAAGCATAGATTCTAAAAAGGTGTTGAATTTATTTTCACTATAAAAAAATAATTTTTTGAATTAATTATAAAAAATGCAATTCAAACACTTCAAATATCTGATTTTTTAAATTTTTTTAACAAAATTCCCAAAAAAATAACTTCCCTATTCGGTTAGGTTATAATCAACTCCCATTTAAATTAACATGTTTTCCAGGCATATGCACACTGCTGACGAATAAATGGGCGTCCGGTTCAATTCGCTGAATTAGTGAGCTTGGTTAAGAAGCGGGGCCACGCTTATAAAAAGATGCTACTTTGACAAAAGAAACAGAGCTAACGAAGAAATTGTTGCGTAGGCCAAATCCCTGTATTTTCGTGAAGGTGCGAGAGACGTTTGAATAAAGACTGTCGTTGTTGATAACAGAAGACAGTAGTTTTGTCAAAGAGAAAAAATTACTGTTGGGCTCTTTAATAATATTATATAGTAACTGTTAGGATTACTTTGGGACATAAAAATAGAGTCAGTAAGAAATTAGTGTTAGTGGTTTTTAATGAGATTTTTTAAAGTTTTTTTTTGATGTATTTTTTTTAAATTTTTTTTAAATTTTACAAGAATTTATTGAAATTATAAATTTAATGATCTCAAGCAAAATATCTGAAGTTTTTCAGTGTAGCAAACCTATATATATAATCAAAAAACTACTTTAAATAATACAAATCAAGATTAGGAATATGATTTCAAGTGGATCCATAACACTATCACATTCTCAAGTGAAAATCACAATAGTGAGGCATACGCTGTTGAACTAAATGAAGAAAATTATCATCGCATAAGATACAAAATCGACAAGGACGCAGTTTTAAATAGAGTTATGCTAATTTGACACTAAAATAAAAAAATTAAAAATATTAAAATTAAAATTATCACAAAATATATAAAATAATATTGAAGAAAATTCAAAAAATAAATCATTAAATAAATCGTACAGAACAGTAACAAAGCTGAACAGAAATAGCTCCAAGAAAGTTTCAACAGTCATTATACACAATGGCTAGTTTCACTGTTAAATTAATAACTAACAAATCACAAAAGAGCAGCTAAATAGAAAAGAAATCCCACCAGATAAAGGTACACTAACGCTAGTTTGATTCTAACAATGTTTCAAATGCTAAAAATAAAATAAAATGAATTAATTAAAAATATTAAAAAAAAAAATATAATAGCTAAATAATGTTTCAAAATAAAATCAATAAATAAATAAATAAAAATACAAATAAAATAAATAAATGAATAGATAACCATATCAGTTAGTTTAACCAAAAATAAATAAAAATCAAATAAAATTAAAATTAAAGGAAAAATAAATCAATATACAAATAAATACAATTTCTTCCCTTTATATTTTTTAGTTTTTATTTTATTTTATTTATTTATTTATTCATTTATTTTTTATTTAAAAAAAAAAATGAAAAATGAATAGATATTAAAATGAACATTAATAAATGAAAATGTTAAAAAATAAATTAATTAATTAATAAAATAATAAAATTCTTACATGAAATAATTTTATTTTTATTTTATTTTAAAACTAAATTGTCTATTTTACATATATATACATATTTTATTATTCATTTTATTTTATTTTATTTCATTTTATTCATTTATTTATTTTTTAATTAATTAATAACAAATTTAATTTATTTCTAGTATATAAAGAAAATATAAAAATTAATAAACAGAACCAGACGCGCTAAAAATAAATATATATATATATAATAAAAAATAAATAAATAAAATAATAATAAAAATAAAAAATAAAAAGTAACTAAATAAATAAATAAATATAAAGGAGAAAAACAAAACCAGATAAGAAGGGAGACAACGACGATCTTTAGACAAACCGAAGAGCAAAAACTCAAACAACTACGAAGGAAGGTGGATCCAACATCCGCTCACACTCCACCCATCATCTCTATTCGTGTTAATTTCTTTTCAATCTCAGGGCCTCCCTAAACTTTCGATGGTGAAAATGGTCCACCTTTGCAATGACCTCGCATCTTCAATGCAAATGTGATGCTTAGTTTTTTTGAAGATGTTCGTTAAGGCAGAGGAGCGAGATCTATTATGCTTTAGGTCGGGCAGACAGAAACGTCCATGAATTCGATCGATAGATCGACCCGTTTCACCGATATAAGGGGTCCCACATGAGCACGGATCAAGTAAACACCTACCCTCCTTCGGCGTATTGGGTCCTTAACCGATCTAAGCGACTTCGAATCGTGCGGAGGGGCTTGGAATGTTGAAGGAACACTATGTTTCCCGCATCCCGGCGATCTTACTGCCTCGGATAAAAGGGAGGTGAACACTACAGACCGTCAAAACTATCATTTTTAACCTCTAGACCTTTTTCCGCTTTTTGGAAAGCTTTACGACATTGAATCTTGCTATAGCCATTTTTAAGGAAAACCTTAACAAGATGAGATTTCTCATCTTCAAGGTGGTGTTCATCAGCGATTCTCAGGGCACGAGTGGCTAAGGTGTTAGAGAAAGGTCTCAATTATGCGCTTGCTCCTAGAAGAATCCCTATTCAGGACATTATTTGTGATATTGAATACGGACTGCAGATCTTCCGACTACTAAAGATATTATTAGGCAAGACTGTGCTGTTCTTAAAAGCAAAACCCCGAAGAACAACCTTAGCAAGATGGAGTTTGAGGCTTTAAATCTTTTAAACAATAACAAAGACATTGTTGTTCTTAAGGCGTATTAAGGAGGTGCGATCGTTATTTTAAATGGGATGATTACCTATAAGATGTTGGATCATCTTCTTAATAGCGGTAGTTACAAGAAATTGGAAAAGAATCCCATTAATAAAGTCTCTGTGCCAGCTGTTTTAGCTATAAAATCTAGTAGCACAAAGGCCCCTTAGTAAAAGCTCATTGGTGAGTAACCCCCGCACCCCTAGGATTTATGGTCTTCCTAAGATTCATAAGGATGGGGCCCCCTTAGACCTATTGTCGACACTATAGGTGGTCCGACTTATCAACTTGCTAAATTTTTAGCGAGTAAGCCGAAACCGCTTGTAGGGCGCACCGACTCTTTTGTCAAGGACTCATATCCTCTTTTTATCAATGCCGAAAGGCATCACTTTAGGCCCGTATGACACAGGTTTGTCAGCTTTTGGATGTGGTCTCGTTATACACTTGCATCCCACTATGGAGGCTACTTGCTGCCGGGATTCTGGTCACGGATCATGATACTCGCTCATCCGAAGTTGAGATTCGTCTTACCTCGACTTTCTTCGCCTTTGAGGGTGGAATTTTTGAACAAACTTGTGGCTATGGGTTCCCCCCGTCCCCTCGATTGTGGCCAATCTTTTCTGCGGAGTGACTTTGAATCTAGAGCCCTCTCTTACCTCGCTTTTTTTCAACCTAAACTTTGGAAGCCGTATGTGGATGACACCCGTGGTGTGGTTTACGGGAAAAGAAAAGTTGGACCTTTTCTTTCATCATCTTAATGTCTGGCCTAACGCCATTAAGTTTACCATGGAATTAGAAGTGGATGGTAGTCTTCCCTTTCTTGATGTCCTTATTACTAGGAATGAAGAAGGCTCTTTCTTTCATCAAGTCTTCGTAAAGAAGACGCATAATTTCCGTATTTACATGCGGATTCCTCATCATTTCCAGCTCGAAATTAGGGGTTCTCGCACCTTAGCCACTCGTGCCCCGAGAATCGCTGAGAACACTGCCACCTTGAAGATGAGAAATCTCATCTTGTTAAGGTTTTCCTTAAAAATGGCTATAGTAAGATTCAATGTCGTAAAGCTTTCCAAAAAGCGAAAAAGGTCCTAGGGTTAAAAATGATAGTTTCGATGTATCCGCTCGGTGTTCACCTCCCTTTTATCCAGGGAACGACCGATAAGATCGCCAGATACTAAGGAAACATAGTGTTCCTTCAACATTCAAGCCCCTCCAAGACGATTCGAAATTCATTAGATCTAATAAGGACTCCAATCACCAAGGAGGGTAAGGGTGCGCATTTGATCCCGTGCTCATGTGGGACCCCCATCGGTGAAACGGGTCGATCTATCGCTCAAAGAATTCATGAACATGCCGCCGACCTAAAGCATATCAGATCTCGCTCCTCTCGCTCTTTAGCAGAGCATGTCGAAAAAACTAAGCATCACATTTGCATTGAAGATGGCCGAGGTCATTGCAAAGGTGGACCATTTCACCATCGAAGTTGGTGGAGGCCTTGGAGATTGAAAAGAGGCCCCGCAACTCGAATAGAGATGATGGTGGAGTGTGAGCAAAGATGTTGGATCCCCGCCTTCATTCAGTTGTTTGAGTTTTTACTCTTCGTTTGTCTAAAGATCGTCGTTACCCCTTCTTATCCTCGGTTTGTTTTTCTCCTTTATATTTATTTATTTATTTAGTTACTTTTTTATTTTTATTTTTATTGTTATTTTTATTTTATTTATTTTTATTATATATATATATATATTTGATTTATTTTAGCATAGTCCGGTTCATTATTTGTTTATAATCTAATTTACTAATTTATGGCTTATATATAGAAATAAATTAAATTTGTTAATTAATTAAATAAATAAATGAATAAAATGAAATAAAATAAAATAAAATGAATAATAAAATATATGTATATATATATGTAAAAATAAAGGAACTAATTTAGTTTTAAAAAAATAAAATAAAATAAAAATTATTTCATGTAAAAATTTTATTGATTTTATTAATTAATTAATTTATTTTTTAACATTTTCATTTATTAATGTTCATTTTAATATCTATTCATTTTTCATTTTTTTTTTTTTTTTTTTTTTTTTTTTAAACAAAAATAAATGAATAAATAAAATAAAAAAAAAAAAAAAAAAAAAAAAAAAATATAAAGGAAGAAATTATTGTTTATTTGTATTGATTTATTTTTCCTTTTAATTTTAATTTTATTTGATTTTTATTTATTTTTTGGTTAAACTAGCTGATATGGTTATCTATTCATTTATTTATTTTTATTTGTATTTTTATTTATTTATTTATTGATTTTATTTTTATTTATTTATTTATGTTTTTTTTTTTTTTTTTTGTATTTTAATTAATTCATTTTTTATTTTTATATATTATATTTTATTTTTATTTTTATATTTGGGAATTTTTATTTTTATTGTTTAGGATCAAACTAGCCGTTAGTGTACAAAATTCCGCTAGTTGGAGTTTTTTCTATTTAGCTCGCTTTTTCTATTTGAAGCTTTTTATTTGATTTATTTAGTTATTAATTTGTATGTGAAACTAGCCATTATTGTATAACGGCCATTTGGAGCTTTTTATATTTGGAGCTAATTTTTCTCGTTTCGAGCTTTGTTTTTATTTCTATTTTTGATTTATTTAATGATTTATTTTTTTGGTTACAACTAGTCGTTATTGGTATTGTTTATATTTTATTTTATTTTTATATATTTGTGATAATTTTAATTTAATATTTTTAATTTTTTATTTTAGTGTCAAACTAGCCGTTATCGTACAATGGTTATATGGAGCCTCTTTTTCAGTTTGTTGTCATATTCCCGATCGGATTTCGTATCTTCAGTTCCCGATGATGAACCACCGGCCGGTTCGAAACGTCGAGACAAAATTCTCTATTGTGATTTTCACCTAAAGATGTGATAACAAAATCAAGATTTCACTTTAATATTTTCCTTAATTTCACTAGACTCAAAAACTCCAAAAAGTCACACTTAATACAACTCCACTAAAACAACTCCAAAAACTACACTTAATACAACTCCACTAAAAAATGATAGGGCAACCCAAATCCCATAATGCCGTGAAGGAATAAAGACGGTAATTTGTCATAAAGAAAACAATTCAATATATTATGAAGTCATCTTCGCACCGTTTGGTCCTCAATGCCGCGTCTTCCCCGTCTCATCTATTGACTCTCGCTTTTCTACGTGGCTTCTTTGGAGAGGACATCGTGTTTTTGCTATGTTTTCCATGGTGTGTAGAAACGCAGCTACGGAAGAAATCGTCGCCCACTCAAAGTCCCTTGAGTTTTGGGCAAAGTTGCGAGCGCTCTTTATTAATTACCAATCAATCGCGCGCGCACAATTAATTCCCTTGAATTGGGCACAAAGTTACAGTTTTGTTAATAACCAATCAATAAAGATAGTAGTTATTAAAATTAAAAACATAAAAAAGATGGTATGTGGTCGCTCGGCTTAGACGAGATTGCAATTTTAAATATATTATAAAATAATTTTTTGATTTAAACTATAATATCGAACAACAAGTTGTTCACACTTTACCACTCGCTAGTAGAGGATACTACATATATATTCTCACACAAGTCGCAACCATTTTATACATAAATATAAAAAGAAAGAAAGAAAGTAATTTTAACGTCCACTTAGCTACAAATAGTTCATGGAATAGATTGCTTCTTATCTCGGCTCATAAGACCGCTTTTCCTATGTAGTTTTACAATATGCTCCTGTACTTTCTCGACAAACTCTTTTCGCCGAATATAGATCCTTAAGCTAGCCGCTTAATACCCGACATAATTTTCCTACTCGTCTTTGAAGGCCTCATTCTAAAAATGAATTGTTTTTTCTCGTTTTCCACTTTTTTCGAAGAGCAAAAAATACATACTCTTCTTCCCACATTTCTTTTCGTCTTTTCCACGCCTTGTTTCACAAACGAAGTCAAGGAGAATTAGTCCTTAATTGAGCAATAAGAATTTTAGATTCAAGTAGAAATATTGCTAATCATATGTACACTTTTTGCTGATGATCATGAGTGGCCCCATTTACTAAACCATTTGATATTTTGCCTCATCCAAGTCTTCTTCTTCTTTTGCACAATCTATCATTAAACACAGCCTTAGGCCATCTACCCCTCTTCCATTTGCTCAATTTTTTCAAATACTCCTTATGACTCGCACCATAGCAATTGCTTCAATAGATCACCGTTTCACTCTTAACAATATATCATAAGAAATCACCGCACTTTTTAATTTTGAATTTGTTTGTAATCAAGCATCAATTTTTCAATTTGTTTCATCGCATGCCTACAACTACGTCCACAACTCACAACCCAGAGAATCACCTAATCACTAGAAGCCCAAAAAGAGTTAGAGTATTTTCCAATCCCAGCGCTTCCGCCTTCCGTACACCTTCTCCTCGTTTTGAAGAGTATACAATGCTTTCCAACCCCCCAAAGTTCTTTTCTTCGCAACCATCCCAATTAAATTTCTATTGAATTCAATGCCCATTTGTAGTCTCAACTTCTTCCGTAATGTTTCCTTCGAAGTAGAACTTATACCAAGTTATGCTTTCTTTTGTTAGAGAAAACCACTTACTTTCGTTTTACCAATATCGACTTGCATCCCCACCTTTCTACAAATACCAAGGGAACATAAGTGCTCTTGCAACCAAGAGTCGATTTAGCACCGCAAGGTCATCTCGCGTACAAAAGAAGCCTTATAATGAACTTAAGCTAAATGGAAATCGTCACTCCCTTGTGAATTTAGCCATCCTTCGAAGCTTGTCAATATATAAACCAAAGAGGGTAGAGATAGAGGGCAACCTGCTTCGACCCCGATATCGCTTCTAAAACTTTCAAAAATCCATACCGAAGTTCTAATTTTGACTTTCACCTCTTTCGCATGGCCTATGCATGGTCGTTCAAATGCCTAGAACCCCGAGTTCCTCCATTCTCGCGCCAAAGCTTATCCCTAGGCACCGTGTCAAAGGCTTTTCTTTCGAAATCGACAAAGAAACAAAAACCTTCTTCCTTTTTTTCCCAAACTTTTTCAATGATGTGTCTTAAAGTTATACAATGATCAACTATGGAATGTTTAGGTCTAAAACCTCGTTGCCCTTAGCACGTTTATCTCTTTCTTCCTCGCCCACCTCATCGATTTTCTTTTCTAACATGCTTCCAAATAATCTGCGAACAAGGGGTTTATCATTATGGTTCGATAATCGAGGGATTATTGATGTCACCACTCTGTAAAGAGGTATTGTCATACTAGTTGTCCAATCCGAGGAGCCTCGCTAAATGATGTTGTTGAAGATTTTTAACGCAGGTGAAATAATTTTTAAGCCCCACTTTAAATACTCTGCTTGGATCTCACGAAGTCTTTTTCTTTTTCCAATGCCTAACTTCGATACCCATCTCTACCTCGCACCTGAAGAGTTTTGTAAGTCTATATGTTGACCAAGGGAGGAGGGTCAACCTTGGTATCATGCTCATAAAGTCGTCTTCAGATAGTTCAACCATTCAAGCCGCACTCTTCTGGCTACCCTTCCGCAATTTGGGGTTATTTTTCCCAAGGAATATTAGTTCTTCTCTCCTCGAAACCATGAAATCCACCTTTTTCTTTCTTAATATCCGTTTCGTACGCGTGAGCTTTATGTTATCCTTGGCTGACTCTTCCACCTTCTCTCAGTTTTTTTTGTATTCTTTGTCAAACTAAGCATTAACCGGAAAGCAATTTGTTTCAAAACTTCTTAATTTTTGCTCTTTTGCACTGCCAACAAGTGCATTTTGAATTAAATGTGTTATTTCGTATTACGAAGGCCATGAAATGGGGATTTCCTCCTTCTCGAAGAGCCTCTTTACGCTATTTCAAGGTATTACACCCCTTCCGTTTCCAGGATTCTGCCTCTTTGGGGATTTTGTTGAACACACTGGTTTTTGACCCTAGTTGTTTCTTTTCGGTCCATGTGGAGACTTAAATAAACCGGCTTATGGTACGATTTTAAGTCCCAAAATTGATCCCCAATCAACACTGCCTCCATTTTCTCACACACAAGCTATGTGAGAAAATTACATAATCTACTACACTGCCTATTGTAAGTATTGCAAGGAAATTACTCTATTCTTCTCCACCTAGTCAAACCATTACAAAATTAAATCGAAAGCCCCACATAGCGTAAGAAATTCTTCTCCAAAGAGATTGCAACCTTTATCCTTCCGAAATTCTTTTCCCACTAATGATTACTCTCTTCGTAAGCCAAATAGAGTCGTCAGCCTTTTACAAGAAAGAATGATAGCTGTCTCTTGCGGTTCGGGCATTGAAATCCCCCACTATAAGGACTTCCCTAGCCGAGAATATATTGCAAGACCGTTTTTATGGCTGCAAAGGGATCTTTGTGGTCAAGCTCTCTACTTCGTAGATTTTTGAAATTTGCGGCGCAAAATAACATGCTGCAATTTGAGTGTGATTTCCATTTTCTGATATTTTTGCCGCATAAAATTGCTTATTTGGGCCTTCTTTTCAAGTTGAATGAGACGACTCCTTCTTTTTCTCTCACTACTCATGATACCCCCGTGCCCTTTGCCATTCCCCGATGCCTTGCTCCATATTGTTGTCTTCCAAGACTCCTTCAACAACGTGTCTTGCACCCTTCATGCTCATGTGTTTCTATGAGTAAATTATGTCTCTACCTTCCGCACAAGCCCTAACCCAGGTCCTCTTCTCCATGGGTAACCCCCGTCAGCTCCAACAAACTAATCTTAAGGAAACCCGGTTCGACTTGATTGCTATTTGTTTTGATATGCAATACTCAGCGCTGAGTCTTTGTCCGCTTGCCCAAACCTGCCCTGCTTCCTCATTTCTTGCCTCCTTTGTTATCGTTTGCCTTGTTTTGGACGAAGGTCCAAATTTTGCTATCACAACGTTACCTTTATAAATCCATGCTCTCTTTCCTCATCTCTTGCTGCCCTAAATTTTGTCATTTCGTTCCTCCTTTCCTCTTGTTGTCTTTAGCGCTAAATCTTCTTCTAGAAAAAAACCGGGAACCCTTTAATAGATGCTTCTTTTATCAATGATATGTTTATCACCCACACTAGGTATGATGACTTTTATAAGCCCTGCCTCTCTCATTGCTAAGCTTGCCTACTCTCCCCCTCGCTGGCATATTTGACCTTGGTTATTGTAACTTGCCTTCAAGAAGTCTCTCGCAAGGTAAAGAGTACATTCATTTTTCCCATAGTCTTCTTCACCCCTTGCACAATTATGTTTGTTTCTCTATCTTGTCTTTCGTTTCTCTATCTCGCATGTCGACAACTCAATGCTTGTTTCTCCTTCCCTCTTGCAAACTTAATTGCTAATCACTGAGCGGTGTTTTGGGAGTTTTATGTGATTCACCTTTTCTTTTCTCTTCTTGATGTCTCTTCATGGTTGTCTATTTGAGCAACTACTTTCCCCTTATCCCGAAATGTTTTCGTATTTATCGCCTCTATATCCTCCATCGCAAATTCTTTATGTTTTGCAGCTCTGTTTTCATGTGTTGCCATTCCGTCTTGCCTAATAGGAGAGCTTCCTCGTAGCAATGCCACTTGCTCCTCCCGTAACTTTGTTGTTTTATGCTAAAGGCCGTTTTCAGCCGTTATTATATGGATTGCATAGTCTCTTTCCCCGCTCTTTAGCTTCTATTACCTCCTACAGCCTCGTTTTTACATTTAACAATTTCCGGTGGGCCATTATTAAAGATTTTATGACCGGTAGGAGAGGGGATGTGGACTATATGTAAGACAAAATCATTAATGATTTTTCCTTTTCCTTTTCGACTTTTTTTTGCCGCATGCTTGCAAAGTGGTCTTGCCTGAAAGTGTTGTTCCTTGTGAAGGACATGAGTACTTTCCCTTTGAGACCCTTTTTTTTTTCCTTGTCCGTCTCCATTTTAGACGAGCTACTCTTCATTTTAAAATGCCTCATTACTCGTTTGGCATCGACCCAAACCCACTTCCCAAATTTGGTCGATGAGGCACTCTTCACTTGCCCTATATCATTTGTTTCCACAAAGTTCTCAGTTTGTCCCATTATCAAATAAATATCAACGTTGAATGCACAAATAAATATGTTTTTGCTTCTTATTTATTTGATTTTCACTAGAAACAAGCAGGGAGTTCAAAAATTCGTGAATGATTTACTCCCTTGAAATGCCACTATCTTTCTCTGTGACATAAAATACTCCAAGTCGCTGCTGTGCCAAGCCGCTCTTGAACTAAGGGCTATGAACTATGGATGGTCCATATCAATGGCCTCCCTTCCTACTTTCACTCCACCACTTCGAGTGATCGATCCGATCCTTGCCAATATCCGTTTGGACTTGGCTTGCGTCGATAATGCAAACATCGTGGAATGAATGCTTGGCTTGCTTTGCTTGGCAATCGTTTTTGGGACTCGGCTTTCTGTAGCGGGATCGTACAGAGATTTAAATAAAAGTACTCATAACCATGGCGTAGCTCGTTAGTGTTTTATTCAAAATAAAACATAATCAAAGATTCAGTCGAAGTGAGCATAGAAAATAGCAAGGCTACCGAGCAAATGGAATGAGAATCCAATCCAAGATGTTATAGGACCGAGCTAATAGAGCTTTTAGCCGCACCAATGGACGCGCCCCAGCCCGCCTTGCGACCGTGCTTATCTCGCCGCATGCGACTATTTTTCTTTGCTTGCACCAAGCTTTTGCCCGTGCGAATTTTGCTCTCGGGACCACCGCCATGCACTATGCGACTTCTCGTGGGTCGCATGCGACTCTTTTTATTTTAGTTTGTGACTTATGCCAGCTTGCGACTACGCGATTCTTATCCGGGTCGCATGCGACTACGTGACGTAAAATGGGAAATACACTTGTCCTGTGTCCGCCTTCCAATGGCCAAAGATAACTCCGAATCTCCAAATAAGTTATACCGCCTCAACAAAGAACGAGTTTACTCCGCGGAAAACGGAAACGAAGCACCAAGAACCACTAAAATATAAAAGCCGAACAATAAGAACTATAGAGAATGTAAAACCTAAAAAATATACTGCATATATTTCACCTCGTTTGGACTTGGCTTGCATGGATGCTTCTTTGGCTTGCGCGCGTAAATATACGCAGTAATGCCCATCGCTCGCTCGCAATGCCCGTTGTCAGTTGCAAATGATAGTGTGCCCCTCGAAATCACTCACGAAAAGATCAATCCCGTAGAAATCAATTGATAGATAAGAAGAAGAGGGAATGAGAGCACTTGTTCTAAAGAATATGTGAGATGAGTATAAATGAGTCACGGGGTTCTTTCTCGCCGATCACGAGATAGAGGCTTAAATGGGAGAAGCAACGGGTTTCCCGGACTCCGAATTAGTTGAGAGCAAAAAATCGTGTTTTAAATTTTTAATGGAAATGCGACGTGATAATGATATTTTTCTCACTTGTGAATCGATTGTTCGTTTATTTAGTAAAACTATATGTTTGTTTATTTATTAAATTATATGAAATTACATAGATTTTAAGGTTATTAAAGATAATTGGTAAGTGGAAAGAAATGATAGCAGAGAGCTTAAGAATTTAGGTTATACATTCCAAAATTATGTTATATTGTAAAAAATAATTATTCCGTTGGAATATAATTTTGAAATTAAATAGTTAGCCTAATTCAACTTACCTGTGTAGGTTTGAATTCGATGTAATTCAACTTACTCAAGTAGGTTTAAATTTGATGTAGGGTAAAGTTAGTGAATTAAAAGTAATATATTTAATTTTCATGTTGTGCTTTATATTTATTTTTCACTTTTATACTATTCAAAATTTTAGTAAACATATTTGAAAGATGGTAGAAGTGTTGAGTTAGTGAGATTGTGAGATTTCCATTCTTTTAAGAATAAGTTTATTGATTGAGTTTTCATTCATATTTGGATGTTTCTCTCCTCTTATTATTGATTGCATTAGTGATGTAATTTCTCACACTATATGGAAGACCTAAGAAATTTAATTCATTCTACAAAGAGGATTTTCCACTATGCTTATTTATTTTTTATTACGTTTACTATGTTATGGAAAGGGTTGAAGGTTGAGTTAGTTTCATAAGTTATAATTCAACTATAAAAAAACCACTTAGTTATGATTTAAATCACCCAACGACACTTTGAAATAATCACCAAAGAACTTCATAATAATAAAAAACTAATATCCCATGTTGTTTTTATTTCCTTTTGGAAATTTTGTGATACAATGCGTAAATATAACATTGGGAACATATTAGAAGAGCTACAAAGTTCCTTTGAGTTAGAGAGATGTTTCTTTGACTCGAGGGTTGGTTAGAAGAAGTTATTAATTATAATATGGGATTTAAGCAAGGTTGTGTATTATCTACTACCCTTTTTGGTATTTACATTGACATTAAAGAAACACTGTAGCTATTAGTTATGCTAGAACAAATCAACTAGAATTGTCATTATACTTCTTCTTTATATCGATGGTAGGATTCTTATGGTGAGATGTCCCTCTTAATCTTAATAAGAAAACAAGAATTCTCAATGATTTATGCTCTACCATAGGCGTGTACCGATAAAAAAGGTTATAATAATCAAATTAAAAAATACCACTTGCACTAATTTGGTGTATAGAAAAGGCAACTTAGTGTTAGTTACTTCAGTTGATCTACATCATAAGCTTAGTTGAACTATGACATTGAGAAAAGGATTAATGGAGGGTGAAAGCCTCGTTTGGTCTTGAAAATAAATGTCTATTCATGGAATTTTTCACATGAAAAATACTTTTATATTCCGATGAGGAATATATATAACTTTTGGTCCTTGAGACACTATTTATTTTCAACAACTAGGCTCGAATCCATTACATCAATGCTTTCCATGTCACTGGGGATTGAACCTAAGCGGGGAGGATCTCAATTATTGTTCTAAACCACTTGAGATAAACCTAATTAAAATTTATAAATGAGTTATGGCTGCCCAAAAAAAAATTTTTTCACAATATCATCACCCCTATTAGTCTTATCTCGGATGCTTATTTTGGGGTTGATATGTCTATAATAGAATCTAGTATTTCCATACCTTAATTAAAATCAATGCATCTTATTATATCCTCCTCATAGAATGGTTGATATCCGTCCATTAAGTGTATGGCTAGTGAGCAGTATACTTAGTTTAGAGGCACAAAAAAACTAACATGAAAGATAAGAGGATTTTTACTATCGATTAAACTCAACTCGAATGTAGGTTACAACTCAAGAGAGGATATCATGAAGATGTTAAGTTTTGGATAAATTATTAGAGAATAGAGAGTAGGAAGTCACTCAGATAGAATATCGATACCATTTTTCTTTATGAGCTAAACACCCATGGGGGAATTGAACCTGAATACCATAATTTAAATAATAATTCATAACACAACAAACACTAATTAAGCTACCCCCCATGTGCATAATATTGATACTATAAAACATACTATCACAACTAAATTTTGAGAAATTGTGGTGCAATAAAGAAATAATGAAAAGAGAAAATTAAGATCTCATAAAAATGTCATTAAATAATTCAACCTAATCTAGAAGATCTAGAAATTGTGTTTATGTTTTAGCTAGCTTAAAAAAATAAAATCAATATTGTTAAAATAAGAATGAACTATCGCAACATATATACATAAATGTGACATTGGATAATTCCTTCTAAAATGTGATGTGATGAAACAATGTGTCATATTTGAGATACTAAGAATATGGAGGATGAAAAATGTTTTTTTACAATGTCCTACATATGCCACATTAGATCTTAATTTCAAAAAACATGTAACAAAACCAACCTTTCTATATAGTTAACTCTTCAAAACTATAGATTTTTAGTTAAGTATCTCCAACCTTTCAAGCATGGCAATAAAATTAAAAAAAGGGTTAGTTGTCCTAAAGATATGAGATATAAAATTCATTCTCAATAGATGGTAACAATCATCATCATCATGTTGAAATTATTTTTTATAACCTAACTAAATGAGGAAAAGGATCTTGAACAATAATATAATATACATATGGAAAAAGCAATCCACAAGTGACAAGAACACAAGATTATAGTGAAGAAAATCTCATTTGGATAAGAATTGCACTCTTAAAAGAAGTTTTCTTTATTCAAGATGCATGTCATTACGATTACAATGATGTTTAATACCTTTTTCTTTTTATAGTGATTACCTTCTGTGCTAGTTTTTATCTAATAATTATATACTAATAAAACACATTCCTACTATCTAATAAGGGGATATTAAGGATACAATTTTCCCAACCACTAGACCATACTCTCATGATATATACTTTTGATTCCAAGAAAGTACCTTTCCTCGCATTGGTTAAGGATTGGTTGTAACACTTTCTCAAATCCCTATTAAAATTTTAGTCTTGGATATAGTAGTTACAAATATTCCACCCAAATTTGGAATGCTATTGTCTAGGTCTTGTTGTGAAAATTTGAAGGGATTTTACAAATGGGCATGTCTTTTACAACACTCCCATTTTATGAGGAGAACATTTAAGGTTGTATAGGAGAGGTTTGATTTTATTAAAACAAACTTTGTAAAGAAAAATCAAGTCCTCAATCAACCAATTTATGTTATTTCCAAGATTTTGGGTGCTTTAGTTTAGGTTGGATACTATCTTCAAATTCTCAAATCAACATTCAAGAATTTGTTAATACCCCTCCAATTTTAAACATTGATATTTGGAAAATGCACTTTGATGGAACTTTTTAAAGATGGAGGTGGAGCTAGAATTATACTTATCTCTCCTCATGAGAAAAACATAACTCAACTTTAAATTGACTTGATGTTATAGATAATGTAGCAGTATGATAAAGCCCTTTCTTTTAGGATTAGAGTTAGAAAAACCCTAAAGGTTCAAAACTTGATTATATTTCGTGATTCAGATGAATTGTAAAACAAATCATAAACTTATGTCAAACCAAGCAATCACAAACTAAGATCTTACAAGAATGAAGCTTGGGATATTATAGAGAATTATTTTCAAGCCTTTAATATCACATCAATCCCAAGAGAATAAAACATTCATGTTGATGCCTTTAATAATTTCTCGTGTCATTTTGAAATCCCTGATCCATGCAATTGCATTACCAACCAAGTAAATTGCCCTATTCCCGATAACCTTAAACATCTGTGCGGTGTTTCAAGATTGGTTTAATTATCAAAATTACAAGAAATAAACATGAATTCTCATCTTTTCATATTGAAGAAGAACAAGTGAATTAAAGTAAATCAAATGATGAGGAATCAACTCGAGTTAGATCAAGAAATAGCTTATAACAATATCATTCAATTATCTAATAATTACATTCCAAAATGATTAGTTCCTCTTTGAATTTTTTTCTATCATAATGATGTTTCAAAACATCATTATTGAATTCAATAACAAGAGTATGTTCAATATTGTAATATTGGAACAACATATAGTTGTAGTGTTAAAATTTCAAGATCATTGCTCAGAAATTAAAACAAATATATCGATATTTTCAAACATTATAGAGATGTATTTGCATGGTCATACGAAGAATTGGAAAACTTCTATGACACAACTATTATTTAACATAAAATTCCTCTCAAACCATAATCTAAACCCTTTCAACAAATTTAGTTAAGGAGAATTAATCTGCCCAGAGCTTCACTGAAAATAAAAAATAAAAAATTATCGGATGCAAAATAATTGTTCCTTAAGATATTATGAATGGATAGCCAACCTAGTACTATGGAGGAAGAAAATGGTGAAATAATACTATGTGTCAAATTTATAAATTTAAGCAATTTGTCTTTAAAGGATAATTATCCATTACCAAAGATGGATCAATTACTTTAGGAAAGTCTCAAGTTTAAACAAAATTTGAATGTTAGATGGATTTTCTCGGATACAATTAGATACTCACGTCTAGAAGATAGAAAAAAGGCAAATACCATAACTCCTCGGGGGTACATTTATGTATGCTAGAATGTCATTTGGTCTAATAAATGCCGGAGCAACATTTCAAAGAGAAATGGATCTTGCATTTGCTAGTCGATAAAATAAATTCATTTTTATTTATCTTGTTGATTTAACTCAGATTTTATAATTTCGATGAGAAACATTTGAAGCACTTGAGAACTGCTTTTCGAAAGATGTAGGAAATATGAGATCTCACTAAATCCTAAAGAGTCCTTTATTTTCAATGAAAGAATGGAAACTATTAGGACACATAATTTCAAAGGAAGGAGTTGTTATTGATCCAAAAGAGTCTAAGAAATTGAGGTAATTAGTCTACCAAGAAATAAAAAGGAAATTCAAGCATTTCTAGGAAAAATAAATTTCGAGAAGATTTGTACCAATTATAAGCGAGATAGTCAAAGATATTATCGATATTCTTAAAATGGATCATGAAGTCAAATAGAAAGTACATGCTAAGTATTATTTTTCAAAAATCAAGAAGGCCGTTTCTCGAAGCCCTAGTACTAGTTAGCTCTAATAACTCCAAAAATTTTAGTATCTTCTCTTTGCCTATGACACTACTTTTTTGTTATTGTTATACTAGAAAAAATGATGATGTATATGAGCATCCCATAGCCTTTTTCAGTAAATTGATGAGAGACGCTCGAATTGAGATATGATATCATAGAAAAAAGCTTATTCCTCGTACAAGCCACATTCTCCTATTATTGCTTATGTTCCAAGTAATGTGCGCAAAGAGAGTTTAACACAACTTGATACAAATGGAAATAGGGGAAGATGTATTGCAAAGATACTTAAATTTGATCTAGATATCGTACCCACTAAATTGGTAAAAGGACCTAATCAAACCGTAAGGTTCTTGGCATCAATACCATTTTGGTAAAATTCAAATGGGAAGAATCCAAAAGAACCTTCTTCCGCCCGAGTGAGAAGAACCCACAATAACGTTCTCAAATTTCAAATGAGAAGAATCCACAAGAACCTTCTTCCAATCCAAATCAAGGAAAATTTTAAGGGCTAATATTCAAGTAGCTTTCGAGCTAATTAACAAGCTTTTTCAAAAAAAAAAAGATATTCGCTAATTTCCACCTTTTTTTAAAACTGATTCGCCCAAATTTTATAGTGAAATTATTTTATCTAAAAATCACCAATATTTTGTGGAGTAGAGAAATATAAAATCATTTGAAAATTCAACACTTTTTACAAAAATATTTCAAACATTTTATAGATTTCATATTAGGGTCAAGTAATATTCACCAAGGTTTCTAAACTTTAAAATAAGTTTCCATGCTTTTAAAATTTTCCTAGTCCAGATCCTCGTTCCTCTTCCTTTACACATGGATGAAAAATTTCTCTTTTGAGATTGGTATAGAGACATAGTGAATTTTCTTTGAGATCTAATGTATCCTCTTGAATTCATAAGGAATCAATCTAAATATTTTAGACTTAAAGTTATTAAATATTATATCATAAATGTGAATTTGTATTGGAAGGATCCTCTAAATATCCCGGCTATTATGTCTAATTGAAAAGGAAACAAAGGGGTTATCGGGATGCTTTTGTGAAGGAATTTATGGAGGACATTATGCTTGGAAGGAAAAATGCATAAAAAAATTTGAGAGCGGGCTTTTACTGGCCTAAATTATTTTCACAAAGTTACGCTAAAGTGAGAAGTTTCATTTCATGTAAATAATTGTCTCCGGAAAGGGGCCGATTAACAACACTATCCCTTGTTCCAGTTGCTTGTTAATCGAAGCACCCTTTTACAATGGGGATTAGATTTCATAGGTAAAATAATTCCAACATTAAGCAACCAACACATATGGATTGTAACTCTCCGTCGCAAACTACTTCACCAAGTGGGTAGAAGCAATCCCCTGCCAAGAACGAAAAAAATATGTGCTTGTCATCAAATTCATTGAAGAGAACATATTGTCTAGATTTTTTGTCCACAACAAATAGTTACAGCATAATCCACAAGCCGTAGTATTAAAATGATATAGATTTGTCAGAAATACCATATTTATTTACATCATTCTACACCATATTACTCTTAAGGTGATATGTATGTATGTATATGTCAAAATACCAAATTATAGGCCCACTTGTTTAAATTTTGTCGTAGTTATCTTAGATTAACGTATAATCCTTTTTATTAGTTAGATAAAGGATTAATTAAAATTATTGTAAATAAAGTGACGTGATGTGACATTTTTTTCGGCTTGCGATATAGCCCGAGTGAGAAACTTTTCAAATATCAATATGGATCCCCACTTGAATCAATGGTGGGGGATGAAATTTGGAAAACCCCCCCCCCCCCCCCCACTCTATCAACATTTAACAAATGGATGGGGGTCTAAAAATATGTTTTGTAACACTCACCCATGGCTATGGGGCCTCCCCTCAACCATTTCATTCCTCTCTCCAAAACAAGAATTGCCTACCCCCCGAAAACCACCTTCTCATTTAAATCCTCTACCGTAATTCATGATTGGACTTATTTGATAAGGAATAACACATAGGAGCACTCTTTAGTTATTAAAATAAATTTCTACATGTGGCTTTGTGTCTTCTCAAAAGAGGATGTTATTCCTAGGATTTTACCTCAAATGAAAATAATCCTTCACCTCAACGATAAAACTAAGATTGGAGAATGGCACCTTTTACTAGAATTACACAAATATCATGATCTATGGGTGTGATATTCTCCCAGGTTGTTGAAGTTTGTACCAATCAATATTTTTATTTAGAATACATCAATATATAGATGATGAATATGGATGATCTAAACTTTGTGTCTAGTAAGAAGAAATATCAGTCAAATTGAAAGCACATATTGGACCATTTATTGTCAACACTAGGCGTAGCAAAGGAGGCATATTTTTTGTTAAAGAAAATGAAGTTCAAATTGAGCTTCACTGGGTCCTGATCCCTTGGGATTATTTCTAAGGTAAGAGTCGAATAGAAGGCAAAATCTTATGCACAGACCTAAGCTGCAAATACATCAAGAGGATGAATCAAGAGGAGTAAGGCAGATAACACATTGCAAGAGGTAGAGGAACAAATTTTTATTCCAACATCTTCACAAAATCCTAGCCTCCTTAGGAGAAAGAGACTAAGAGGTTAAGGGAAAGTGTGTCTCATTCTACTTCATAAATTCAAGAGACAAACTTCACAATGTTTAAGAGAAGGAAGAAAATTAATATCGATGAAGAGCCATTTCAAGGAGAAAGTTCATAGGATCAAGAAACAATGGCATTAATAGGTTTACACACTTCAAAATTTTTGAGGATTGAGGAGACTTACAGATGTCATTAATGACTTAGGGTGCAACACCGCATACCATTTTTTCCAGGTACAAGGAAATTAAAAGAAAGAATGAGGCACCGAACGCCACACATATTCTAAATTGAAACGTACTTCTATTACCCAACACGTAATTCTTTCCATCGGATATGAAAAGGGTCAATTTCAGCTAGCCTTCTTGGAACCTGTGTTCCAAATTCCTAAAAGTGTGGAAGGCTATAAAACACCAATTTTATCTTTTGACACTAAACAAACATTCATACACCGATCGATCGACTCCGCATAAACAGATGGAGAAATGATCTATTCTACTTGAGCAAGCCTACCTACTTTAATCCTTCAAACTACAAGCTTCATTGAATAACATTCATTCACAATTAAAGATGGATAAAATGCCATCTTTGAAAAAGATACCGTAATCAAATCATTACAATATCGTAATAAGATTGGATATGATCCTAGTGATGTTAAAGCAGCCCAAGAAATGATAAAGAACAATAATGCTCATATCCAGTGCATTAAGGAAGTTAATGAAACTTCCTACTACATTGCATCCATAGGCCAAAGAAGTTGGACAATTGGAGATAGAGAGTGGAATATGTTCAAGATGATAATTGAACAAAATCTCCAAATAAAGAAAATGGAAGTCGATATGGAAAAAATTTTAAAAGATAAAGAACAAAACCTCAATGTTTCAACAACTATCCCCATAGAAATAACATCTTTTCTAATTACTCAATAGTAGGGACACCTACAACAACAATTTTTATAGTGGATACATGGTCTAGGTGATGTGCAACAACAAATTTATCAAAGGCCATGGGAGACTCGACACTAAAGGATCAGGATTTTCATAAATCAAAGACTCTACTTCAAAACTTCAAGAACAAAAGATTAAACCTACAATGCATACTTGGCCGAGATGAAAAAAACTTATGTTGACTCAGAAAATAGGAACTTATGAAAATGGGACAGACTCAGACCATCGACGGCATCTAAATAAAATATTTGGTTGAATATTAATGAATCAATGACTGGAATTGTGGCCTTCTAATTGAAATTATTTTTGAACTAGAAGAGTCGTTGAAGATCAGAGAAGAAGTGGAAAAAGTAAAGAAATACTTGGACAACAAACTACGAGAGGCTACAATGATACTAAAAGTTACAAATTATAATACAAAAGAAGAACTTTGAAGAGTATGAAATTGAAGACAAGATTGAAGTTGTCTTGGAGGTGATAAAGATAATCAAGAAAATAAATTTAATTCTAAATATGGAGAACAAATGTCACAATTTAGAAGCAAGATTAAAAAGTTTCACATGAATTTGAATTCATTACATCAAAAAGGACTTATGTCTACAAGGTATAGGTGATAAACTAGTTACACCGGAAGAATATCGTTGTAGATTGCATAATATAGTAGTAGACAAAGCTAAATTTTGCAAAAATTAGAGGAACTATTTACCAGAAAAGATTTCATGGAAGGTTTAAGCTATGGATTATTAATCGAAAGATGAAATCAAGAAATTGTTCATAACTAAGCCCATTTTTTTTAAAAATACACTAAATTATATGAATCATACAGAAATCAAATGGGAAGTTTTCTATCCCTAATGAGAAAATATAGGACATAAGCCATGGTTTCATCAACTTAAGACAATAAATTTTCAACAAAGCAAAATGCATGTTTTTAGGAACAAAGAGTGCGAATTCTAGGAACAAGAAACAAAATAGCAAATAAGTATGCATCCATTCACCAACAATAATCCTTGAATTATGTGCAAGATCAAATCCTATTTTTTCCTATTTTCTAGTTCTAGTTTTGTAAAAATCCAAATCATTTTGGACGAGATATTTTGTAATAAATTTTGATTTTTAGTCCACATTTTGAAGAAAAAATCATATAAGTACTCTTTAATTCTAAGTAAGGAGGGTTAAACCCCTTGATAAGCTATCGAACATGATTGTAATTTTCCGTAACTCGTTTCGAAATTAATAGAAGGATTCTTGACTCATTTTGAAGCAGCTTTGTGTTTTCTTGTGAGTTTTTCCAGCTTATTTATTATGTTTCATTATTTCTCCACATGTTTAAACGTATAATAAATATAAGTAAGATAAGATTGAATATCAATCTTCTAAAATCCTTGCAAATTTATAATCAATTAGAAAGATTAATTAACTAGAACTATTTGTTTTAGTTAATTCCTCTACATAATTTAATTATTTCTTTCTATTATCTTTAAATATGCTTTCTTTGGTTGAAGGAGACTTACATGCATCTTCTATATATATAATGAATTAAATATTCTTTTTGAATTTCTAGAAATATATATATTCGGAATTCTACCTTTCAAAAACATTTCAAATCTTAATTATGTTAAAGAACATAGCCGCCGATCAAAACATAAACTATTACCTCAAAATGATAACTCTAACCCAAAAAACCTAAAAAACATGAAAACACCTCAAAATGAAAAGCGTGTCTTCCGAATGCAATGTTTAGCATCAAATTTCAACATTTTTTAAAATTATGTTAAAACCAATTTTTTCTTGAAAAATGATTGAAAACACCCTAAACAAGAGTGTCGATGGTGGAATAACCAAAAAAAAATCGTTTGCCAATTTTGACACTTTTTTACAATGGAATTAAAGATGAAATATTAAGATAATGAAAAATCGTAAATTAGAACAATTTTGATAAGATACAAATATCATGTTTGAAGCCTTATTATTTCCAACAATTTTGACTACTTATAAGGAAGACTTATATCTTGTTAAAGATAAAATATCTTAATTTTAAAAACTCTAAAATTGTAATTATTTTAAACCATAACATTAAAGATAAAATATCGTAGCGCGTAAAAAACCTTAATATTTTCGACAAGTTTTTTAATATTAAATTTTTAACATACTAACCATGAAATTATGGAAAAATTATATGACTTAATTTTTTTTTTTTTAAATGAATAAGTAAATGAAATATTTATTATTCCATAGTAGAAATTTTTATTTTAAATGATAAAAATATTACTCTTTTCAAATCTTAACCTAAGACAACTTATCTAATTGCAACCAAAACCTAAAATCAACCATCAAAACGAAGTGTCCCTTTCAATGAGGTATAAAGTTTTAGAGTTTTTAAAAGTATCTTATACCAAATGTTAACAATAAATAATATCATGGCAATATCACTTCATAACCTAAAAAATCAACATTAATTTCTAATTTTTTTTTCCTTTTAATCAAAAATATCAACTGTGTATATCAATATAACATAAATTATTTTTGTAATTCATTGTGGCACTATGGATACTTAAAGAGATGATTTTTTTATAATTAAAAATATAATCCAACAAACATAGAAATGCATCATAACTTCATGTAAGATCATATGAAGTAAAAATATTTATTTCAAGTCACCAAACATCAATTACATAAAAATGTCTTAGAGATATTCAAAATCAGTCATAGGTTCTAGAACACCATCAAAACCTACATCTTTAGATGAATGACTAGATGTAGATGAAGATGATCCATACTCTTCTCTTTCATCAACTAATGCCTCCATTCGAGTCAACATGCATGCCCACCATTTCAATTTTCAAAAGTCTTCTAGATCTACTACCATATCTGGGTTATAGTCCCATGTCAACATTATTTGTTCTAGTAGCAATTTCTTCAAAATATTTAGGTCTTCAAGCGAAGAGTTCATCTCTTTGTCAAATTGAAGTCATACTAAGCATGTCAACATCCTCCAATTTCAAGACATCTATGTGGCAACGATTTATATTTGGGCCCTTTCTTTTTTTCTTTCCGCCATTTTTTTTTTCAACTACAATCTCTAGCTTTTACACACCATTGAATGGGTGGGTACTTGTGGGTATACCAAATGTACTTTATCCGTAATATATTCATTTTATTTAATGGCCTTATAACCTTGGCAACCTAATGGGATAGCCAAATGGATTCTCATTTGATAACATCGTTATCATGCAACCCTCCTTAAGATCCGTACATAACCCCCTTTGTAAAGGTCTTTCCATAATTTTCCACGTTGTACACGTGATCTTTTAGAACCAATATATATTTCTCGTTCCTCTACCCGTGGAGGACTAATAATAGCTTGAGCCTGGGTTGCTTTTCAAAATTGTGTGTTTCCTCATGTTCATTTGGCATATTTTGTGGCAAAAAATGGAGTCTTCAAAGGCGTATCCGTGCTGATCTTGAAATCATATCACTTAATTATTGAAAAAAGACTCCCACCAAACCGAATTAGCAACATCAAAGTACTCATATGTATCTCTAATACATGTTTTAATTTCCTCAAAAATTCAAAATAATTTATACTTCTTTATGCCTTCGTGCATTATGGATTTTAACAACCGACTATAATAACAATACCTTTAATGCAAATATTGATGTTCCGAATGAACTTCAAAATGATAATCAAATGATGGCCATTTCATTCGCAGCTAATTTGAATACTTTGCCCTGAAGTGTTATCCCATCAATTTTTTTGATACGAAATCGATGTCAGAAGCTAATGTCATTAAGTTGTTCAATGCATTTCTCCTCTCACTATGTGATCTAGAATAAACCTTCACATGTCAATAGTTTCTTCCAACACATGGAAAATAGGGCTAGGCTCCTGAATGTATGTTTTATTAATACATTCAATTAATGATGGTAGGCTCCCAAGAAGTAATCCAACCTTCATATTTTTAAAAATTCCCAATTCATTGAGTATTCTAAACAAGAAGGAAGCAATCCTTATATTTTTAAAAATTCCCAATTCAATGAACATGTTTAGATACCTAAAAAGAACTTTACATTTTTGTTTTCACGCTATGTTGTCTAATTGTACATACAGAATTTTAGGAAGAATATTTATACTAATTAGTAACCACATCGTGGATTATAGTTATGGTAAAAATTTGCATCATTATGAATATTTGGAGTTATGGAAGTAAACCCTTGGAAACATCTTCTCATTAAAGACAATACAAACTAACCAGATGAAATTGAATGAAATTTTACTCCCGTAATTTTTGGTGTGCAGACAAAAATGTAATAAGTGTTTTCTTTTGGTCCATACCATTGATTATCAAACCCAAATATTTATTTGGATTATCATGACACTTATTTCAAAGTTCATACAATTTTTGTCTTTCACTTGCTTGCTAATTGTGATGCTCTCTCAAGGTCTTTGCAATGGAAAGTACACATAAAATAAAAATAAACATATGAATAAATATATTTTCATAGTTGATAACTATCAAATTTTTAAAAATATTGTTAGGAACACATACCTCTTTCTTCCCCTTGACATTTATCTATTTTTTCTTTAAGAGAAGCACATACTGCAACTCTCATCCATGTATTCTTAGATTACGAACATTGTTGAATTCATTCTTCCATGCCCTTGTAAATATGAATATGTAATAAAATTACCAACTCCTTCAACATCTTCTCGTATTATTCTTTTGTATAAGTTGTAGATTTATCATTCAGAAATTATCTGGAATATATTGTGTCTTTATTTGGAATACACTCTCCATTCTTTGAAAAGAAGTCTTTAATACATGACATAGCATTATTTGCTAACGAACCAACCTCTCGTTTATAACGTAATTCCCGAATAATATGTGGGATCCTTTTCCAGCCTATCTTGGATTATTGACAAACGAAAATTACCAATTGAATGCAACATTTTGAAAGCCTTCTTACGAGCAATACATTCCCAATATGATAATCATAACCCGCTAGTGTGGATCGCATCCAACCCAATAAATATAACTTTGCATTCTTTTATTCATTGACAAAATATCTTTTCCTTTTCTCCAAAACATAGTTTTTCTTCAAATCCACATATTTCAAGCAATCCTTTGGACAAATACTTGAAATCAGATGTATGACATAAATTCCGCTTGTGAGATATGTTTCTTTCCTAACCCTTGTATATCCGGGAATATTTTGGATTGAAATGAAAAGGTCTGGCCATACTCCTAGTTACAATATTTTCTTGCAACGACTTCATCATTCCATTATCCTTGTATAAGAATTTTCACTACCCTTAAGATTATCCCTACTTTAATCATTCTAAACATAGTTAAGAAATTCATCGAATCATTGCTTGGAAAATATTCATTACCATCCTCACTTGAAGACAAAATTTCACAAGAATCATCTCGCGTTTGAAACCCCGACTTAGATGAAATTATTCACCATCTTCTTCATCCATGCTTTCGAAATCTTCGCTTGGAGGATTCAATTCTTCATCACTCATTAGTTCGAAACACTAACTTGGAGGAAATGCATTATTAAAATATGTGCCTCTAAAATTATCATTTTCAAGAAACTCTTCATCCTCCCTTCCTCGCTGGTGCTCTCATAATCTTTAGATTAGGGCCTAAGTGGAAGTTTGAATCTCTATTCAATATAAATTCTTCATCCCGCCCCTTCTCGTTGGTGCTCTCATAATGCTTAGGAATTAGGGAATAAGTGGACGGTTTGAATATCTATTTATTAGAAATTCTTCATCCCCCTTCATCGCTGGTGCTTCCGTTAATCCTTAGATCAAGATGAAGTGGAAAATTTGACTTGGAAATTCTTCATCCCTCCCCCCCCTCATCGCTGGTGCTCTTATAATCCTTAACATTAGATGAAGTGTAAATTTTGACTCGGGAAATTCATCCCCCTTCATCCACAATGGTGTGGTGCTTCGCATAACTTAGGATTAGGACTTGCGGATATTTTCTCTCTAAAATTATTCATTCGCCTTCATTAGTGGTGCTTGTATAACACTTAGATTAGGATGAAGTGGATATTTTGGCTTTGGAAATTATCTATTCCCCCTTTCATCAATGGTGCTCGCATAATCCTAGGGATTAGACAAAGTGGATATTTTGACTCGCAAATTCTTCATTCCCTCTTCATCAATGGTGCTCACATAATCCTTTAGATTATGACGAATTGGATATTATAACTTTGGAAATTCTTCATTCCCTTCATCGTAGTGCTCGGATAACCTAGGATTAGGACGAAGTGGATATTCTAACCATGGAAATTCTTCATCATGTCCTTCATCAATCGGTGCTCTTATAATACTTAGCATTTTGATGAAGTGGAATAAATCGACTCTTGATTTACATAAATATATTTTGCCGACATTCATCAATTATGTTCTCATCATCCTAAGGATTACGACCAAGTCAAAATTTGACTCTCTATTCATGGTAAACGAACTCATGCTATATTCATTAATCCGAATAGAGTTTTTCGCGTAACGAAGATGTTGTTGATGCTAGCGTAAATAAAAGTCGCATCGAAGAACCCATGACTTTCAACAAGAAGATGTTGAGAATGATGCAAAATTCTAATTTCTCCTCAATGACAATACATAGCTTAAATACTGAAAATTTCCTCTAAAACTCCTCAAAAATTATCGCTACGGAAAATTTAAAATTTTTGTTTGAAATATTTCCTCCAAAATATTCGTTTAAAATGTATTTCAAAACATTTTACTAACCCTCGCTAGTCTGAAATATTTCACCCTACTTTCTATTCAAAATATCCACAAAAATCTTCCTTCCAAACTAAAATAATTTTTTTATTTAAATGATTTAACATTGATCGCGTATCGAAATTAATTTTTAGAATTTATGTTTTAATTTTTTGGTCGAAATTGAATAAAACTTAATATAAACCTATAATATTAACTTCATCTAAACTTTCCTAATTTTAATTTTAATCCCACATTTGCAAAACGCTTAAACAATCACACAATCCTCGCTATATAATAACAATCAATGTTTCTATTCCTCTTATCACATCAAGTCTTCTATGTCTGTTGGAGCACAATTTGTGGAGTATGCTATGTTGGCATTGAAAAACACATCGAACGCGAAGTTTATGCATTAAAAAGGTTAGTTTTCCTTCTATTTTGACCATTTAAAGATGAATTGGGGAGAATTTGTTTTTTAAGGGATTTTAAGCTCCAAAACTTTTTTTTAATGGTTTTTAGGTTCCAAAACCCTTATTTTTTTAATATTTATAGCTTTAAAAAAAAAAAAACAAAAAAACAAAAAACAAAAACAAAACTCAATTTTGTAGGGTTTCTGGACAAAAATTTAGAAAAAGTTTATTTTTATGGCTTCGCTTGGTTCTCGACAAAACAAAAAACAAAAAAACAACCTTACACATAACAAAAAGAAATTATATTTATTAATTTTTCTTTAAATCAGTAAAGAACACCTTTTATTTCTTGAATTTAAACAATATATATATATATATTTTAAATAAATATATTTTTTTTTGTATTATTTATTTTTAAATTATATATATATATTTTAATTTGTTTTTTTTAAGTTTAAAATAAATAAATAAATTATATTATAGTTTTTTTTAAATTAATATCGAGTTTATTTATTTTTTGCCCCGTCAAGGTCGCGAGGTCGGCCTAGCAGGCTGGGAGCGTTGCCCCATCGGTCTCCTCGCATCCCAGTAGGCGATTGAAATCATTTTTATTTCGTTTAAAAAACAATATATTTAAAATAAAATAAAAACGTTTAACTCGTAACGGTATGGATTTGATTATATTGAAAAGATTATGGGCCTTGCAGAGGCTTCCCCTATTACAACCGCTGGTTCTTTATACCGTCGCCTATTGATCTATTACAACTTTCAGGGCATTTGAACAGTGCTTACATTGTTAACAATGAGCTGCCCTTTCATGAGCAAGTTGCCTTTGTTTGCCATTTGATCAGCTTCACTATTTGACTTTCTCAGAATATGATAAAATTTGCACTTGTCGAAGTCAAGAAGAACTCTTTTCAATCTGTCCAAAATTTTATTAACGCTGGCATTGCTGAACGGTGCCTCCATGTTTAATTTTTTTATTATTATCTCTGAATCACCGAAGACTTGGAGATCTTTGACTCCTTTGTCTCTTGCAATAAGACAAGCTTTTAGAAGCCCAAGGATCTCTGCATGATTGTTGGATTTCTGGCCTAATCCCCAACAGAACCAGTCTTTGGAAGACCCGCCAGGAGAGTAGATGACCCCTCCAGCTCCGGCAGCACCGGGGTTCCCCTTGGACGCCCCATCAAAAAATATTGTGGATAAGTTTTGAGACCTCCACCAAGATTGAAAAAAATCATCCTCAAATCTTATGCGCCATTTCGGATTGACACTCTGGGGAGAGAGAAGATACTTACGCGGATGAGTCACTAGCATGCCTAGCCACCTCTTTTCTTCGGGCAATAACGAATGATCTTCTTTAAAATACTGGTATTGGGCCGCTTCCAAGAGGAAGGACTTGGCTTTTGCAGCTACCTGCAGCGGGGTATGCTGCAGATCTTTGAAAATCCTCTGATTGCGGGCCAACCAAAGCTGCCAGCATACGTATTTGGGAAGCGCTATCCAGATTTTACACCAGAAATATTTGGAAGGGATTCGATGGGGATAGTATTGACTCCAAGAGGCAAAGAGATCTGCAATAGAGTTCTGCGAAGGGGCTGGAATCTGGAAGTCCTGTAAAATGAGTTCCCAAACCTCTTTAGCAAATATGCACTCCATGAAAAGATGCTGGGCTGTTTCGAAGTTGTTGCTGCATAACGCACATCGGTGAGGCCCTGCTATATTCCTTTTTTCCAGATTATCTCCCATTAGCTGTTTGTTATGAACCAGGGTCCAGAAGAAGAAGTTCACTTTTGGTAGGGCAAGAGGTTCCCAAACATTTTTCCAGAACTCCGGTGTTTGACTGCTATTTCTAGAGACCTGTAATGCTTTATATCCAGCTGCTGTGGTATATACTCCAGTCTGGCCCCAACCCCAACTATCTTTCTTGGATCTATTAACAGGGGCAGCGTCCTCCAACAGATCAACTAGCAGAGTTTGTTGATGAGATAACCGGGCTGGGACTCCATGGAAATCCCAACCTGCCCAGTCTCCTCGCTGGTCCCATTTCGAAAGGTCATAAAGGCTGCTAACACTTGCACGCTCCAGCCAATTCCTGAGATCTGCTATGTCATCATTTTCAGCTAAAGGTTCACTTCCCATTATGCTGTCGAGCCACAAATGTGTACGCTTACCGTTTCCAGGTATCCTGTAGACCAGATTTTTGAAGAAGTTGCCGCTTTTGCAGCATAATTTCCACACCTGCGTGGTATTTGCTGCGTTTACGTTCTGCAGATTGGTGAGGGATTTGTTGGGTCCATACTTTGAACGCAGGGTAACACTAATCGGATGAGAGGGCTCGTGGATCAGCTTCCACAATATCTTTCCTCCCAACGCTAAATTGACAAGCGTGGGGTCTCTAATTTGCAGCCGCCCTCTGCCAGTGGTTTTTTGACCAATTCCCAATTAACCAGGTGCATTTTTTTTTCGTTACCCTTCCCTCCCTGCGACAAAAAGTCTCTAAGCAACTTGGAGATCTGTTCCATCACATTTCTTGGTGCAAGAAGAAAGGCTGCCTGGAAAATTGGAAGCGCAGACAGCAAGGATTTGATTAAGATTACTTTGCCTCCCTTAGTCAACCAGTTGCCTCCCCACGCAACAATTTTAGATTTAATTTTTGAAATTATATCACACCATAGCGATCTCTTATTAACTCCAAATGTTATGGGGAGACCGAGATATTTAAACCTGTCCCAATTTGCTTGGCCTTTGAACCCAAGGAGAACAGTGATTCCAGAGAGTTCATGCTGATCTAAATTCCAGTTGAAGACTTCGCTTTTACTCTCATTAACTAAGGCACCTGAAACTCTGCAATACTTTCTGAGGACAAAGTCGAATGCTTTGGCTATTCTGATGGAAGCTCCTCTGAGAAGAAGGGAATCGTCAGCAAAGAGAGCGTGGTTCAGTGGTTCAGCTCCATTGGAAGGTTTGAGACCCCGAATGTTACCAACTAATCTTTCAGCAGTAAGCTTTCGACTAAGGGAATCTGCCATTAAGATATACAGGAAAGGGGAGAGTGGGCATCCCTGCCTGATTCCTCTCTGAGCTTGGAAAAAGTTAGTTGGTCTGCCATTAACTAACGGGGCAATCCACGGACTGTCAATGCAGGCTTTAATTAATTGAACAAAGTGTGTCGAAAAACCAAAGGAGAGCAGGACCTTGCTAAGGAAAATGCGATTTACTCTATCGAAAGCATTTGCCATATCTAATTTTATCAACATACCTTTCTCCTTCCGCTGTTTGCTTGAATGTATAGTCTCCTGGACTTGGATAACGTTGTCCAGAATGTGCCTACCCTCCACAAAGCCACCTTGAGAACTGGAGATCAGTCTTTTTAGCAATGGCTTGATTCGATTTGCTAGTAGTTTTGCAAGAATTTTATAAGAAGCATTGCACAGTGAGATGGGCCTAAATCTAGCAAAGAAATCAGGATTGGTTTCTTTGGGAATTAGAGCGAGGTAAGTGGAGTTGGTTCCTCCACCTATCTTGGCTTTTTTCATAAATCCACTTATCATTTTAAGGAGGTCAGCCTTGATAATGTGCCAACAAGATTTGTAGAAGTGGATTGTGAATCCATCAGGCCCTGGAGCCTTGTCTGCTTCCATGGACCAAATAACCTTTATGATTTCCTCCTTAGAAATAGGTCTGCAGAGGATTGAATTGTCTTCAGGACTGATGAGGGGAGGAATATTGGAGAGGAAGTCAGCAGCCTCCTCATCATTGCTTTGAGTTTCTTCTCTGTATAGATTCCTGAAATGGATTTCAGCAGCGGCTTTGACTTGATTGAAACCTTTGCAAACTTGCCCCTCAGCTGTTTTGATTTTTGCTATGTAATTCCTTGACAGTCTCGCTCTGTATTGCCTATGGAAGAAGGAAGTGTTTCGATCCCCGGCCTTCAACCACAGGCTTCTGGATTTAAGTCTCCAGTATTCTTCTTCCTTTCGAAAAGATTGATACGTTGATCTTTGGGCTTTTATTTCTTCTTCCAGCAACTCTGGTGTAATATCTTTACTCTCCATATCTGTTTGCAGGGTCGTCAGTAACTGCACTGCCTCTTTTCTCTGTTCGGTGGGAGTAGCGACCGGTTTCTTTATCCAGTCCTTCAGAGCTTGTTTTGTGGCTTTCAGCTTTTGCTCCCATACATAGCTGGAGGATCCCGAGAATGCTTTGGCCCATGCTGCCTTCACTGTCTCTAAGAATCCATCTCTCTCGATCCAGAGAGGGCTGAATCGAAAAGGTAAAGGACCCAGGTCATCTTCATCTTCCAGGTGGAGCTGAATCGGCTTATGATCTGAGGAGAGTTTAGGCAAGATTTTGGTGGTGATTTTCTTGCTCATCATAATGGAGCTTTGCATCAGGAAATGGTCTAATTGAGCAGATATGTGGTCCAAACCAACCCGATTATTTGACCAAGTATAAATGCCTCGGATGGGATTGAAATCTAAAAGGTCCCAAAGTTGGGAGATCTCCTCAACCTTGGCCAGCAAGGGGTCTCTGATGCTGGAACCCCCCCTCTTCTCCTTTGCTTTCAATACAATATTCAGATCCCCGGCTAATATGATATTGCTGGGAGAAGACTGCTCTAAAAAGGCCGCAAGAGAGTTCCAACATTCTCGTTTTTCAGAATAAGAAACCGGAACATAAAGATTGAAGAGAGAGATGGACAACTTACTTGCCTTATGCTTCAGCTCCGTGTAGATCCAGTGCTGGGTTTCATGGGAATTTATCAGCTGGAAGAGGTCATTCATCCAAAGAGTTGCCAACCCTCCAGAGGTTCCCCTTGAACTGACTGCTTTTCCTGTTCTTTTGTTCCACTTTGCTCTACCTAGCTCTAGAAGGGCTTGCCCTTCTATTTTGGTCTCTTGGAGCATGAGAATGTCTGAGGGGTCTGCTTTCAAAAGGTCCTTGATTGCTTCTATTTTAGAGGGATTCCCCAGACCTCTGCAGTTCCAAGAGACGAGTTTCATTATTTACCAAAAGGGGGATTGGGGCCTCCCTTGGAAGGCCTTGGTCTGGTATTTCGCCCAACAGACATTTCTATTGTGGACTGACTTCTTTGAATCTTGAGCCTTTCTGCCTCCTCTTCCCTCTTCTCTTTGCGAGATTTCCTTCCTGCTTTTTTAGAAGGGCGCTCGTAGGTTTCATCCTCAGAAGAACCAGAGCTATCCACAAGTTTTTTCCTTGCTATTTCTGCGTATGAAGGATTGGTGGGACTGCCTTGATTTGCCTCGATCTGTATTGCTTCCTCTCCCTCTTTGTTTGGAGGTAGTGGGACAACCTGTTCCTCATTCTCCTGTGTTAGATTTACTTGGTTGATCTCATCACTTTCTGGCCCATTTGGTGTTGCTTCCATTTCTTGGTTGTTTTTGGATCTTGAAGGACCTCCAGTCGTATTGCCTTTACCTGTGCCTTTTTTTGAGTTTGCGTTTTTCTAGACAAGGGTCCATTGTTCCCCGTTTTGTTTATCTACTTGTTCCTCAGCCTTCTTCTTGCAGTGCTTTGCAAAGTGTCCGTGTCCGTGGCAATGTCTGCATTTAAATGGCAGCTGTTCATAGTCCAGCTCTTGGACATGCGTCCACCCAACGATAGTGAGTTTGATTGCTTCCGGTAGTCCCTCTTCGAGATCCACTTCTACACAGATGCGTGCGCATGAGTACTGATCCTTTCTTGCCGCCTGGTCTATGTATTTTCCCAGAGCATTACCTATGATCTGGAGGGATTTTTGATTCCAGCAGTGGAGAGGTAAATGAGGGAGTCTAACCCAAACCGGGACAGCCGAGGGGACATCCTGGGTGGGATCAAAATCTGGAGACCATTTGTTTAGATATAGGCCTTGGGGACCCATGAAGTATGGTCCGTTTCTAAAGATTAATCCTTTATCTTCCGGGTTTTCGAAAACAAACACAAAGAAACCCTTACCAACGAAGTAACTTTTGACTCCCTCCCTGATCAGAGGCTTCCAGTTCCTTTGAGTCCAGTCCTCAACTGTTTTGGGAGAGGGCCAGAGGCCCATGAACTGACCTACGAGTCCTCTCTCAGCCAGGTTCAACGCTGCTTTGCAGGTATCTTCTTCAGGAAGGGCCACGGAGGGGATTGATTCCATTTTCTTAACGAATTTCTGCTGAGACATTGAAGGAGGGCGCTTGGGAGCAGCGGCGATCATAGCTCTAAAAGCTGAAACCTCCGGAGGCGGAGGGGGGTCAGGATCCCTGCGGGCCTCCATGATCAGATAGGGGACTAAGCAGGCCGAGCTGGTGGGTGCAGAGGCCACAAGGGTGCGCTGGAGCAGCCAGCAGCCCTAGCGCTATCAGAGCGCGAAGAGGCTAGTAGAGCAGAGCGCGAACGAAAAAAAAAAAAAACCTAGAAAATGAATAATTTTAATTAATAAAAAAATAATTAATTCCAATTCCATAAAATTGATATTTCATATATAATATTCATATTCTTGAAAAGCTATGGCTTGACCTATGGCTTGAGGAGTCGCGAGGCATCCATATAATCCGTGCATCTAATATGCATCCATCTAATTTGTCAAAGTCACTCAGGGATTACACCTTAAGCTGAATGGATTTTAGAGCAAGTCTCCTCTCACTAGCACATGGCACAACCGCCCCAGTGAGGATTGATCCTGGTTTCAAAGTCACAACCACCCCAATGAGGTTTGATCCTGTTGTCAAAGTCACATGGCCCTGTTCTCAAAGGCACCCGGGGATCCTGCTGTCAAAATCGCCCAGGGATCACAACTTAAGTTGAATGGATTTTATAGCATGTCTCCTCTCCCTAGCACATGGCACAACCACCCCCCATGAGAGATCCTTGGAGATCTATATGAAGCACTGACGTACAATCAGAAGGCAGAGATCCTTGGAGATCTATACGGACTCACAGTAGGTTATATTATTTTTGTTTGGTAAAAAAAAACCTTTATGACTTTCAAATAAGGTTTATTAAAATTTTGAAAAATATAAATATTAAATTAGATATTTAAAAAATAAAAAATAAATAAAAATAAATAAATGTAAGTTGTTTTTTTATTTTATGGAGTTTTAAAATAAATTATCAAATATAAAATAAGTGTAATATGTAAAAATAAGTTTATAGTAGAATAATTTCATAAAAATAATTATAGAGTAGTATAATATAAAATTATTATATTAAAAAAATAGAATATTTAATTAATTAAAATGGTCATTTACATGTTCATGTGTGTAGAATAGATAGTGCCAAGGTATCTAGTTAAGACACTCTATGGTGAAAAAGTTACTAGTTTGAATCCTATGGATAAAAATACAGTCATGTTAAGGGTTCATGTGGTTCAAGCCAATTATAATCTGAGGTGATTTTGAAGGCTTAAAATTTCCTTAATATTGGTTACTCTAGGATAGGCTTAAGAGTGCTCCTAAGACACACAATACCTAACAAAAAATTATAAAATATTAATATAAAAAATGTGATTAAATATTTTTGAACGGAAAATAAGAAATCATATATAGTAAGTAAATTAAATCACTTCTCATATGAAAGAATAGTAAATGCTATCATTTATGAGAGAGGTTTTATGAATTAATTGAGTATGAAGAAGGTTAGGTTGTATATTTTTGAAAAATTATTCATAAGTTATCAATCAAGAATATAAATAATAAAATATCCAAATAGAGATACTAAAATATTCAAAGTTGTGCAAAATATGCACCTCACCCAACTAATACCACCATCTATGTTTAAACATTTAGAAGTAATAATCAAATCTTTACATGAAAAGCAATGTAATGGAAATAACTTTAAGGGTTCCACTAATGGTGGCATCTCTTGACTTATGCTCACTAGTTTGTGGGGCATCTCATGTCTAGGGTTTTGAGTGTGGGTAGTAAGCAACAATGTTGCATATTACTTTAGGTAGGGTTTGTATATAATACTGCAATGTGAAAAAATATATAGCAGATTTATAATATATGGTTATTACAATGTACAAATTTTATAATTTATATTTCTTTTTAGAATTAATTAACTTTTATTGTTTATATTTAATTTATATATCTCAAGGACATTATAATTTATCGATATTTTAATGCCAATGAAGGGTAAGATAATATGACACATGTAATAGCAAACAAAAATAAAAATATAATTCTTGAGATGTTATTTAGTAAATTTAGATCTATTTTCATTTTTAAGGGTTTTACAAAATTATATATACAATGCATGTTAAATTGTTCTTGGAACATTGATTTTGCAACATCTTTAACAATAACTACTATATATTCAAAGATTGGTACGAAGTGGAATAGATGACGAAGTTACAACATTTTTAGACACTGGTTATTAAAATTAAATAGAGTTTGACCAAATCACAAATCTTTATATCATTGTACACTAAATTATCCATTAATTATATGTGTGATGTTTGTTAAAATTTAGATTAATTGAGAAGTGTCAAGTTTGAATATATATGAGGCTATGAGAATCATGTCACATTCTAACTTTGAAAAAAATTGTTTCTAAATTTTTACTATTAATTAAACATGTTTTAAATGTCAAGTAAGTTGTTTCATCATTCTATATGTTTCTTTCTTTATGTCCTTTACTGAAATTTTCTTGTAGTCATGTGCTTACACATGAATCTAGTCATTGATTTGAAACTTTATTGTAACATGCATCATCACCAAAATTTTTAAAAATATTATTAACTATAACACAACTTGATAAGACAAAGGGTAAGTGCTATATTAAAAACTTTTGATTACGTATCACATATTTAATTTTGCATATAATCCATATGTGAAGGTCTAAACCTTCAACTTACTACATAGGAAGCAGGAGTATAACATTTATTGAGAACTTATGGGAGCTGTCTGTTTTATAGCGTACCACTCATATCTAAGGGATTATCATTATCTACACCTTATCTTATGGTACATGTCTGGGTTGGAAAGCAGACTTGCTGCTCTATGCACCACTGTATGAATCTTCCAGATCTGGATTGTGAAAGCAATCACCCTACACCTGTCAGACTCACCTGGGGATCGAGGTTTGATCCATGATGTTGCTCTCATGTTGTAAATCAATGGTGGACATTCCATTCTATGGTTTTACCTTTGTAATCGCTTGCCTTTCACACATTATTTCTAGCTCATTTGCTCTGGTGAACTTTGGCGCTCAACCCTCTGCAACTGGTGATACCTAGGGTTAAGGTGATGGCCTTTGGGCTTGAGGGAGGGTTTCCACTATGGTTTGATGTCACAATGCTCCCTAGGTACCCTCTAGACAAGGTCAACACAACTATTCCATTGCACGGTTACAGGTATACTAAATCTTGCATAAAATACTTGTTGAATTATTTTCTTGTTTTTTCTTTTAGCAGTAAGTTTTATGGGTTCTCACCTAGATGTTATTTCCAGAATTGGATTATTTCATGCTGCGACGACTCTCGACTATGCTCATAGTTTGTCGTCAGGGTACACATTGCATACCTACCATGTTACTTTCAGGTTCCAACCTTTAATTTTATGGTTGTCACAAAGTATTCAATTTGTTCTACAAATTGACAGAACGATGTGAGGGTTTCTCCCTCTCGGCCTCTAGAGGTAAAATCTAGTTACTCTTGTGGTTTTCTATCACTTTGGATTGGTTCAACCTATCAAACACTAACTCTTGACTTGTGTTCTTTCTTGCAAGCTCGGCTAGGTATGAGTTCTGCTTCTCAAAATGGTTTCTCTTGTCCCAAGGTTTATGTTACATCACTTAGGAATTCTTTCATTTCTCTGGCACAGGTACGGTGACCCTTTTGTCCAGACATGTCGTGGTCTTCTTTCTAGCTAAAGCCCTACTTTCGCACCGCTTGGGTCTTCTGTGTAAGGTTTAAGTTAGATTTGTTACATGGTGAAATACCGAGACTATGCTCGAGTCTGGGGTTCCAAATTTAATTATGGCCACCGATCAAACAATGAATGTAATTATACACTTATAATTTCTTGCACTCGTGGAGGAATGTTTTGGGTTTTGATTCGTGTTTGGACATTGTAAATCAGTTTATAAAAATTGTATATGAGTTCTTCATATATGTTTATTAGTTTTGATGGTTACAAGAAATTCGAGAGCTTAAGCTCGAACAAGATTTTTTCACGTTATATGCATATTGTTAAGATTATATATTGTGCTTTAATTTTCTTATAGCCGCTCCATCCCTCAGTTTGATGGAAGACTGTGAGTTACTGGGTTTAACTTATTTCTTGCTAGCCTTCCCATTTTATAATGTTTTCTATAATGCAGATATTTTGCCTATGCATCCTCTGGCTATGTAAAACCCCTTTATGATACTTGGTATGAATATTGTATACTTGATATGATTTTTTGTGTTATTTTTTTTTATGGATTCTGTGTTATTTAAATTGGGGTTCGACAATTAAATGGCTATCAATATCATTATCTTGAGAGTGCTTCATTCTCCTCTATGTCCTTTGTTAGAGGGTCTTGATATGGTTGTCCATGCATGCAACATTAAGTAATATATAAATTTAAAAGTAACTTAACTTGCAAAGTTGATAATTTGTAAATGAAACAAATAAATCCATTCTCACTACATTCATCAAAATTAATGTAACATTGATAGAATATAACATTAAATCCACATCATGAATTTAAAAGCCAATGAAGACATTGTCATATACACAAGTTCACATTCTTGTACTTGTATTCCAAATTGGTCTAGTTATACATTTTTCTCTTTTACAAAATGGGCCCAGGGCCCATGGTATTCCCAACATAGATAATGGAAGGTCGCGCCCATAAATGAAATAATGGAAAAATGACATCATGACTGATTTATAAATTGGGTCTATACATCCGCCACGCTTGGCACTCCCAAGTGCATTTCAAAATTGATATTGCTGCAAAAATTAAATAACCAATTAGTTGTCAAATCCAAAATGCATAGAATCAATTGCCGTTAATTCATGATAAGCTTTTGATCAACTACTCATTCTCACCATGAAGATCTAAGGCAATGGAGAAGATTGTCCTTCCTTGGCAGATGGTGGAGTTGTTGGTGATGGATATAGGCATGGTTCATGGGTGATGGATAAAGGCATAGTGGAAGTGAAATAAGTAAAAGGTAGTGGGTGTGGGCAGTGATACACCCCCAGCAGTTGTACGATAGTGGGAATCACCCTAGGGCGAGGGATCACCCCAGGGGGGGAAATTGGAATGTCAAGGGTGGATGATTGAAACAATGAGAAGGGTGGATGAATAAATGGTAGGGGTGGGAATTGGGAAGGGTTTGGCGAGGTGGTTATAGGCATGGGAGAATTTATGATGGATAAAGGTGGTCGGTGTGGGCGACAATACATCCCCATTGGTGGTACAATAGGAGGAAGCACCCTCGGGGAGGAAATTGGGATGCTAATGACTGGAGCAGTGTTCAAACTGCTATAGTTTTTTTCACCAACATGCTCATCAAATAATTGAAGTCGACAAGCTGGAACGTTGTGAGATGTGAGTCCCTCGACTGTAACAATAAAAAATTTCATGTAGTTATGAAAATGCATCGAAAACGATAATATATCATATTTCACATAAAAAAAATGCATGCCATCAAATTTCCATACCATTTTTCTGTATAATAGAATGTTTCACTAACTCAGGTATGTCGCCCACACTTCTTTGGTGTTGAGAAGATAACTCTAGTTGCTCATCCATGTTTCTTTTTTTTGAACGAACTCGTCCAACCTTTTCAAAATGTGGTTTATCTTTCCCTGATTTTGACTTGTGCCCACATTTCCTTTTCTTTTTGACTGGGCTCAAGAAACTATGTTTTCTTTTAGTAGTGATCTTTGATGGAGTTATAGTATTGAAAAACATTCTATTGTATTCTTGACATGCTTTGTCTACCAAACTATTCAATGCATTTTCTTGCTCCAAATTTGTAGGTATTATGGATCTCAATTTCTCATGAGTTGATGAGTTAACACGTTTCATCTCATCATCTTCAAATAATGCACTATCTGGTCATACATTGGTTGATTGAACATTATCAATGCTTGTTTCATTATAATAATTTATATTTGGAGGAGAATCAAAGCATGGCGGAAGCTCCGTTTGGATTTCTAGGCCCAATATAGGTGTTTCATTCAAATCAAATAAAATTGTAGGCCTTTATGTAGTAGGATTAGTGACACTAGGTAGTACATTTTCACCCAAACTAATGTTACTCACCAACATCTCAACTTTCAGTACATGTTTACAAACATTTCCATTCAAGGCCCAATTGCAATTACAGAAGTGTAGATTGGAACCTTTATATATGACATTGTACCAAATATCACGTGTATCCTTATTTTGGCTACGAACCCAATAACCATTTTTACTCTTTTCATCAGGCACGCAATCTTCATTTGGGATTTGGCTAGCTCCACACTTGGATGAATTCAATTGTTCCTCAATTTTTCTAGGCCGTACAAAACCAGCTTCTTTAAATGTTGCATATGATTGTAATATAATACAACCTTTTTCAACAACACATATATTAACCAATCGACACGTCTATGACATGCATTATTCTTTTCGCTTAGGTACCTTTCCTTGATATGCCGATGATAAGATTCAATGGCATTATTTGTATCCTGATTGGAATGTGGAAAATTTCTGTATGCTTTTGCCCACATATCTGTAGAAAGAAATTTATTAGCTATGAATTAATAATACATATGACATGAAAAATAGAGTCATTAAAGCCACTTACAAGAAAATTACATATTTTGTTGTTGGCTAACCAAGTTGTTTTAAAATATTCCAAAAACCTTGGTTGGTCCCTGAATCTTTCAAAGAACCTTTCAACTATCTTTTTTACAGATTCATCATCTTCACATGTATGCATGATTTCTCCTAAAGAACGAAAAATGTGGATTTGGTTTTCCCTTCCTTGGACTTTATTTCAAACATTCTTCAACCATGCACGACGAACATGCCACACACATAATAATATTTTACTCTTGATTGAAGACCTGGAATAACACAATTTATTAGAGGGAATATACATTAACAATATTTTTATGTCTCTTATAAAAGAATAAACACATCACCTTAATGCTTCAATTTCAGCAGTAGCATCATCTGTGATGAAGGCTTGAACATGCCAATCTGGTCGCTCTTACTTCCCAATGGAAAAGAGAGTTGACATCCATTTAGAAAGCTCAGCTATAGTATTGCGTGATGATATCACCCAAGCTACTGGAACCCCATTGCGATGTTCGTCGAAAACCATTAAGGTGTACAGTTGATACTACATCACAAACAATGTACATAATTATATTTATATAAGTTACATGCACTAAAATGAGGTTGAATAAATGAATCAAAATTAGGATAAATTTGTACTCACCCCATACTTATTTGTACTAAATGTTGAATCCACATTGAGCGCATCCACTTTGTTTGTATGCCTATAATAAAAGGGATGTTTTCAACAAGATCTTGTTTCTGGTAGAAGAAAAAGCTCTCGGGGTGTTCCTTATACCAACATTCTACACTGTTTGGATCACTTTGATCTCTAACATACTATAGCCTTATAGTATCATTGTAAATGTTTAATATATCTTGTCTTGTCATATATGTATCTCAAGATGTCCCTGTGTATAACTCACCAAATCCATCCTTCACATCAGAGATGAACTTGTCCCATATCATTGTAACATTTAAACCACTTTGGATTAAATTTTGGACAATAGATCGCATATCCCTTGTTAAATGTGGTGCATAACTGAATCTCATAGGCCTGCCGATTGCATATTTTCCATGACAAACAACATTGGATTTATCAATATGCCTACATGCAGTATATATTATTACAGCATCGTCTGGTCTAAGTTGAAATCGTCGTACAATGAAGTGACATTGGCAACCAACTTTAATACTTTCTTGTCGACTGCGTTTTTTTTTTATAACTGAGGATGCACTCATAATTTGGTCTTTGCACTCCGGACCATATACACACCAATACATGCATATAAATGTTTTACAACAAATTAGATATAACATATATGCATACTGTAAAAAATTATACGTATATTGATAAATATATAAAGACTTACATAGCGTACTCCAAATATGTTGAACAATATGTTTGTTTGATATCCTCTACTTTTTTACTTCGATGAGTACAAAGATGAAATTGAGTGGGTGCAGATTCACTCGATTCCTCTCCTCTTATAAAATCATCAAGTCGACAATATGGAATAATTGCAACTTGGTCCCCATCAATATTTGTCCATGTTAAGTCTTCTGCTGAAAATTCAATCATATCCTCTGGGTCTTCAACTTCCAACCCATTAATCCTCTCCCACTTACACATTCTTCAAATATTTGTACACATTCCATTGAAAACGATTTGGTTTGAGTAAATATTATGGTCTTGATTAATGCATATCACTAAGCATGGAAATCACATTTTTAGGTAAATATTTTTTGCTTTTCAAATAAACCACTTAGGAAAAAGTAATAATTGGGTCAGTAATCAACTTAGATATTTCTCACAAATTTAGACAAACCATGTATGACATATGATGTCTTTGTGGAGGTGGTGTCACCAACTTAGTGTCATGGGGTGACTTGTGATGAGTGGTTGAGGGAAAAGGTGATTTTGATGCCTCCCTTAACATAACCTACATGGAAACCTAACTTTACCCTTTTCCCCAAGAACTTTAGAATCACTAATCAATGGATCAACCATAAATTGATGAGAATATTTAGACCACACTTCTAAGACTCTATGTATACTAGAACAATCCTTAAGAAGGTGAGCACCCTTACAAAGATTGCAAAGGTGTTTGGGGTTGTGTTGTATGTTGGAGGGTTCCTCAACATTACTAACACTCATGACCATGGTTGGTTTGTTAGACCCTTTTTTAGAGGTACAACACTGCTCATGGTGATTGCCCTGGAACAATAGGCAAAACATCCTAGAAATGGGGTTCCCGTCCTGCTCGCTAGATGGCGTGACTGGGTACCAACGGCGTAGCGCTTCTAAGTTAGGGAAAGTGGAAACCATATGATTAGGCATTTAACACAATGCACATGTTGGTCTTGTCCGCGGAGAATGGTTGGGGGTGACTAAGGGTTCCCTGATTGGTTGTTTATCAGCTGACAAAAAGAGGATGGATCTACTCAGCACATCTTCCTGAGTTGTCGAGTTGTTCATGGATTCGCTGTCCGAGCCATCTTCTTGGGAGAGGCAAACTATGGTCGATGAAATACAAGCTAGAGTTGCATGGAATCTAGAGACATAATTGATTGTCGCTCCCCTGTCCAGGATTTCCTTTAGGCTTGTTTTTTCCTTTTTTCTTAGTCGCGTTGGGAGGATAATTTGGATTCTCTTGTTTGTATGGTTGGCGCACTTGTGCATTATTCTACATAGGTGGGTTTTGTGCTAGGGACTGGGCATATTGCGGTCCTTGTCCCTGGTTTATAAATGGCTGTTGGGGGGGAGCTCTTCCATCAACATGTTTAGCTGCATACTGGGTCTCGTGAGCCGGAGGATACGGACCTCCCTACTGATGAAGATACGATGATGCCCTATTAGTCACATTTTTCGAAGGTGCATAATGACTTTGATAGCCAGGTTGCGATATGTCCTGGGTAGAATCATAGGTTTTTTGAAGCAAAAGTATATAGAACAAATTCTTTAGGAAAAATAGGGATACATATTGATTTTGAAATATTTTATTTGAGATTCACTTTCTTCACATTAAAATGTTCATATATACTCATTCTCTCTCTCTCTCACACACACACACATATATATATCAACTTCATAGTAAGGTTATAAATCTCCCTCAGACCTTGAATTTGAATAAATCAGGCTTTCACTCTCTCTTTTCTTAAAAAAAATGATAAAAAATTATGTTATTTAATATAGATATTGAAATATTTTATTTATGGTTAACATTTTTTTTTTTAATTATCAATACATTTTTGTTTTAAATATTACATGTCAACTAAACATATATTATTATAATTATTATCTAATTTTAAGGTCACTACCCATACACCAAATATATATATATATATATATATATATATATGTCAACCTCATAGTAAACATAATCTCCTTCATACTTTGAATTTGAAAAAATAAAGTTCTTACTCTCTTTTCTTTAGAAGTGCTCAACCATTTGATTGCTAAGTCTAGCAAGGCATACATACTACATACTCTACCCCCCTCTGGTTTTGAACTTCCTATCTCTTAGAAAGAAATACATGCTCTTAACCATTAGTCTTACTCATGAGTATTACCCCTCTCCCCTTACACATTATATATTATCAATAATATTATTTTTACATAGTAAATAATCAAAGAGTTATATATCTCTCATGCTAAAAGGTAAATCATTTTGTTTTACTTTCAATTACTTTTGTCTCTCTATATAGAGTTGTAAAATTAATCGTAGAAATAAAAATTAAGACCGAAATTGATTTTTTTGGTTATTACTATTTTTCAATCTTTTAATATAAGTATTATTTTAATAATTTTAAATGTACAAAATCAAAATATAATTTATATAAGATAAATAATATTATTAAGAACCAAATTAAATCCATCTTAATTAAAGATTTACCCATCAATGAAATAAATCGTATCTCTTGAGGTGCAAAGATTTCCTCATATTACACTTAAAAATAAATTCCATCTTACAAGATTTGATTTTCTTAATTAAAAAAAAAAAAACAATAACATTAAAAAAAATTAAATTAAAAGGGAATTAAACCTATAATATAATTATATATATTATTAAAAATTTAACAAAATAAAAAATAAAAATATTCCAATATCTAAATAACTATTGTAATTATATATATTATTAAAATTTTAACGAAATTAAAAATAAAAATATTCCATTATGTAAGTTTATATTGATACAAATAACATTATTAAAAAGAAATCGATCAAATATTCTCAAATATATATGTTTCTTCAAAAGAAAATGTTAAATTATTTATATTTATATTAAAAAAATTATAATCACCGTACATATAAAACCATAATATTTATTAAGATTTGAACGCCAGCGGGTAAAGCCATCCTATTTATTAAGATTTGAATTCCAGCGGGTTTTTGGGATGATGTTCAGCTAAAACAGCGCTCAACCTAGATTTTGACCATGCTTGTTTCCTCGTTTTAAAAACAGTCTGAAAAATCAAAATTGTACTTTTTACCGTTTATTTTTACATAAGAGTAATAATAAGTTAAAAAATGATCGAATTCAAGTTTATGATCAAGAGATTTTTTTTGGTCATTCTAAAATTTTTCTTTATCGACGGTATTAGGGTTTGTGCAAGTCGATTTCCCCGCCATGTCTATCACCTCCCGTTCATTGTTGCTCGGGACCGGTCTGTGGGCGTTCGGCTCCGCCGGTGGTGGTTGCTGCGGGTTCCAGAACCTGCGCAACCTGTTGCCATTTCTTGTTAACGCATATGCCTTTCAATGCCCACCATTGCTGGTTAGTTGTTTATTGCAGTTGGTAAACCTGTTTGCCGGTTCCGCATTGTTGATCTTGTTGGGTTTATGTGTTTGTTGGTTGTTGGACGTTGTAGCTCGCCGCCCGTTCCTGTTCTTGAATGCGAAGTCCGTCATTGTGTCCGCCATTCCTCTGATGCTGGACCGCCAGGGTTTCGGTTCGTTTGCTCTTTTTCGTCAAATTCTTCAGGTATTTTTGCAATTCTTTTATTTTTTACTGAGAGAATGCCATTTTTGTTGATAAAATATTGATTTTCTTGTATTTTTGCTGGTACAGGGTTCCATGGTTGGCGTTGGAGATGGCGAGGTTCTCTTTCGACATTGTGGCGGCTTCTCTGCATCCTCAGCGGCGGCGGACCTTCGGCGACCTTTGGTAGGATTCTGTGAATCCTACCAATCATGCTCTGTGTTGTTTAACACTTGCTCACTGTGTTTATCAACACTTTCAATCGTTGTTCGGTGGAATTATGTTTAACTGTTCTTGTTTTCTTGGGTTTAGCTCTTCTGTGGAATTTCGTTTAGTTCTTTCATGTTTTGAGCTTTTCAAGGGAATTATGTTGAGTGTCCATATTGCTGGAGTGCTGTTTTTAAGACTGAAGTTATTGATAGCTATTGTGTGTAAAGACCGTGATGTAGTTTTGAGTTGGAAAGCACAGCATCGTAGATATTTTTGTTACCTCTGTACAATACTTGGTATGCCACTAGTAATGCATACAATCCAAGTGGTGTTTTCAAGTTTGTCATAGTGTTTTACCTAGGAAAGTGTATGAATTACCCTTCAGCTAGAGAATTGTATGAACATGTTGTAAAGAGAAAGTACAGGGTATCACTTTGGGCAGACAACTTATATGGCCTTATCATATAATTGTATTCTTAATGATTCGAATTGAAGTGAACCTGATACTAGAGAAACTTTCATTCTAGTGTTTGGGTTTCCTTATTCTCTGCATGGTGTTATTATGGCATCATTCTTAGCAGAGACTTTTTTGTTGATGGAATATTTTTCTTATTTAGTCAAAATATTTATTTATCACTTGGCACAACTAGGTGCAATTACACAGTATCCAGAGCAAGCATAGCTAGTATTAGACCTTTATATGGATATCTTGCAGGGATGCTTGTCATATATCCTTTATATGTTCAAGGTCTGGTCATGAATGAGGTGGGTGTTTTGTTATGATCTCTTGTTTCAGATACTTCACAAGAACCGTAACCCTGTCTTCATCTATTTTTGTCAACCTATAAATTGTTATCCTGGAATTGGAACCATTTATCACTTGCATTATGTTTTATCTGCAATTTGAATTTCAGCTGGCCTTGAGATCGCAACCATGAGGTTAGAATAGGTGGTCTGTCTCTCTGCTGATCGAGAATGTTTGGGACTATTTTTAGCTGTCCGGAGTGGAGTTTCACCATTTGAAATTACATGTCAAACTCTCTTCAGTGGAGGTACTTGGCAGAGTTTGAGGTCGTTTTGCTTAGAAGAGCTGCAAACCTGTAATATTGTTTGTTAGAAATGACACCAAGCTTGCCGTGTTCTCAAAATCATTAACATTCTTTGCATGAGGCTTTTATAAGATACATTTCAGGCTTTTTATAAGATACATTTCATGGTTGAGTCCCTGTTTACAGAAACCTATATTAAATTCACAGAATTATTAATATAATAAGTTTTTTGGTTTGTTAACCTGTCTAGTTATGCCAAATCCTTTGTAACCTACCCCTCTGGAATTTCTTGTTTGCCAAAATTAGCCAAGATTTACATCTTACCTTGTCAATTTCCCTGAGGCATATTGCCCAAGCTCAGACATCACAAAATATCATAATAAATTGGCTACATTAACACACGAAGCCTTCTTGAGTGAATTGACCACAATCTTTTTCTTGTTGTAGTCTCACAAGTAACCTTGTTACACCAACCTCCCTTTTTGTTTTGGCTCTTGTGAGTATGGACATGTTTTTTGGCTTTCTGCCTGTTTGTGGTCTTCTTTTGAGGCATGCTTGTAATCTTGGCACGGCCCTTTTTTGAGCCATTTCCCTCTTGTGGTGCGTGCAACCTTTCATGTAGTTACTGTTTGTTGCTATTTGCACCTTGCATGAGTCTTTTACTACCTGTGGCCACCAATGAGATCCTTTTTATGACCCCCATTTTTAGCAACCTGTGATTATTTGTGGGTTCTATAGCTCATTCTCTCAAGGCATGTTTTGAGCAGGCTTGTCATCCTTGCATTGTGGCCCTCACTGTGTTTGACCAAGTTAATAGTAAAGACATGCTTTTTCTATCATAAAGCCAACCTACAATGAAGTACACCAGTTTTTTGTTTTTCAATCTGTCTTGTGTTGACTTGTCCCTGCATATCCTCTTCTGACTCTGGCTTTATTCTCAAGTTGACCTAAGTTCTATTGAAGTGATCCATTGTCCAACACTTAATTCAGTTTATTTGAAGTGACCAGGGCACATTTTTCACCACCAATTTTGCAGGCTTTTGGGCACGTTTTTAGCAGTTGAGTGAGCAGCAATGCTATCTTATTTTCATTATGTCTTCACTTATTTTACAACATATTTTGAGCATTTTTTACAGTGTATTTTTGCTAGTTTAGGCATGTTTTACAAAGAGGTAATTATTTTGTTGTTTGAAGTTAATTACTGCTGAAACAAATTAATTTTTTTGGAAGGTTTCTTGTTTTTCCCCCAGGCAGGAATAATTTTTTGCCTTGTAAGGTTCAAATTTTGAAAGGTTTTTTTTTTTTTTTTTTTGGGGACCCTTTCCTACTAATACATTTTGCATTTTTCCCATTAGTTTGGCTGCTGCAAAATACTATGCTCTGCAGTGGATGTTTTTGATGATGAAGAGGCCTTGTGCTTTGGAAATGTGATGCGAAGAAGTTTGCTTGATTAGCTTGATTACAAACTTCTCAAGAAAATATTCATGATGAAATTGCCTCCTTGCAACATATTAATGACAAGCTAAAAATAATTTTTTCTAAACTTTAAAGCCAAGCTTTGTAATGTTGTTACTTCATCACGAGATACTAATGAAAAACTTTTTAGTGAAGTTTCCTCTCTGTAGAATGATATTTCCAGTGCTTGCGAGTGGAACCTTTCACTCGGGGACACTGATATCCAACTTTAGGATGAGGACTTGAGCACAATAATTATCTCCTGCATCAACAATGGGAAGACAGGGACAACTCCATCCATATTCAATAATATGCATGACCTCAATAGAAATCTTGTCCAAGAAGTAAGATTTAAGAGGTACAAAATATCAAATAATGGATGGTCTTTGAAACATGGCTTGTTATTTTGATAGAGATTCATGTCTTGTTGTTGGTCATGGTAAAAATTATCAGGAAAATATTGATAATTTGACCTTGCAAATTAACAAGATGGATGAAAACTTGAGTCTTATCAATCAAAATCCCATGATTATTTAAGGGACAATGACACGATACCTGATTCTTTGCAAAAGCATGTGCAAAATTTGCTTGAGTAACTTCTTTTCTTGCACCATTGGCTACTAATAGGCCCTCACTTCCTTACTGTGAGCAACACACTAATAGGCCCTCACCTCCTTGCAATATGGCTACTAATTACTTAGGCATATGGAATGTACATATGCATATGGAATGTACATATTGTGGACTTGGTGGACATGGATATAGTAGTGTTACTCCTATTGAGCTTGAGAGGATGCTAGTTATAGTAGGCCTTGGATATCTTGAGCCTTCTACTACAATTTTACATGAATTAGATTGTGCACTTTTTGCTAATTCATCCACTAATGATATGCAAGAGCTTGAGTCTAACACTTAAAATGATTTTTCAACTATTGATTTGCAAAAACCACATGTTGCATCTTTTGTTCAACTAGCATTTGATTCTTCACCAACTACATCTTAATTGTATTGGAAGCCTCATCATTGTGGTTGGAGGCATTCTCGCTCTCTATCCAAGTATCACTATTTTATGCCAATGATTCTTCTTACTAATCTGTGAAGAAGAGGCCAAAAAATAAATAATGGATTGATGCTGAATACTAGGGCTTGTTGTTCTAGTATTTCCAATTGGTCATGGCATAAGAAGTGATAAAAATATGGCTGGGAAGATATCTTGCTTCATAAACAGTCTTCAAAAACTATGATAGCCCTATCACAGTCATTCTAACATATCACCGATTTGAAACTAGTTTTGTCTTATAAAAAATTAGCTCCTAGGTATGTTCATAAACAGTCCCTTAAAAAAATATACATATAGATATTCACATTTAAACAGTCCCATGATTATACTTAGTGTAGTAGAAAGGAAATCTGAGATCTATTAAGATATAAAAGTCCAAACATATAGTCCATCCAAAAATCCACATCATAATGTGGTTACATCCAAAAACATCTAACACTCCATAACTGTTGACGCCCTACTCTCCATATCTTGCAGCGTTTGAAAAAGTAAATACTTTTTATCGTTCCATTTCAGGAATCCATGGCGCCACGACGGCTTGTACCAGGAATTTCTGAGATCCAAGTAAGACACTTAAAGTGTTTCTGGTAGAATAATTCGGTGTTACCAGAAACACTTTAAGTGTCTTACTTGGATCTCAGAAATCCCTGGTACAAGCCGCCATGGCGCCATGGATTCCCGAAATGGAACGATAAAAAGTATTTACTTTGTCAAACGCTGCAAGATATGGAGAGTAGGGCGTCAAAATTCATACTTTGGGAGTCTTGTTTGAGATGATCCCAACAAATAGAAGTTGGGTAATGGATCCAACTAGCTACCTATAATGATGTACGAAGAGATTCTATCTATTGAACCCTTAGATTAACATCTCATGTTAGGTAGATATAACCAGATTGGTTTTGATTACGCTGTTAGGCTACCTTATTTTCCTAAAAAAAAATGATTTAATTATGAAAAACAAAATTACATTCACTATGTGTTTTTCTACATTTCAGATATATCCTTAAGCATAGGAAGTGATAAAAGTATGGCTGGGAAGATATCTTGCTTCATAAACAGTCTTCAAAAATGTCAATATGACAACCCTATCACAATCATTCTAACATATCACCGATTTGAAACCAAACATATAGTCCATCCAAAAATCCACATCATAATGTGGTTACATCCAAAAACATCTAACACTCCTATTCTTTATGGCCTTGAGAATCTTCAGTGCCAAACCTTGAGTTACCTGATTGAGCTAAGTAGGTTGGCCTTCCTAAGAAGGCCTGATTAGGTGGTGGTTGATTGCTGCCATATAATTGAGACCAATTTGTCCCTTCCAACCATGGAGGAATTGAGTACCCGTACCTCACACTTGCGTTAAGTGGAGGTGTGTGCTGAGCATACATTGAATTCAGACCTCCTGTGGTAGGAATAAGGCAAGTGGGTAAACCTCGATTTTGATAGTGAGGCACTTCAATGTTTATGAGGTTTTGGAATAATGTTGTATTATTTGCAATGTTGTCCAATGTGTTGGACATGTTCCTGGATTCATTCTCATCAACTGTGCTTGCATTTATGTCAACCATATGAGTCAACCCTTGTTCCCTTTCAAGCATTTGTTGAGCCTTCCTTGCTTCCTTTTCCTGTCTTGAGATTTGTTTTTGTTGCTCCTTCTTTTGCCTTGATCTCTCTCTTTCAAGCCTTTCATCTGCTCGACGTTGTGCCGCAATAGCCCTTGCTGCCTTCTTCTCCTTTTTTTTTTTCCTGTTTTAATTCCTGAATTTCCATTTTCTTATTTTCAGACTCAACAAGGAGCTTTATATAGTCTTTAGAGGTGAGTAACTGTGAACTTCGCCCCAAACGAAGACTATTGGTTGTTCCTTGCTTCTTTTTCATTGACACTCTTTCTACTGGTAGCTTTAAGAACCGCCCAAGTAACTTCTCCCTCCCTCCCACCTGCATGTCATTGCTTGGCACTTCAGTATCTGTGGCACTTGATTGAACTATATTGTTTTCTTCATCTGCTGCCTCATTATGTCCTCCATCTTCTTCCATTGATCTATTGTCCACAAAAAATGAACAATTTCACTATTCAATTCAGCCACTTGTGAAGGCATGTTCATGCTTTGTTCATTGGTTCTTGAGACACTATGGGTGTTCAAATTAATCATGTTTTCTGCCAGCCATGATGGTGGGTTTACTTGGCTAGGCAATGAAAATTGGTCATTTTCAATTTCATGCCCAATATCAACAATTTCATTTTCTGCATTAACAATATCAACATTTTCATTTTGAACTAAATCTGCATTAACAATATCAGCAATTTCTGTTTCAACAAAGTCTGCATTCTCAACTGCATGTTCAACAGTGTTGCCATCAATTTGTTGACAAGTATACTGTGTTTCACATACCTGCTCATCATCATCAGCATATAACTGTCCTTGAGAGAGGGAAATTATATTATCAGCTGCAACCACATCATCATTTTCATTTACTTCTTCTTCCACTTCCTGTCTTTCTTCCTGACCATCCACATGGAAAGCTTGGCTACAAGCAGTATCATGCATAAGAGCATCATAATTTAGTGGCCATATTCCTGTCCTTTGATGGTGAACATATTGCCTGGGATGATCTGGGGTTCAGGTTTGATAGCAATCCACAGTAAGATTATGCAGTGTGCTTTAATTGGGATTCAAACTTGTGGACAATAGCTGATAAATCCTACCCTACACCCATTACAACAGGCCTCTTTGTAATGATTTTCTAAAAAAAAAAATGTACATAATTTTATCACATTATAGCAGCAAAAAGAAATGATACCTATTTTTTAAAATTGGTATCATCCGCGAGGTTGAAGGTCCATCTACTACCTCTTTGCTTGTAGTGGTTTGGTCACTCGATGATAATTGTCTAGATTCTTTCATTTCATCATAGTGGCTTCTAGCCATTGAGTCTAGTCAAGGTTTTACAAAGGGAATGCTTCCCGAATGACAGTGCTCTAAAGTTAGATACAAGCGTGTGATGGCTTATTCGTCAATATGTAGCCTCTGTACCCATAGAAATATTTTAGAGCATTAGAGTTCCAGAAAATAAGGGCAGGGGGTGAGCATATTCTCTAAGATGATCAGGGATTCCTGTTTGGTTTGATAGCAATTGCTAATACTGGGTTCTGCAGTATGTTTGATGATGACCCTGTTGGAGTTCATACTTATGGTACTAGCTGGTAAGCCTTACCCTATACAAATTACAGCAGGCTTCCATTTTATGATTGTTACAAATAGATACACGTAGCGTTTTCACATTATAGCAGCCATCGCATTTAAAAGAAAGAACACCTATTTGTTGAGATTGTGCTCTATCTATGAGTTTGAGCCTTGAGGCACTTCCTCATGTCCATCTACTGATCTTCCCCACCCCCATTGTAGTGATTTGATAACTCAAGCATAATTGCCTAGATTCTTCCATTTCATTCTAGTGGCCTCTAGCCATTGCAGTCTTTTTTTTGGGATTTTTACTTCAACCAAATGCTTGGTATTTGTTAATTCTTTCCTGTCAAAGAAAGCCGATGTGATATTGTTTTGGAGTCATGTTTGCCTCGAGTTCCAAATGTCTAGTTATCAGAATATTTTTAATGAAAGTCAATTTTTTTTTTGGTTCACTATCTATTCTTCAAGTTTAGTGAATCTAGAATTTGAAATCCCCCAAGGCCTCATTTACACATCTATATGAAGTTTCCAACTCTCAAAAATTTTCCCTATTGCAGATTTGCAGATTTGTTTTCAGCGACCTATTTATTCAAGGTTTTGTAATTTCTAGCACTTGTATGTCTTGCTGATTTAGCATTAATAATGAAGAAGATAGGGTAGATTTGCTGCTGTATTTACAGCTGTCATAAACTGAAATTCAGATCCGGTTTATACATTACAACATTTTTCTAGTGGGGGGAAACTTGTTGGCACACTTTGGTGTTTTTTCTCTTGAATTGCCTAGTGAATTGATGTTGTTAAGAGGTGAAACACTATCTGCTACTGCTGCTATTTCATTTACATTTTATAACAACCCTAAAAACTGGAAACTGAAAAAAAGACTCAGAAATGAATGTTTGCAATTAAAAAACTGAAAACTGAAATAAAGACTCAGAAATAACTGAAAACTGAGACTCAGAAATGAAAATAAAAGTGTAAGAAAGCTGAAATAAAGACTCAAAAATTAAAATAAAATTGTAAGAAGGACGTAAACTAACTTGAATATACTGTGTTCTGTTTTGGGGTGTGTTCTGTCTGGGTTGTCTCCAAGGCTAGGTGTGTTCTGTGCTGGATTGTCTCCAAGGCTGGTGAATAGTTTGAAACTGAAAAATGTAACTTCAACAGTGGTTGAACTTCTTTTATAGTTTTTTGCAGTTGAATTTTATTGGTGACAATGATGGACATGGATTGCAATGGCTTCATTTTTCATGTGTGATCAGGATTGAATTTGATGTGATCTAATGGCCGAGAATTTGTTTTTGTTGATCCATGTGTTTGATCTGTTTTGATAGGAAATCATTTATTGAATTTATTGGGTGGGTGTCATTTATTGTACACAGTGGGTTTAAATGTTGATATGGGGTGGGTGTCATTTATTGAACACAATGGGTTTAAATGTTGAATAAAACAACAGTTATGGTTGACATACATTTCTTTTTATTATTTGCAGGTATTGATATTTACTTCTCATACACAGCATCAGAGTTGATCAGATGGGTTGAAGTGACTGGCTTTTTGTACTTATTGACTTGACCATTTTGGAAGGAGAAATGGTTTTATGAGTTTTCTAGTTTAAATGTTGGGATTTGTAATCTTGATACTTATTAAGCTATTTATGGACAGTTGTGGGTTATTTATGGACACATGTGGGCCCAGTCAATGACTTGGAAAATTTTGAACATAATTTAATATATATTTGAACTTCAAGTTATTTTATTATGTTTAATTATTGGTTGCATATATGTCTATTTTTGGTGGGTTGATGGGACCAGTACTATAACAATTACTGGTCCCTGAACAACATTAGACATCTCTCCCCTACTCTTTTAAAATTCAAAAATATCACATAGCGAATTCATATGTACAGACCTTAAAATCGTCGAAAAAAAAAATGTACAGACCTTAAAAGCAGACGCTCCCTCTGCAGAAATTATGAATACCCAACCCAAATTGGACTTATTTTGGTCATAGTCGTCGCTCTGACCAGTCTGCCCTACAACCTAATGCTTGGGAAGTTGTTTACCTAGCATGTGGAATAGTTTGGAGGGGGCATTTTTTTGTGGGTAAAATAAAATTAAAAAATCTTTTGATAATAGAAATAGATTCAACACTATCAAAAACTCTTAGAGCACTCAAAATACTAAAATTTAACAACTATAAACAAAATTTTAATAAAATCTTTGCCAATTTTTTTCAAAATCTTTATCCAATTCTAAACCATTTCACTACTTTTTTTAGACTACACGAATGCCTAGTGCTTGCTTGCTTTTTCCAATGCATATTGCCTTGCATTGCATGCGTTTCCGTTCATATAATTGCTGTCTCTTAATCTGCACATTTTTTCATAAATGAACCACACACCCCCATTAGCGTAAACCTGAAACTTTGGTCAGTATGGGCCACGCCTCCATTATTAGTTTATTCAAACAACCAGACAAGATTGCACGAAACGCGACAGGGCTCACTGTCACTGCCACTGAATCATATGCGTAACAACCAGAGTAGCCAAGAAGAGCCAACAAGAGTAGCCAAGAAGAGCTTATATATACGAATAGAGGATTTGAAATATATGATTATCGATTTCTGCTCTGATATTATGTTATGGGATATTGAATAACAAAATTAATCATTATCAAGTTGTGCTCTGGGTAGAGTTTGTTTCATACACTTTAACAACCATTTGAAATTTTCAACAACGGTTTATAGATTTTCCTAATAACTGTATAAAAAGATAAAAATATATTGTTGAATAAGAAGCATCTCAAGTTTCAACAACGGTTTATAGATTTTCTAACTGTATAAAAAGATAAAAAATACATTGTTGAATAAGAAGCATCTCGACAGGTGCAGAGGACTTCTAAGAACTCAGTTTCGTTGCCGTGTCGAAGATGAGGGATAGATTCAACAGTGGAAGAGATAGTTCCAGGGACGCTGGATTGACTCCTAACGCTGCAACCCTGCAAATAGTAGCAAATAAATAGTATTAAATGTAAATAGTTGCAAAATATTATGCAAATCCAACACACTGCCTTTCTCACTAGCATGTTGTAAATCAGAAACAAGTCGATATGCGCCTCTTCCACGACTTCATAAAAAAAACTTACTTAGAGAGGGGGATTGACAACCTTCCGCTGCACATTCCAGGCATGACTATAGCAAATGAATATCCCCTTTCCCAACAGATCTTGGAGAATGTCGTCTCTTCCCATTGAAAGCAGCAACAAATGTAAATAAATCCGTGTGTGAATTAAATAAATTCAAATTTCAGGTTTTGGCGGCTTCCTAATTCAAATTTAAAATTCAAATCATTGTATATACAGAGAAGAGTTGTCTAAACCGTATAGACGGAGCTACTCACGGCTGGTAACGGCAAGCTGTTACCGGTCGGAGAGGGAGCTGCTAACCGGAGAAATGTCTGTCGATAAGATGGGGCCGTGGGCCGTTCGCATTAATGCAATTAAAACAGTAGGAGTGGTGTACACGGCAGGTATCCTTAAGTAGATCTTTCCGCTCTTTTTGATGATGGATGCCATGGACATGAACCTGACATACTCTTAACAGCATTAATGGAGGAATAGCATAGGAATATTGGTTGCCATAAAAAATCTATATTATGCTAGCCATGTGAGAAGGTTCATGACTTTAAAGCATTAAAACCCTACACGAGCTCCAAGCTCGAACCCCTTTTTCCATAGCTTCAAAATGATAGTCGGCCTAATGGAAATAGCTAACGAGAAACCTGGAAGAAAAGTATTCGAGTAAAAGCCTGGTTTTGAGGCAAGCAACTCCATAAATTGTAATGAAAAAATTTAATACCACCTACAGGATTATCGCAAACCCTAACTTGAAAAGAAAATCAAATCATTAAGTTAACCTATGATTCTGGCTTGCACAAGAATTAAATACAGTAAATGAAAACATAAGGGAAACATTACCTTAGGTTTTCTTCTGGTGAACATTCATGTTGTGCAGTGAGAAAAAAAGAGATACTAATTTTTTTTGTAAGCAATAGTGTAATGGGAGAATGAAACTAAATTGGAACAAGGATTCCCCTTTTAAAAGAGGGAAAGGAAATAACCCTTTAACTACCTTGATTATTGGAGCACGAAAAAGTCAATACCTGTGTCGGCGCCAGGGGATACCATTCTAGCCATAATGTATTGATTATGAGAGCTGAAGGTGAGGAAAGGTTACAATTAAATCCATAGAACTTGTGGTACTCACATGGTGTGGACGAACCAGTACCAACATATTCGACTTAACTTAAGCATTTGAAATGCCGATAATTGAGCTCAACAAAACATAATGAATTTGAAAATGATCCGTCAATACGTCAGAGGGAAGGGGGTAGTTACCCATTAACCGCCTAGGACTCAACCTGGACAGTCCAATCAAACTTCCAAGGCATTGACAGCTGTATTTGGAGTTGTCTACTGAGGCCGCGTTTTGGCCCGGACGACAGAAATCTGTCGGAATCCGGTCAACTAAATTTTAAAAAATCAGGTAGTTGCAGTGCTTGGAATCCATTTTTGATAGTGGAAATGGATTCAGCACTATCAAAAACCCCTGGGGCACTCAAAATACTAATGTTTAACAACTATAAACAAGTTTCTGGGCAAATCTTTGCCAGATTTTCTGAAAATCATGGCCGGAATTTGGGTCAAAACGCGGGCTCTTTAGACTACAAGTGTGTATTTGAGTAGTCTGTTTTCCACCTCTTCAGTCTGATTTGCGCTTTTTTGCCGGAATCCGGGCAACTTAAATTCAAGAAATCAGGTACTTGCAATGTTTGAAATCCATTTTTGAGGTTGGAAATGGATTCAACACTACCAAAATCCCTTAGGGCACTCAAAATACTTAAGTTTAACAACTGCAAACATGATTCTGATGAAATCTTTGCCGGATTTTTTAAAAATCTTTAAGTTTTTCTGAGTCCTGCCAAAACGTTGTCTGGAATGACAGCTCATTTGTATTTGAGACACTTTGTAGGTGTCAAATCAACCACAAGTTCCAACAAATACAAAAAAGCTAAATCTTCGAGAAAGTTCCAAAATTGTGTATACATTATGTTATAAGTTAACAAGGCAATATAGGTGAATTTCTTAAGATTAGAAACATGATAAATTAAATTATGTCGAGAAAATTAATAGTATAGTTCCCAAAAGGGAATATAATAACCCTGTTCATATGAAACTATGAATAGATGAAAGTAAGTGGTCACGTATAAAACCGCAGTGGGAAACTAATACCGGAGACCATAGATCCAAGGTTAAGACCAATCAAATTAACCATAGAATAAAATATCCCATGCATAATGGTTTCAATATTAATTAAAACTGAAAAATGTAATTGTTACAACCATGTTATTACACTCCAAGTAAAAAACTAAGTTATATATAGTAATTATTATTTTTAATTGTGGTATATTGGAGATTTTACAAGTGGTACCAGAGCCTAAGGGTTCAAAACTGTGGCTTGTTAAGGGATATAAAAATGTGTTGTGTTTTATAGAAAAGAAAATTTTAAAATATGGAAACCTTGCCTACAAGACCAGTGCTTCACCTTTAATTGAATCAAATCCTGAGTTATGGGTGCAATTAGGTGATTAAACTTGATCAATATCCATTAAGATGTTTTAAAAATATTGTAGAATTGAGAGCATAAATCACCAATTAAGAGCTCCCAATAAACAATAAATGAGAAATTGAATAAATTTCTATGTTAGAAAACAAAGACAAAGAGAAGTAAAGAATCTGATCATGAGCATATTGAAATAATTACCTAAGTTTTGTTATCAAAATACTAATTGAATTATTTTTGGGGCACCCTTACTTACAAGAACTGATATGTTGGGCACCTAGGAGAGAAAACAATTGTTTGGAAGATTTATTTAATAAAACATGAAAATTAAGCAACTCATATCCCATCACTGTTGGATAATGAGAAAAGTTCATGATCTGGAACAATGAGGAAGTGTATGCATAGAGAAATCAAAAGATGTATCCAAGAGTAAAAAGTGACATTTCCTATACTATATATATGATTGAAAATGAATGTGGGGGTTATGTATATGGAATCACCCTAAAAAATATAGAATCATCTATATGACGATTTAGTGTTAATAGTTGCGAGATAAAAATTCCTTAAATCAAACATCTAGTACATATTGTGGAAGGAGACAAATATGTTAGAGGTGGTATACCTTTGGTGCCAAGTAAGGAATATTTAATTGTTACACTAATCACTCGATTGGTATAACTACCTCCTTGTACACATTTTGGTTGTTGACCAAGAACTTTGTTGTAGAAATAATTGGATAAATATTTGAAGGTAAATAATAATAATAATAATAATAAAGTTTCAAATTCTAATGGAAGAGTGATTTTACCCATGTATGGGAAACAAGCCAAAACGAAGGACATTGTGAAAACACTAAAAAACAAATAAGCACAATGTGTATATATATATATATATATATATATATATATACAAAAAATGAAGTATCTATAGAAATCATGAAAGGGAATAAAGGTATCAAGAACCCTGTAATACATAAATCAAAATAGATAAGTGTATTAGTATACCTATGGAAGTCGTTTAGGTATACTTAATGATAGCCTTTGTCAAATTTGAATGGGAAAATAAAACACTTAAGATTACAATATATATATGTGTGTGTGTGTGTGTGTGTGAGTCAATTAAGGTTATCTTTGGCGATTGGTGGGAATGGTTGGAATCCTTTTCACTAACTTAAGCAATAGAAAATGACATGGTAGACATCGTAAGTGATGACAATAAAATATAAAAACCTATAAGTCAACAACATAACTAAAGTATAAATAAGTCTAATGCAGAAATAATCGGCTAGGACTAGTAAGTCGGATTTCATAACTAATGAAAATGATATGGTACAGAAATTAATGAACTTCCTCACCAGGCAGTTCCTTTATGAATAAAGTCACAAAAATATTGACTACAACAATACAATAAATGGCACAAATCATCAGCATGGAGGATTGTAAAAGTTAAGTATAATTTCCAAACAAAATTCTTATTTAAAAAAAACCAGAAAATGGGGGTAAGTTGTGATGAACTATCATAATAACTTATGATAAGGAGATTAGTCTCGGGATTAGTAAAGAAAACAACATAATTGATACTTTTAAGTTGAAAATGACTCGATAGTATCTTAGTTACTCCAAGACACCAAATAAAGATGGAAGTACATCGAAACAATGTTGTTGATACTAAAAAAGATACCATATTTACAAAAAATTTAGTAAGTATAAAGTGAGCATGATTAAAGGCAATTTTCTAGAATATGGAAATTTACTATGAATGGAATGTAATGGCCCTAAAATATAGAAAAAGGATCCAATTAGATTTTGAATCTTTTGTACTTGATGGACACACGAGGCTCAAGATTGTAGTAAGTTTCAGACTCATAACACCGAATCATGCAATGATTTGCTAATTGGTCTATTTTATAATTTCCTTGCGATTGGAAAGGTTAAGTTTGATTGAAATGAAAATGAAAATAAAATTTTGATTGACTGAAATTAGTGCTAATTGTAACTTCGATATCTGAATATTTGATCTTAGTTGGTACAACATGATAAATAGAAAATATGTAGGCTAGATTCCATGGGAAATATAACTGAATTGTAGGAAAAATTATATGTATACATAAAAAAAATTAAGGCTGAAATATACAGTCGTAAACTACAAAGGGGAAACTCTTAACCTGGTCCATGCTGGCCTGATGCTTTTTCTTAAAGTTTTGGGAAAATAGCATAAGATGGAAAAGAAAACATTGGAAATATGTGTTTCTGCATGAAAAAATACACTTGAATAATAAATGTGTATATTAAATACTTTGAGGATTCTTTTGTTCTAATTTGAATTAAATAATTGATAGTGGATATGGATAAAATGCAATTAGGAACATGCAGATATCCGAGTAAAGTAACTAAGGAAATGTGACATTAAGAAAATAATTAATCTGTGACAAAGAGAATATGGATAGTATATGGAAAAAGAGTTACCTATGCTTGTTTTTGTGTTATATGCCAACATGGACAGTGCAACATGCCACCAATAAATGTTATCCCAGATATGAAATTTTAGGAATTTCGATATGAATTTTATAAACACAAATGAAGTTTCGTTAAATGGTTGATTAAAAAGGACACATGCTCACAAAATCAGTATGTAAAGATAACCACATTGACATGGTGGGCTGAAGTAGATAATAGGCACAAAATATGCAAGGGGCAAACAACCCGACATCTAGGGCACATGCGACCCCATACACCTTAATCATCGTTTTCATAATAAAAGGGATGCAAAACCAAAAGAGAGGTTTGTGAGAAACTCATGGTTGAGGCGTGTTAGATATGTACAGTTGTAAAATTTGGTGTTTTAATTTCTTGTTATATTTGTTGATTTGTAAGGATGCTATACTACCTCAGGTTGTGCTCTTGCATTGTCATAGTCATTTGTTCTAATATTTATTTATTATTTTGGATGATGGTCTACAAGGAAGATCAGAAATAAAATAATAAGATAAATGAGGTATAAAATTATGATCAAGACTTGTGTGTAAAAAAATCAGTGGAATAATTAAGTAGACGTGAATGGGTCCACTTGAATGAAGGACATGATAATATATGTCGTGGAAGTGGTAAGTGAAAGAATTTTCCTGCAATTTTAGTAATGTTTTGTTGTGGCATACTTGATATCACAAAATTATGATGGTGCCTAAATGATAGATCATTGGTTGTGATTCATCATGGGGACAAGGTAAGGAAATGTTCCTTGAACTTATAAAAAAAGAGAAAGATATGGTGATAAAAAGTATGATTAATGTGTGAATAATATAATACGATAATTAGTTACTCTCTTGTTGGGAGAAAATTGATGTCCACAAGATCTTACAGGTCACATATAGTAAAATAAGCTAATATTGAATGAAGTGAATAACATGATGTCAAACGATATAGAAGAAAAGAACTATACTAGAGTAATATAGTGAGTGTGAGATAGTCAATATGCTTACGATCTCAAAAAGGGAAATTTTTATGACTGCATATGAACCAAAATTATGTATAAATTTCATCAACAACTAGTAATGTGGGATGATAAAGGCCAAAATTGAAGGAATTCTGCAAAGTGAATTCTTGGTTTTATGCTAAAAGAAAATAACAAGCAGCCCAATATGGGAATAACTAAGTTTACTTGGAAAAAGTAGACAACAATGTAGCCACATTGAATATGGAAATAAAAGGAATTTATCCTAAACTTTGCTCTTGGATGGTTAATGCAAGTGTCATATTGAATTAAGATAAAAGCGTAGTAGTGCCACCTAACAGGATAATACATTAGTTGCAATCTATCATAAACGAAAAGAACAAAAAATGGTTTCTGAAATATCATTACCTTTATGTAAATAGTGCAAATGGAATCGGTACTTCCATGGTTTGCAATTTATAGTAGAACCATGTTATGAAACTAGATCAAAAAAGAGAAAAAAATATAGATCGACGACTTGAAAATCAACCTCTTCAAGGGGTCAACCTCCTTTACATCACATAAATGAAAAATTATTGGATGAGACAAATGACAAGACCTCCTTTGTATATATATGAGTTTAAGGGGTCACAATATAATTAGAGCCTACATAACAATAATAATGTAAGGGAACAACTATAACAATAATGGGCTTCTATAGGGCACAACAATAACAATATGGGGGCTACATGGGCACAAAAATAACAATAAGGGGGATATACTAGTATTATAGGGATCTAACATGCCCCTCTCCTTCAAAAAAGTATTGTCCTCAATGCTTGAGTAGCTATGGATGCTTCTTTATAAAATTCTCATCTTCCCATGTAGAATATTCAACGGGTAAGTTCTTACACTTAATGAGATACTTTGAAATTAATCGATTCCATAGCTATCCGGTTCTTGTTTCTGTGACTTCTTCAAGCTTCAATATGATATTTCATTCCTCATCAAGTTTTGGAAATGTTTGAATTGAGATCTTGTCAACGATAACTTTATTTAAGCATGAAACATGGATAACTGGGTGTACTTAGGAAGATGCAAGAAGCTCTAATTTGTATGCCATAGTACCAATATTTTGCAACACCTTTTAAGGACCATAGTACTTGGGTGATAATTTATTATCCTTCTTAGCTTGCTTGAGGGACATTTGTTTGTATGGTTGTAGCCATAAAAATACCCAATCACCTAAATCAAAACTTCTTTCACTATGATGTTGTTTTGCCTATTGTTTCATTCGATTCAACGCCAAAGTGAGGTTATCCTTTAAGAGTTGGAGAACTTGTTATTAATGCTCGATGTGATATTACATTGCTTGAACCTTATAATTTTATCTTAATTATGATGTGATGGACGGTGGCTGATATCCATAAAGTTCCATAATGGGGTCATTTTTTGTGGCAGTATGGAAGGAAGTGTTATACCACCATTTACCAAAAGGTAACCACTTAACCTATTGTGTTTGTTTATCAGATACAAAGCATCGAAGATATCATTTCAAACATTTGTTCACTATCTCAGTTTTCCCTTCAGATTGAGAATGATAAGATGAGCTATGAGCTAATTGAGTACCAAGATAAGAAAACAATTATGTCCAAAAATTTCCAGTGAAAATGGGATCTTTATCACTTACAATAATCTTTAGGTTTCCATTTAGCTTTTGAATTGTTTTCTTAAATTTAATAGAAATTTTAAGCTGTTGAATTCAAAATCTCCACAATATACATTTTTGCATCTACGTTTCGGGTCTAGATCAAGACCCATCATCAAGACAAATCTTGCCAAGAAGAGAGGAGGTTAGATGAAATAAATATAGGAAGCGAACATAGAGATGAGGAGAGAGCATGAGCCGACCATCAAATGTCAAGTAAATAAAATATAAAAATATTAATAAAGTTAATTAAAGTGAATTTTATTATTATTATTATTATTATTTAAATTCCATTAAATTATGTTTAGATTCGTCCTCTTTGTCCCACTTCGTAAACACCTTCCACAACATACCATCCACCGCCTACATCAACGCACCGTCCAAGTCTACATTCACTATGAAATCTAACACAATGTGTGATACGTCGGAGAGGGTGTCTTCAGATCTCTGCGTAGAAAATGCTACCACACTATCGATAGCCAGCCTCTCACACACCCTGGAGCACTTCCCGAAGAAATTTTCTGGAGATACGGTTACCATAGAACCAGAAAGTGCATGAAGAACAGATATGGAAGTAGAAACGATGGTTGGGAACATTAAATATTGGCCTCCTCCTACATTACTGATGGACCATGGCAATAGGATATGGGGTTCCACTCCCATAAATAGAGAAAACTGGAATGTTAGCACACCACAATCTTTGCTACTAGTTGAACCACTGTGTGGGGAAACACAAAATCTAGTGACTACCATCAAAACAACTATTGAAACATCGATAACCGCACCGTGACTGTAGACATTCACTCAACGTTCGAGCATCCTGAATTACAATAGAAAAACTAATATGTATGATGAGGTCGGAAACAACAATAAAGGTCGTAAACATCTCTTCTCACAAGTTGAATAAAGAAGAGGCGGAGGTCCTATGCGAAGGGCTCAATTTTTTTGTAGCCCCGAGTTGAATTCCAAAAGAAGAGATCATCCACAAAATCGAAGATGGTATCAAGACCTTAGAGGATGAAGACAAGGAACTAATAAGGCAAGAATGTGCCATCGTTCTCAGAAAAGTAAGACCTCCTAAAAGTAATTTAAATAAAGATCAACTTAAGGCAATTAAAAACCTTAGGCAGATAACATTGTAATCCTTAAAACAGACAAAGGAGGGGCGACAGTGGTTATGGACAAAGAAGAATACATCAGCAAGATGAGAGACCACCTCTACAATAGTGGTAGCTATAAAAAGATACAAGAAAACCCTATTAACAAGATTATAAAAACTGTTAAGAAAGCTATGAAGGAGTCTAACCTTGATGAAAAATTGAAAAAGCGCCTATTGCCGGATAATGAAATCACCCCTCATATCTATGGAGCACCTAAAATTCACAAAGTTGGTGCCCCCCTCAGACCTATTGTAAACACTATAAGGGCTAATGAATTATGTGGCTAACGCTTTAGCCCCTCTGGTCAGAAAAACCAGCTCGTACATCAAAGACTCCAAACATTATGTGGATTTCATGAAAAATGCTAATCTGGAGCCTCTCGACAAGATTGTAAGCTTTTATGTGGTCCAACTCTTTACAAAAATCCCCTTAGATGAAGCTGTCGAGGTTGTTAAATAAGTCACATATCCCTAGACTGCAAAGCTCGCTGAAATATCTCTACGCTCAACTTTCTTCACATTCTAAGGAGAGATTTTCGATCAAACATTAGGAGTAGCCATGGGGTCTTCACTATCCCCCATAGTGGCTAATATATTCATGGAAACATTCGAAAAAATGGCCCTTGACTCGTACCCATTAAAAACAAAATTCTAGATTAGATTCATGGATGACACCAATGTCAATTGCCCTCATGGAGATGAAGAACTTAAAAAGTTACTAAACCACCTTAATAGCATATCCAAGGATATCCAGTTTACTATGGAAGATGAAGATAAAAATTGCATTCCATTCTTGGAAATTATACTCATTATAAATAAAGATGGATCCATTGGACACAAGGTGTTTAGAAAGAAGGTGCACACTGATAATTACCTCGATGCAAATTCACACCACCATCCGGCCCAGAAGATGGGGGTACTCATGATTCTTTTCACGCGAGCCTTCAAGATTTTTTATGACAATCACGTTGAAGAAGAAATTGCATATTTAAGAAAGGCGTTCACTAATATGGGATATATGAACAGAGACACCATCAAAGCCATACAAAGAGCTAGATCTCGAAATAAAAGAAATCCTCCAGATGAAACCCTTAACTCTAGAGAATACTTTCCTTACATTCAGGGAGTCACCGACAAGCTAGCCAAATTCCTCACCAAAAATGATATAGGAACCTCATTTAAGCTGCTAATAACAATCAAACAAAGGATGAAATCTATTAAAGACAACCCTGATCCCCTCCAACAAAAGGGCATGTACCAAATAAATTGCTCGTGTGGGAAATGTTATATTGGAGAAACATGGAGATATTTCAAAATCATGCTTAAAGAGCATGGTGCTGACATCAGAATTGGGAGAAACTGAACTTCGGCTCTAGCAGATCAATCTAATAAGATGCGTCACCACATCTTCCTGGAAGATGATAAGGTGATTGCCAATGAAAATCATTATTTCAGAAGAAAAATACGTGAGACGCTGGAAATCATCAAACACCCTGAAAAAATCAACAAGGACGGTGGTTTGGAAGTTAGCAGAAATTGGGTCCACTTATTTCCCCGCTTGTAAAAAATTCTTTTCCTTTGCTGTCACCAACTCACCACCTCCCCTTGTACTAGGTCATTTTTGGGCTCCTCTGCTCCACTTTCTTCCCCTTCCCCTCTTAGACCTTTGACTTCCTCTTCATACCTCTTCTCCCCGCCTTCCTCCTCTTTCCATTCATTAATAACCTCCTTGGAGATCCCATGTCGACTCTCCTTCTCAACTTTTCCCTCTTCCCATCCCTTTACAAAACCCCTCCTTTGGCCCCTTAATACTATACTACAATAATTCCCTTAAAATTAACCCTCATTAAAAACTTTAACATGTATCTAATATCATAAATAAAAATAAAGAATTTGAGTCACTAATATTAATATTAATTAACAAATATTATTAGTAATAGTTAAGAGTTAACTATTCCTAATTAATATTGATATTATTAATAATAAATAATAATAACAATATTTTAATATTAGCCCACTCATTAAAACTATAATATTTATCTAATCTTCACAATAAGAATAAATAGTAGTTAGCTCTAATATTAACATTAATGAACAAATATTATCAATAATAATTAACTATTCCTAACTATTATTATAATTAATATTAACATTTTAATATATATAATATCATTTTAATATTAACCCACTCCTTAAAAACCTATAATATTTATCTAATAAGAAAAATATTATGTGACATTAATATTAATATTGATTAATGAATATTATTAGTAACAGTTATACTATTCCTAATTATTATTAATATTTTAATTAATAAATAATAAGTAATTATAATAATAACTTTTCAATATTAATCATCCATCATTAATTCACATAATGATCGTTACTTAGAGCATGATCTTATATTAATCATAATACATATATATAATCCTCCCTAAAAACATTAATATTTACTTTCTAAATTAATAATTCTAATAATTTTATATTAAATTTAATTAGAATCAATTAAATGATATTTAATGAACCTTAATTAATATAAACATAATTTAATGGAATTTGAATAATAATAATAATAAAATTTACTTTAATTAACTTTCTTAAACTTTTTGTATTTTATTTACATGACATTTGTTGGTCAGCTCATGCTCTCTCCTCATCTCTCTGTTCGCTTTCTATATTTATTTCATCTAACCTCCTCTCTTCTTGGTACGATTTGTCTTGATGATGGGCCTTGATCTAGACCTGAAACATAGACACAAAAATGTATACTGTGGAGATTCTGAATTCAACAACTCAAAACTCACACCACAGAAACCTTCAAACTATTATCAATAGAAATTGTACTCCCTTTAAAAGGATGAGATAATGCACAAATGTGTGCATATTTGGTATGTCTATCAATTGCCACCATGATGACGCTTTTTCCTTCAGAATTTGGTAACCTGTGATAAAATCCATTGAGAACTCCTCCCAACACTGACTAAGAATGGCTAAAGGTTGTAACAAACCCGAGGTCTTAATTGTCTCAAATTTATTTTGTTGGAAAACCAAACATTCTGCCAAAAACTTCTGAATATCAGATTTAAGGTCATCCCAAATAAATTCCTTCTTCACCCTATGGTAAGTTTTTAAAAATCCTGAGTGTCCTCCTAAGGTGGAGGTGTGCAATTCCAAAATAATCATTAGAGGAAATTTTAGCCTAAAAGTGCCCATGTAATTTTCATGTAATTTCCATTTCATTATATGTAAACAAATCAAAATCCCTTGAATTTAAAAAGAGGTACATGTAAATATTTTGGAGGGAAAAAAAGAAAAACTAATTTTTTTAATTGTATTTTTTACTTATCTCCTTATAAGTTTACTCAAATTTCAAGTGTAGACACTTTTCACATCCAACAAGTACCCATTATGCATACTTTTGAGCAGACCCACATTGATAAAAATTGAAGATATATTAAAAAAACATGTTCAACGAAATTTTTTAATGTATTTTTAATTTTTATCAATGTGACTCTTCTGAAAAGTATCCATAATGGGTACTCTTCGGATCTGGAATTTAATTCCACATCCAACGAGTGTTTACACTTGAAATTTGAGTAAACATATAAGGAGATAAACGTAAAATACAAATAATTTTTTTTTTCTTATTTTCCATCCAAAATTCTCTTGGTTTATTATTTTAACTCTTATTTTATTATTTTCCTTAGGAAGCTACTTTTAGGCTAAAATTTTCTCTAATTATTTTGTTTGAGTTGGGAATTATTACAGAGATATAAGCGATCTTTGTACCATAATGAATCATTTTTCTAGACAAATGTATTAGATGTACTGGGATCTTGCTGCAAATTTTGAATTAGTGCCCACACCTCTTCATCATTCTTCCATTCATCCCTTTCTTCAGTTATCCAATTAGGTTGGATAATAGAAATGACATAGAGAAATGTTTCCACATCCTCATCCTTTCTTGAGAGTGCATCTGTAACAACATTTTTGCTTCGCTTTTTTTTAGATGATTTCAAAGTCATAACCCAACATCTTTGTGACCCATTATTGCTGGTATTTTGAAGATAATCTTTGTTCCAAAAAGTATTTAAGTCTGTCGTGATGTGTTTTTAACTTGAAGTGTCTTCCCATTAGGTAAGGTTTCCATTTCTTTAGTGCAAGTAGTATTTCCAACATTTCATTCTCATAAATATGTTTGAGTAAATACTTTTCCTTGATTGGACAACTTTCAAAAGCAATGGGAATTCCTTCTTGCATTAAAACAACACCAATTCTATTTCCTGAGGCATCACATTCCACAATAAATTTTTTTGTGAAGTATGGTGTAGCTAAGATCGATGCTTGGCACATTTCCTCTTTAAGATCTTTAAAGGCCTTAGTTGCTTCGGAGTCCAAGAAAATGCATCTTTTTTCAGTAATGTTGTTAGAGGCTGTTAAACACCATGTTAAACATACACACGATGTATGAGAAAGAATAAACACACACAACAAGAAACTCTCGACACACAATGAAAGATAAGCGTGTAGCTCTCTTATTTTTCCATTATACATGATGTACATTTATAATACAATCGTGTGACGCTTGGTTTCACATTCCAAGGTCACTTGGACTCCATTGTGACTTTCCGCATTCTACACCTACCCATGGAGGATTAGGTGTTCCAAAATTCCCCCCCTTAATCCGAAGGGGTATGTGTGAGTCCAAGAAGAGAGTTGTAATACAAATCTGCAAAGTATACATGGCAGCACTCGGGCTGAATCAACTCTCTGAAATGTTGGCAAAAATAGGTGTTTTAAGGATGACCACCAACACTGGAACACAATACTTGTTGCAGTTCCCGGAACTCTTCCAAAACTGGCAAGAAGCTGAAAGCTTTTGTTAGAGGAATTGTCCCTCATAAAAAAGGGAGACCTTCAACCTAAAAGAAGGGAGGTCTACAACCTGTGATGGTTTAAGGATGACTAACAACACTGGAATTCTTGAAGCATTTCCTGGAACTCAACCAAAGCTGGCAAGAAGCTGAAGGCTTCTGCTAGAGGAAGTGTCCCTCATATATGAAAGGGAGACCTTCAACCTAAAAGAAGGGAGGTCTACAACCTGTGATGGTTTAAGGTTGTCCACCAACCAAAGATGATGGTTTAAGGCTGTCCACCAACCAAAGGCATGCTCATGGGCATCCGTGTCTCTGGCTACAACTCTGAATCTGGAATGACGAATTGTGGCTCAGGCTCGCTTGAACTGTTGTGTCTCTGGCTACAACTCTGAACATGGAATGAGAGATTGTGGCTCAGGCTCGCTTGATCTGTCATCGAAGCTTGTACATGACCACCATTTTCCCCCCTGTCAAGGACAAGGTGAGATGATGGCGAAAACTCAACTGCAAGTTTGTTCAATATCCGTGAACAAGTTCTAACATGTGTCGTAAACATCTTCTTGGCTGCTGATGCCCATTGCCAAGAAGCGATCCATCCAAGATGAATCTTGTTTCTTGCAGGAGGCTTGTGTCTGAAGCATCTGTCTGAAGAGTGGGTGTGCCGACCACAGTGCTTGCATGGATGAAGATCAAAACAGTGATCTTTCATATGGCCAACTCGATCACAATGTTGGCATTTCTCAATCTGTTGTGGAAGTGGAACAGGATCTGGAACAGCTGCAGGTGAACTGTCATATAGGAATCCGTCACTCTGAAATATGATGGGCTTGGTGTAGTCTGGAATATGAAAGGACACATCCTTGTCATATCCAAGACCAGTTCGGTGCTTGTTGTGGACAAGCTCTTCCTAAGGTCTGATGATGGGCTTGAGAAGTGCAGGTTGAACTGCTGCATCTGTATGTACATCTGCTCTAGTACAAGGCACTGAATGTGGATCAACTGCAACTTTATTGACTTTCTTTTGATGAGAGTCCTTCATAATCTTCTGAACAGAAACAGGTTTAGAATTGTGACTCTTTTGCTGAAGTTCATCTTGTTGGAGTTGAGATTCCAATTGCAAAAACTCAATCTTCTCATATGCATCTTGCAAATAACTTTGAATGTTACAAAGAGCATCCTTGCTCATTTTTATCATGTCATCAACATTTGAATGAATGAGGCTATTCAACAACTCTAATGCCACATTGATTTTAGCCATTTTTCAACAACTCAGGCTCAAAAAATGAAAGGGTGTCGGCTTCAACCGAAAATGCACCCGTTTACAATGTGATTCAATCTTCCTTCAAACAAATACAAATGACTCTAAAGAAGTATACAAAAATTTCTCAACAACTCAAGGTTATGCTTCAAATATTGATTGCAGCTATGAATGAGCAATATCCGCTCACAATACAATTTCAATACAATACAATATTTTTGCAAAAATGTGCAGCAAAAACACTTGTGCAAGAAGCCTTTAAGGCAGCTGATTTGTTTTCTTCAAAGAGTTGTTTTAAAAATGATGTCAAACTTGTCTTCGCATTGTCAATTTCTTCAGAAAATCAACCTTCAACTCACAATGCAATCCCCCACTTTCCTCTTCATGTGTATAGTCCATTTATGGTGGTCATTTCTCTGGCCTTGCTTACTCCCTCTTTCTTCCCCTTCGTTACTTTTTTTTTTTTTTTTTTTTTAATTTAAAAAAAAGGTTAATTTAAAGTGGGGAGGGAAATTTATGGGTGGGGAGGGGGGTATTATAACTACAGAAAATAAAATCGAAAATTTAAAAAAAAATTAAAATGGCCGAATTTAAAAAATTGGTGGGAGGTGAATTAATGTAAAAAAAAAACGAAATGGGGGAGCGATGGGGTGGGATGAGCGGATAGGGGAAGGGTTGGAGTAGAGCATGAGCGGGTGGGCTTGAGTGAAGGCGGGGGTGAGGTTGAGTGATGGGAGGGTGTGCGCAGGTGCAAGGGGCGGGCGTATGGGAGGGCAGTATGTGAGGGGGATGGGATGTGAGTTGAGTGTATGCAGAGAGGGGGCCGGGTTAGCGTAGGGAGGTAGCGGGGTAGGGGATAGCGTAGTTAGGGAAGTGGCACCGAGCGTGGGTATGAGCGTAAGGGGGGCCGAGAGGCCGGGGTTCGTTGTGATGAGGGTCGAGAAGTAGGGGGAAAGGAGCAGGCTTGGGGAGCGGTGGTATGGGTGTAAGGTGGGTGTGTAGGAGCGTGCAGGCCGTGGGTAAGCCTGTGGTGAGCGGCCTGTGAAATGAGGGCCATGGAGCAGAGGCCGAGGGCTGGTAGGCCGTGAAGGCCGAGTTGCAGAGAAAAATATTTATTTATTTATTTATATATTTTTTAATGTTAAAATAGCAGAGATGTGAGGATTTTAACCAGTAATACACAACAGGAATTTAAATCTTCAGCAGGATTTTAAGCAGTAATACACAGCAGGATTTTCAAGACATATTGCAGAATTTGTAGAAATAGGAGAATAATTTGCAGAAAACTCAGAAATCTCAAAAAAATTTCCAGTAAAAAACCAGAAACTTCTTCTTCAGAAACCGACTTTAAAATGGTATTTTCAGCAGCTCTCCAAATGCAAAAATTTAAAAGAAGAAATTGCAGAGAAAAAATCAGAAGTTAGAGAACCTTCAGATGCGCAGTGCCGCTATTCTTCAAAACCACTGCTGCTCTTCTTGAAAACAAATTTCTGAATGCTGCCAATTTCTAAATGCTGCTCCTTCTAAAAACCAATGCTGCTCTTCTTCAAAACCACTTTCTGAATGGGGAAAAATGTCTGCTGCAGAAACTCTCTAAATGCTGCAAAAATGCCAAGAATTTTTGCAGATATGCATAGGCCATAAACACAAATGGCTCACTCAAGGTTGATCTGGTTATGAACTTATCAGCTCTGATACCATGTTAAACACCATGTTAAACACACACATGGTGTATGAGAAAGAATAAACACACACAACAAGAAACTCTCGACATACAATGAAGGATAAGCGTGTAGCTCTCTTATTTTTCCATTATACATGATGTACATTTATAGTACAATGGTGTGACTCTTGGTTTCACATTCCAAGGTCACTTGGACTCCATTGTGACTTTTCACATTCCACACCTACCCATGGAGGATTAGGTGTTCCAACAGAGGCATTTCTATTCTCCCATAATTCTTAAAGAACTTGCGATAATACATTGTCAACCTAAGAAATCCTCGAATATGCTTTAGGGTTATGGGTATTTTCCATTCCTTAATGCATTTAATTTTTTTAGTGTCTACCTTAATGCCCTCATGAGTTACAATATGACCCAGATATTCCACCTCATGTACTCCAAAGAAACATTAGGAGGTTTTTGCATATAATTGTTTCTCTTCCAATAGTTTGAGCACCTTGTCAACATGTTGAACATGATCCTTCCAAGACTTGTTGTAGATTAGAATATCATCAAAAAATACTAACACATATTTTCTAAAGAAGGGTTTGAAATGGATTTCATAAAATATTGAAACGTGGAAGGTGAATTAGTAAGGCCAAAAGGCATGGCCAAAAATTCGTAATGACCTTCATGAATTCTGAATGTTGTTTTTGGAATGTATTCATTCTTCATTCTAATTTGATGATATCCTGAACGAAGATCTAGCTTGGTGAAGTAAATTTCTCCATGTAATTCATCCAAAAATTCATCAATGACAGAAATGAGAAATCTATCTTTAATAATGAGCTTATTAAGCTCCCTATAATCCATACACATACGCCATGATCCATCCTTCTTGTGCACCAATACTGCTGGATATATGTAAGGGTAACCATACATTCAATTTCACTCTTTTGGGCATAGGGATATATGTAAGGGTCGATGTTTGAAACTTATTGGAAACCAGTGAATAGCATGACCATAATATGGAATGGGCGGGAGGCCTTTGGGAGTCTCAAATACCTTGGAATGACTTTTTGGAGATATGGAGAAATAGATGATTTCGATGTTTGAACCTCTAGTGAGCATAATTCTTCAATTAAGCCTCATTATTCTTTCTTAAAGTGAGCATAATTGTGCAATTATGCCCCATTGTTATTTCTTAAAAATATTTTTCATGCCATTAGAGCTAATTATCTTCCCTAGTTCCCCTGTGATGCCCCTTAATCAATTTCCTTTCCTTACCCAAAAAAATTCAAGAAAAGTTCTTGAAAATTAAAGGCTATTGTCCCTAAATATTGTAACCATTGGACTCGTAGTACAACATCAACACCACCCATTGGAATGGAAATAATTGGAATATTCAATACAAATTCACCCATGGTTATCTTGATATTATGGAACTTTCCAGATCAAGTTATAGTTCCTCCATTTGCAACTATTACTTGACACTTTGGTGTTGGATATAGAAAGAAATTCAATTCCTTCGCTATATTACAATGAATAAAATTATGGGTACTACCTGAATCAATAAACACTATTTCCTTCTTCTTCTTGATATATCCTTCTATCTTAAGAGTTTGAGGAGTGGTAATTACCACCAATGCATTACAAGATATGGTCAGATTCATTTCTTCTTTCTCTGGGGTTGGTTCCTGGTGTATATCCTCTTATTTTGAAGTTTCTTGTTCCTTTTCTTCCTCCTCTTCACAATATATGTAAAATAATCTCTTATCAACACACTTATTATCTTTAGTGCATTTTCTATCACAACTATAACAAATCCATTTTTCTCTTTTTCCCTCCAATTGTTGTGGTGTCAACCTTGTAGGTTATGGAAGGCTAGGAAAAACAACACTTCCATCTTTATAGTTGTGAGTGGTATATTTTCTTGTTGTCATAATTCTGCTTTCAAATTTTCTTGCCACCTTTTTTTCTATACAACAACCCCCATTTATTTTTACTAAATGGGGACCCTTTAAAAATAAATAGGAAATTTATTTTGTTTAATTTTAGCTTAAGTCGAAAAACTTTATGAAATAAAGTTTCTTTTTCTTTTCCGCTTTTATTCCTTAATGTGCATCGCAAATCGTGTAGATTACAAATTTAAATGACTTAAAGCATACTAAGTCGTGAGGGTTGCGATATGCGCTAAACGCTTTTCGAAGTTATAAACCTCTCATTGAAAACGCTTTAAACATCGTTATAAACAAAAATCACATCGCGCCTTGTAAAAACGATCTAAATTTTAGGCAATTCGGTAAAAGTTGTAATTAAACGGACCCGACAAAACAATAAAGAAATAAACATAAAGCTCCAAGTGTCCAATAAATCGCAGCGACATGATTTCTTAAAGCACATTTTGCATTTCGCAAGACATAACTAAAAACAAGTTTATTGCCACATAAAAGTTGCGATGTGCGATTTGCGCAGATAGCATTTCAAGATTTATTGGTAACATAACAAATGTAAATAGTTATAAGTTGCGATATGCCATAAAGGGTAGTTATTGCTCAAGCATGAGAAATGATTCATGTTAAATCAAACTGAATATAAAATCGAATGTCTTAAGTTGATCGATAGACATTTCACATGAAGGTGTGTAAGAGATTTGATTAAAATATTATCGATGATTAATAGCATTTAATAGGAGTAAGGTTTGATAGATTCATATCTACTTCGATCATGTTTGAAATGATTGAATGCCAGATTTTTATATATGTTTCTCTATTCTATATATATATTTTTAAGTTTTCTCTGTTCTCTTGAAATTAGGAAACCACTTAATGTTGCAAGGATTATAGAAATGAGCAAGAAAGGCAAAAAAATTTCCCAACCATCATCTACCGAAGACTCAGATATGTCTCCCCTATTCTTAGACACCACCTGCAACAAGGATTGCGGAAGTTCTTCATGGGAGGAAATGTATCAGTTATTTAAAGATGAAAATCCATGGGTAATAATCAAAGTTGCTATAGCAGGCGCGTCAGTTCCTTCATACCCTACCTGTTTAGCCAAAAATATCCTAGAGTGTAGAAGTAAAAGAAGTGTTTCATATAAAGAAATACCCCCCTTTTACATGAGTGCCTATGTTATGGACACAATTTTCTTTTCTTCTAGTTTTCCTACCATGGGATGGAAATGGACGACCCAAGACCCTACTCCAATCCACATTTACCACAGAGCCCTTTGGGAATCAGATTTTCATCTACATTTTTACAAAACTTTCCATAGAGTCATGTTACCTATGCACCAAATTATATTCAATGAGAAAGCCCATAGAATTTCCAAAGAAGCTATTACATACATTTTTCCCGTTGCTAGATGGTTTGAAGAGGAAAATTTCACTTATGTCAGAGTATTCAAGAGTTATTCTTCTCCTCACGTCCTGCCGCATTATGTTCCTGACAAGTTACTTGATAGAGAGATTGCCTACTAGATTATTGTAAATGGTATTTCAAAACAGCTTAAAGATGCTAAGAAGGCTGTGTTGTGGTCCTGTGATTTGGAATATTGGCATACCAAGTGACAAGGAAACATGAAAACCAGTCTTCAGAGTTCTAGGACCTAGCCTTCCTAGTCTCAGAGAGGGATCTCTCATTTGTTTGCAAAGATATGACTTGTTTTCTTGTAAAAGGTTGATTTTAGGCTAGTTATTAAGCATGAGTTTGTTTGATTGTTTGGTGGGACATGATGATCTAGGCAGCATAGATAGAAAAGGGAAACCTCTAAGTCATTGGGCAATGGATTCAAGTGGAAGTTGTAACAAGTTTGTAAAGGGGTCAGGGGTATCAAAGGGCAAATCTAACTTGGCCAGTGGATCTACAAAGTCTTTCAGGTGAAATGAAATGGACATTAAAGGTTTAGAATGAAAAGTAGAACTAAGGGCAATTAAGAATCCTCAATTATATGTACTTATCAACAAAGGGACTTAAAACATTATCTGAACATGAAGAGGCATTTCATAGACAGGGCTAACCATAAATTCTAGAAACCACACTTCAACAAATAACAATTTCAAGACAAACTTTTCAAATGAAATCTAGGAGTCGAGGAACGCTTTATTTCATCCAAAGATTTCACTTTCAAGGATAAGAAAACATAAAAGGTTCACAAATAATTGCATTCATAGAAGAGGGAAATCCTAAACATCTTTTATTACAGCTATAAAGACCTTCAAAACAATTATTTAAGCAAGAACAAAGGGTATGATCAAAACATACCTCTTTGGCAGACTGTAAATAATGGTACCTTAAAGGGAGACTTAAAAAGTAGTTTTCAAGTGGCAGCAAGTAAGCAGGGAAAACCATAAATCATTCTTGAGACCAACTGTTTGAACTATTCCTGAAATAAACAAGCATAAGGGTTCAAGAGAGCAATTAAGAATTCTCTAGAATGCCTCAGTAGAGGAAAACATAAAACAATGGAGAGTAAACAGGTCTAAGGTGCTTTTAGGAGACATTTCTTAGCCTAAAAGTTTTAATCTACTGTAGTAAGAAATGATGAAACAAAATGGAAAACAGGAAAAACATTAACAGATTAGAATACTTCACCAACAACCAAGCTCAGGGATCCAATGACAGAGCTTTCTCCATCAACAAACAGGTCAAAACATCCACAGGTTCCAGAACATCAAATTTATTTCAAATTCAACAGAACTGTGTATTACTTCAAAGAGTCATCAAATGCCCACCATACATTGAGTTTGAATGTAGTATTTATGTTGCAAATGAGGAGGTGGAACTGATCTAGGGTTCGAGGGTTATTAATTACAGAGTAAATGTATCTCTAGCTTTGAAAACCATGCAAGGCATAAGGCATAAATAGGTGTGCAGCTACTTCTCTGTTTAATAACTCTGTCTTAATTCTCTAAGGAAAGATAGGTGGAAAGTTTGACTTTGCAGCCTATTTCTATCTTTTACAATAACTGCATGACAGCTTAAAATATCTTTTATCTAAATTCCTAACAACTTAAAAAATATTTTATCTATGTAATAACTGCCATTTTGTCTTTATGAATAGAAGACACGCCATAGGTGGTAGTTAGATATTTTGGAGGAATAACTTCTTCCTTTTGATTTATTCGAGGCTGCCTTTGGCCTAAGTTTCTTTGTTTTTAATCACTGCTTCTTGAAAGACTAATTTTTACTTTAACAACCTTATATTTTAATTAATCTGCCTCGCTGTCCTTTTGATTTATTCAGCTGTTTTAAGTTTAATCGTCTGTGTTCGAACTTTATCCTTTATCCTTAAACTATGATTAAGTCTCCGGTGCTTTGTTTCTTCATATCTTCACTGATTTCTTTTGACCGCTTTTGTTTGATTGTCTGTGTGCAGGAGTTTTTCTATGTGCTGGAGGGTTTTCTTTTGATTTGATCAATGATCATGAATTATTGATTTTGTCCATCGGATTAAACCCTTATCCCTTTTTCTTTATGTATTTGGCCTCGAGGATCGTCTTTCAGAGACTCTGTCATTTATTTTGACTGTGAGATGGCTTTCGAGCCTAAACTTCCATTAAACCTGCAACAAAAACAAATTTAGCTTAAAACCTGCGGGATTGGGATCAAACTGCTTTTCTTGGGTTTTTGATGCATTTGGAATGGTGAGCAGAGGAAGGAGTAGGCGCAGGGAAAGGTTTCCAGAGGTGGAAACCCTAAGAAATCAGAATAAAATGTAACAAATTTTGAATTTTGGCGGCAGAGGCTGAAAGTGGGTTTGGCGAAAAACTTGGTGGTTTTCGTGTGCGATTTGGGTGGTAAGCGGTAAAGGCCCAAACGGACGCGATACCACAGAATGGTTGCCATGTTTCTGGGCCAATACTACATGTTTCACGTGGATAAGGGCCGTTAACTCCCGGCATAAGATTTCGCGTGATATCGAATTTGCGCCGTCGGATCTGGGGGAGCCAGATCAACGACACAGAATGGGCGCGAACAGGGGTAAGATGATCGAGCGAGAAGAATAGTGGAAGACAGGTGGCGAACGAGGACTGGGTGATGTTTTTTTGGGTGGAAGATGGGACCAGGAGTGTGATGCGGGCTGTTTTGTCGGGTAGTGGGAATGATTAAGAGGGATGACGATGAGCGAGGGTGCCACAACCGTCAGATCTGGAGGATAGATGGTTGGCATCTATTCACAATTTCGTGCAAATCAAAAATGATCGAGAGGGTCAGCGAAAATGCGAAAGAGCTATCACCGTTGGATTTTGATGATTAATGGTGAAGATCCTTTCGCAGGGAAGCAGGAGAAATGGAAAGGTGGGGTGAGGGCTGAAAGGGAAATGATGAGATGACCGTTAGATTTATTTGATTAACGGTGGGGATCTAATTTGGGAGAAAACAAAGGGTGCGATGGGTAAAATATAAGGTGAAGGGGGCTCAAGTGAAGGCGCAGGGTATCGGTCTTATGAGGGGAAGATTAGAACTGGGGGCCGAGAGATAAAAGGGTTGATGAGACGGCGGGGGTGGTCACGACCCTTGGTTTTTATGAAAAAAAAGGGCTAAGGTCTTAAGCTCGGAGGGCTTAAGGCCTTAATTTTATCCATATGAGCGAAATTAGGCTAAAAAGAGAGTTTTTAAGCCTTTTTGAGGGTTTTGGTAAGGTAGAAAAGGGGTGATTAAAACAAAATGGGGGTGTTTATCATGTTTTAGAGGGTTTTTTTTAGAGGGAATGGTGTTTCTATGAAAATAAAGAGGTCCTTTTTTGAAGGGGAAAATGACTGTTTGAATAGGAGTAAATGAGTGAAAATTGGCAGAGGAGATGGAGATAAAAAATGGGGAATATAGCCTGAAACAAGTTTCCTTTTGAAAGAAAAGGTGATTTTTTAGAAGGCATAGATGAAGGTTTTAGTGAATTGATAGACTTAGGATAATGAAGGCCGTGAGATTTCTAGAACTCACAATGTTTCTGCAAATATTGTTTCTAGAAATCTAATATTTTCAACTTAGTCATCTTTGGATAAGATCAAAATTATTGATGACTAACAGTGGCTCCACTTGGGGAGGACAACTTGTTTTTTAAGGTGTCTAGAAGCTCAGAAAATAAATCTTTGAGTTTCAGCAGACCAGTGCCTTATCTATTGGGCAGATTCCTCCTTTTCTTGTTGATATTTCTCTAAAAAAGAAAACTTTTATCAATCTGTAACAAGTAATTTCTTCAAAAAACACCTCTTCCTACCCAATCCTACTTGTCCTAGCATTTTATCTTCTTTTGAGTGCATTTGAACTAGCAAAATCTTTGACATTTTATTTTTGAAAACAAAAATAAACTAGTCCTATCCTTATTTCTTCAGAGAGTCCAGATTAAACTGTTGAACTCTTTATTTCTCTACCTAACTATCTACCTGTCAAGATTAGGCTGTTTGTCAGATTTTATTCTCTATTTCTAAGACAGGAAATTTAAGCATAGTCAAATCAGGATTAGACAGTCTGATTTGCTATGTAGGCTATGGCATTTATGTACAAGCTGCACATAGAATTTATTTGTAGAAAAATAAAAAACAAAACTTTGAAGGCTTAAGATCTGAAAATTATGAACATCCTTCTCTTCTTTCATTGGTTTAGATTTTTATCTTTTTAGAACCATTTCACTTTTCTCCTAATCTAATCTACTGATAAGCCAAGTCTGAAAAAATCTTGACCATCATTGCTTCTACTAACTTATCAACATAGATTTAAAGCATGTTCAGCCATGATTATGCTAGATGAATGAACAAGATATCTTTTGGATTTTAGTAGTGGCATTTAGACTTGCACACTTTCAGAAAATTCTCTTTTTTGGGTATGGGGCTATACCTTTTTTGAATTTTCCCTCTTTTCTTTTCTGTTCTTTTATTGTTTTTGTATTTTTATTTTTTCAAAACACTTTAAGACTAAAATATGCTCACAGGCTGAGCTTATTTGTGCCTATCTATCCTAATCTAACTTTACATATGATGTACCTTTATCAGGTGAAATCTATTTTCCAGTATAGCCAGTCAAGTAAGTGACTAGATGATTGATTTTTATTCCACCTCTCAGGTATGGTGGTAGGCCACTCCCACTTTGTCTTCTTATGAACAATATCACTCCAAATTTCCTTTAATCTCTACCACAAACTATCCCTGACATGTTTTATTCCCTTCTTAAAAGTCTCTAAGGAAACAACAAAGGGGTCCTCAAATAATAACTGGCCTAGAGGATTTGAGAAATAAACCTCATTTAGGATTACTCCCTCCTCTTGACTAACCTTGGGATCCTTTTGAGAAAGAATCTCTTCTCCTTCTTTATGACTATTTGATTTGATAGCTTCATAATGAAAAGTTATGCTGCTTTTAAGCAATCTTGGTATGCCTTGATTGAGTGAGCTAATTTCTGTTTGAGAGCCATAATATTGATGAGTAGGAGCATTCCCTGGCACCAGGTTTTCTTGAGAAGGTAGTCTAGCATCAACATCAAGATGTTCTATATCTTATGTATGAGAAAAGGCATCAGCAGATAGGTCAGCAGTAGAACATATATATATATCCTCTTTACATAAAAATTTGGAAGTTGGTTGCATGCTTAAGATCTGATTATTTTCTTCTTTAGTTAAAAGGGGAGGTGTCTTTCTCTTTCTTTGGATAGAATCATGACGTTTTTATTCCTTTTGTGACTGCTCATAGGGTTGAATGTTTTCTTGAGGAGGTATTACTATTTTAACAATGATATGTTCATTTGTTTCTTTATGAGTATTTTCTTTAATTGGTAAGGCAGTAGTGGATAACATCTGATATATTTATTTTTCAATTAAAGGAGGAGGCATTTTCTGTTTTCTTTGGATTGGGCAACAATGGATTTCCTTTTTTTGTGAAGGTTGATCTTGTGGCTGAATGTCCTCTTGCATTTTACAAAAAGGGGTAGATGGATTGTTATTTGTTTCAACCTTTTCAAAGAGCTCTTGTGGATCCTCTCTTATTTTTTGATAGATTTCATCCTCGATCAACTCTTCTTGGCCATCTTGATGGTTACTTTGGGTAAGAAATGTATGGATCTCCTCTAACAGATCTTCATTATGCCAATTTCCAAAATCTTCATCAAAGCTAACAAGGTGTTGTATGAGATCTTCAGATTGATCACAACAATTTTCAGCTAAGGATAGAGATGAAAAATACCCTATATAGTGTTTGTAAAATACCTTGTGAAAATCCTTTAAAGAAAACAAGATGCCAAGTTCTAGCCATTCATACCAATTTCTTGCCTTACCTTCTAATGTTTCCATGAACATTTTCATAAGATAGTCCTCATGCCATTCAACTTTTAATCTCAATATATGTGTATGGAACTTGATGAGATGTAACAAGGGGTCAAAAAAACTTTTCATCCTAAAAAATAGGTAGGTTTTTCATCCAATCTATTTGAGGCATTTTGTGTGGGAATCCAGGGATATGGTCTCTGTTCATTGGAGCATATCTCCTTTGTATCCTTGGATCCATGTTTGTAAATTAGAAAGGGTCACTGAATCTTTTCAACCAGTTTAGAGTCTTCTACCAGTGGAGTCATTAGGTCTAGTGAAGGTTGTGGAGTCGCCAGGTGGAAAGTTTTAGCTTTTTTGTAGGTAAAATGTTTTATGGTCCACCACCAATAAGTATTTTGACAACCAATCTAAAAATGTTTTGGGTTTTCTGAGTTTTTATATAGTTCTATGGTTTGTAAGAGTGTCCTGCACTTGATTCATCACTTAGCTAAGGTGGTGAAACAAACATTGTATACTCTATGGCTTACTAGCTGATTTATTCAAGGTTTGATAAGGGTCTCTCAGAATCCTAAGGGTTACTTAGATTGCCACCGATTCAGACAGTTCCTATCATGATAACCATTATGTTGGTAGTGCTTGAAGAAAGCTATAGTTCACTTGAATTAATACTGAGTGTCTTGTTTAGGGAATTTTACTCAAAAAGGTCCCACCGTGATCGCCAAAATGTTGCGGTCCTGTGATTTGGAAGATTGGCATACCAAGTGACAAGGAAACATCAAAACCAATATTTAGAGTTATAGGACCTAGCCTTCCTACTCTCAGAGAGGTATCTCTCAATTGTTTGCAAAGATATGACTTGTTTGCTTGTAAAAGGTTGATTTTAGGCTAGTTATTAAGCATGAGTTTGTTTGATTGTTTGGTGGGACATGATAATCTAGGCAGCATAGATAGAAAAGGGAAACCTCTAAGTCATTAGGCAATGGAGTCAAGTGGAAGTTGTAACAAGTTTTTAAAGGGGTTAGGGGTATCAAAGGGAAAATCTAACTTGGCCAGTGGATCTACAAAGTCTTTTAGGTGAAATGAAATGGACATTAAAGGTTTAGAATGAAAATTAGAACTAAGGGAAATTAAGAATCCTTAATTATATGTACTTCTCAACAAAGGGACTTAAAACATTATCTGAACATGAAGAGGCATTTCATAGACAAGGCTAACCATAAATTCTAGAAACCACACTTCAGCAAATAACAATTTCAAGACAAAATTTTCAAATGAAATCTAGGAGTTGAGGAACGCTCTATTTCATCCAAAGATTTCACTTTCAAGGATAAGAAAAAATAAAATATTCACAAATAACTGCATTCATAGAAGAGGGAACTCCTAAACATCTTTGATTACAGCTATAAAGACCTTTAAAACAATTATTTAAGCAAGAACAAAGGGTATGACCAAAACAGACCTCTTTGGCAGACTGTAAACAATGGTACTTTAAAGGGAGACTTCAGAAGTAGTTTTCAAGTGGCAGAAAGTAAGCAGGGAAAACCATAAATCATTCTTGAGACCAACTGTTTGAACTGTTTCTAAAATAAACAAGCATAAGGGTTCAAGAGAGCAATTAAGAATTCTCTAGAATGCCTCAGCATAGGAAAACATAAAACAATGGAGAGTAAACAGGTCTAAGGTGCTTCTAGGAGACATTTCTTAGCCTAAAATTTTTACTCTACTGTAGTAAGAAATGATGAAACAGAATGGAAAACAGGAAAAACATTAACATATTAGAATACTTCACCAACAACCGAGCTTAGGGATCCAATGACAGAGCTTTTTCCATTAACAAATAGGTCAAAACATCCACAGGTTCCAGAACATCAAATTTCTTTCAACTTCAGCAGTACTATGTATTACTTCAAAGAGTCATCAAATGCCCACCATACATTGAGTTCGAATGCAGTATTTATGCTGCAAATGAGGAGGTGGAACTGATCTAGGGTTTGAGGGTTATTAATTATAGAGTAAATGTATTTCTAGCCTTGAAAACCATGCAAGGCATAAGGCAGAAATAGGTTTGCAACTACTTCTCTGTTTAATAACTCTGTCTTAACTCTCTAAGGAAAGATAGGTGGAAAGTTTGACTTTGCAGCCTATTTCTATCTTTTACAATAACTGCCTGATAGCTTAAAATAACTTTTATCTAACTGCCTAACAAATTAAAATATCTTTTATCTATGTAATAACTCCCATTTTTTCTTTATGAATAGAAGACATGCCATAGGTGGCAGTTAGATATTTTGGAGGAATAACTGTTTCCTTTTTTATTTATTCGAGGTTGACTTCAGCCCAAGTTTCTTTGTTTTTAATCACTTCTTCTTGAAAGACTAATTTCTGCTTTAAAAACCTTAACTTTTAATTAATCTGCCTCGTTGTCCTTTTGCTTTATTCGGCTGTTTTAAGTTGAATCATCTGTCTTCGAACTTTATCCTTTATCCTTAAACTATGATTAAGTCTTCGGTCCTTTGTTTCTTCATATCTTCACTGATTTATTTTGACTGCTTTTGTTTGATTGTCTGTGTGCAGGGGTTTTTCTATGTGCTGGAGGGTTTTCTTTTGATTTGATCAATGATCATGAATTAATGATTTTTTCCTTTGGATTAAACCCTTATCCCTTTTTCTTTATGTATTTGGCCTCCAGGATCGTCATTCAAAGACTTCGTCATTTAGTTTTACTATGAGACGACTTTCGAGCCTAAAATTCCATTAAACCTGCAACAAAAAACATAAATTTATCTTAAAACCTGTGGGATTGGGATCAAACTGCTTTTCTGGGGTTTGTGAGGCATTGGGAATGGTGCGCAGAGGAAGGAGGAGGTGCAGGGGAATGGTTTCCAGAGGGGGAAACCCTAAGAAATCAGAATAAAACGTGACAAATTGAATTTTTGCGGCAGAGGCTGAAAGCAGTTTTGGCGAAAACCATGGTGGTTTTCGCGTGTGATTTGGGTGGTAAGCAGTAAAGGCTCAAACATATGCGATACCACAAAATGGTCGCCATGTGTCTGGGCCAATACCGCCTGTTTCACACGGATAAGGGTCGTTAACTCCCGGCATAAGATTTCGTGTGATATCGAATCTGCACCGTCGGATCTGGGGAAGCTAGATCAACGACGCAGGATGGGCGCAAATAGGGGTAAGATGATCGAGCGAGGAGAATAGTGGAAGAAAGGTGGCACATGGGGACTGGGTGATGTTTTTGTGGGTGGAAGGTGGGACCATGAGTGTGACGTGGGTTGTTTTGTCGGGTAGTGGGAATGATTAAGAGGGCTGATGATGAGCGAGGTTGCCACAACCATTAGATCTAGAGGATTGATGGTTGGCATCTATTCAAAATTTCGCTCAAATCACAATTGATAGAGAGGGTCAATGAAAATGTGAAAGAGCGATCACCATTGGATCTGGATGATCAACGGTGAAGATCCTTTCATAGGGAAGCAGGCAGAATGGAAAGGTGGGGTGAGGGCTGAAAGGAAAATGATGCGATGGCCATCGGATTTATTTGATTAACGGTGGGGATCTGATTTGGGATAAAACAAATGGTGCAACGGGTAAAAGATAAGGTGAAGGGGGCTCAAGTGAAGGTGCGAGATATCAGTCTTATGAGGGGAAGATTAGAACTGGGGGCCGAGAGATAAAAGGGTTGATGAGACGGCGGGGGTGGTCACGGCCCTTGGTTTTTATGAAAAAAAAGGGCTAAGGTCTTAAGCCCAGAGGTCTTAAGGCCTTAATTTTATCAATATGAGTGAAATTAGGCTAAAAAGAGAGTTTTCAAGCCTTTTTGAGGGTTTTGGTAAGGTGGAAGAGGGGTGATTAAAACAAAATGGGGGTGTTTATCATGTTTTAAAGGGTTTTTTAGAGGGAATGGTGTTTTTATGGAAAGAAAGAGGTCCTTTTTTGAAGGGGAAAATGACTGTTGGGATAGGAGTAAATGAGTGAAAATTGGCAGAGGAGATGGAGATAAAAAATGGGGAATATAGCCTGAAACAAGTTTCCTTTTGAAACAGAAGGTGATTTTTTAGAAGGCATAGATAAAGGTTTTAGTGAATTGATAGACTTAGGATAATGAACGTCGTGAGATTTTTAGAACTCACAATGTTTCTGCAAATATTGTTTCTAGAAATCTGATATTTTCAACTTAGTCATCTTTGGATAAGATCAAAATTATTGATGACTAATAGGCCGTTTGGCCTAATTTTCCTCTATAGTGCGGTACTTTTGCACTTTTTGATATTGGTCATGCTTACAAGGAGGTTTCAAATGTTAATTTATTGAATTTGGCTGTAATTCCAAATGGCCATATGACCCCAATGACGTGGTTTAAAACTACATCACAGAGCTCAAAGTAAAACCTTTTGTGAAAGAGATAGATAGATTTGATGATTTATTTCAAGGTATTGAAATTTTTTCAGATGTAATAAAGTTTGCATCTAGTCAACTCAATCAAGATGAATTGGAAGCATTCCAAGCATACATAAACAATAGTCTGGAAATTATTCCTCTTGATTTATTGAGTATTGAAGATGTTAACAGACCAAGTCCAAGTATTAGCTTGGATAATGAAGTTAAAGACATGTCTAAAGATGAGTCAGCACAATCAAGATACACCTGATCAGTCAGAAAAATCTCAGCCAAAGGATTTGAAGAGTGAATGGGATAAGTTTTCTAAGGCAATAAAAACTCCTCAAAACAATCCTAATACTTATCAATCTACCAGTTTTCAGATGCCAGAACATTCTCAGAAATTAGTGGAAACTGTTACTCCACTACAACAAGTTCCTGAAACTCATGATCAATAAATCATTCTAGCTTATCCTATAGAGAAGATAGTATTACAAGTTGTGGAAATCCATTTGCTGGATGTCTTCTACAGTCCTAGTCATAAGGCTGTAGTAAAGGGAAGAAAAAGGAGAAGAATTTATGATACAGTCTCAAGTCTTACAAATGAATCAATAGATGTTTTATGGAAGGATCCTCTAGCTGATCCTACTGAACATTTAACCAAACTATCACAGTTTGCAGGGGAATATGCTACTACCACTATTGATAAGGCCACAAAATTTCAAATGTTAATGAAGCAGAAAGAAGATAAAATACAAGATTTACAGAGACTGTTAGAGAAATAAAAGTCTAACTCTAGCGAGAAAATGGAATTGAAGATGTCCCAATTTAAAAAGAATTTTGAATGTCTAAAATTGCAGCATCAAGTACAACTCATTGAGAAGCAAACACAACTGGAATCAGTAATAAATAGATTACAAAGCCATCCACAACTAGAGAAATTGATAAAGGAAGCATTGGACATGAATGCTAAGCTAAAGCAACAACAAGAAGTATTTTGCCAATAATCTTCTATCACTAGCTCTTATTGTGACTCAAGTGAAATACTGATCCAACAAGTGGCTATCCAGAAACTTGAGTGTGAGAATATTGAGAAGAAAATCAATGAACACATTCAATGGAAAACCTCAGACTCAGACAAAAAAGCTTATCTACCCCAGGTAGATAAATTCCACAAGGAGATCTTACTTAAGGATTGGGAAGCACATATAAAGCAAGCTGAGAAATCAACAATGAAAGCATCAAGGTTAACAAAGGAAATTATTGAATCTATCTGTGAACAAATTTTAAAATCAGAACTTATCAAAGAGTGCACATCTGAAGTGCTCTCAGAAATCAAGAAGCTTGAAACACAGTTGAAACAAAAGGCAGAAATGCAGGAAGAAATGATTAAAAAAGTAAATAAGTTTGATCATGAAAATTATTGGAATTTTCTCATCAAACCTTATCATCAGTACCAAACCCTGCAGTCTTTAACAGATTCAACAAAAATATTGCAGCCAACACTCTCAAATGCAGTATTTAAGGGATAGATCAGATCGAGGATTTTGCAGCCAGCTTAGCTCAAACCCATCCTAGATATTTGTCAACTTTGAGATCAAATTTAAATGAAAGATCATAATTCATAGTCATATCGTTACTTTATTTTCCTAGATTGTAGTTAAAGTTTGTCTTATGAGGATGGTTGTTTGAAACCTCCTCTATTTTTATGTAATAATATCTTTTTAAATATATTTATTTTAGTATTTAAACCCCTCTCATGCATTTAGAGAAGGGTCCAGAAATTTGTCAAAAACATTTGCAAAGAATGCACTTTTGTAGGTTTGTGAATGCTTTGATGAATTAATGGAACACAATCTATTATCTTTTGACATTTTAAGTTGTTTAACTGATGTTGCACTATTGTACTCTTTAAATTAATTTAAAGGGAAGAGGATCAGAAATCTACTGTCAGTTTACATGAATAGGACTTCGTACATATGGTACTTCTATTCACTTGTATTGTGTTTTACTTTCTAGATTGAAAGTCATATTTTTATTGCATTAAATTTGAAACGTCATCATAAATGAATGTTAAATTCACTTTTGTACTAATATTTTTTTGTGACTTATTATTGGATATATAATCACACATATGAATGTGATATATTAGAATAATTTTCCATTGCATGTTATATTACCAAAACACACCTCAAAATCATCCTTATTGGGAAACTAGTCCCACTATCCCTAGTCGGAGCCACCACACCAAATGAAAAAGGAGTTTCTTTAAGGTCCAAACCGAGTGGTTTTCCCCCTTGTTGTGGCAACGAAATTCCGAGGCCTCAACATTTTGGTGCTAGAAGGAGGGCCTTGTGAATGACAAGAAGGTATGATCAATATAAAGGTAAATATAAAAGTCTCTCTCCCTCTAGATCCCCATCAACTTCCAGAAAATTATCTAGATCTACATCTTTAAAATCTGAAGTTCAACATCCTTCTCCTAAGTCTCCTAGTTATACTCAACCCATACTGTCTCCTGATTTTTATCGAAATTCCCCTGAAGTTCAGTCTTTGATAGAAAAGTTAGAGAGAGTATCCATTTCTGTTGAAAATCCTGAAACTTCTCAAACATCTGAGATTAGTATTTCAGCTTTGCAACCTAGAAGAATATTAACTCCATCAGAAAGTCAAAAGAGAGGAATCCCTCCTTTTGAATTTCCCATTGATACTTCTCGAAGGAGAATAAATAGGACTCAATTAGAGTCAATCGCCAGCGATATCTTATTCCATTCACCTCCATTATCTCCACTCAACAACTTCCACTCCAAAAATCAGTGTTAATTTAACTAGTTCTAGTACTCAGAGTACTATCCCTTCAACTGGTTCTAGCACTTAGCCTGCCTCTTCTTCAACTCAAACTCAATCCATCACAGCCACCCAAGGTCCAATGGCAGGCCAAGTACCTCCATGAAATGTACGACCATGGAACAATCCAGGGGCCGTAAATATGCCCGATCCTCTTCATGCTCTTCCAAAATCACTTGAAAGATGGTTACCTAAATTTAATCCCGATGATGGTCTTTCGGAAGAAGAACACATCCATAATTATATGATAGCCATCAATTTAAAAGAGGTAGTTGAAGAGGATTGTGTTGTAATAATATTTCGATACACTCTCATAGGATCTGCAGGATCCTAGTATTTTTCACTACCTGCCCTCTCTATAACTAGTTGGAATATGTTCGAAGAACAATTTCTAGCTAATTTTGGGGATGACAGGACCACTGCAATGCCCATCAATGATTTATCAAATCTAAAGGCCAAATCGGGGGAGAAAATAAAATTTTTTAATTCAATATTTAATAAATTTCTCAATAAAATTCCTACTACATCAGTTCCTAGTGTAGAAGTTCAAATTGAGTGGTATATTTCATCTCTTCCATCCAATATAGCCATTTTTGTTGATAGAGAAAAAGCTGCCTACACTCGCAGAGAATATGAATGAATCTTTATCTGTGGAGAAATGCATAATCGCTCTTGAGAAGAAGAATTCCCAAGAATATAGGAAATACAAGAAAGTATCCTTCAAATATTATTCAAATTAGAAGCCATCTAAAGGCCCTTTTGATGTAGAAGGTCTTCAGAAAGTTTTAAAGACTATGAAAAATGAGATGGCAGATATCAAGAAACAAGTCACTAAAAGTTCTAGCTCAAAAAAGATTTTCAGACCCTTCAAGAAAAATCAATCCTCTAATACTCAACCACCGAATATCATATCTAATGCTGTGTCTGATTAAGATACAGATGAAGAGAAAACAGAGGAAGAAGAAAATGAAGAAGAAGAAGAAGAAGTTGAACTAAATGGAATGTGGGATTTCATCTTACCAAATGAAGAACAAAAAGAAGCTTTACCTGTGAGTACAAGGAGCAAAAAGACTACTGAAGCAACGCAGCTAAATCAACAACAGAAGAATTCAATGCCCGCTAAAGATAAAACAATAAGTAAAAATTCTACTACCAAGGCTACACAAACAAGTCCTGTCACTTCAGATACTCCACCTACATCAAAGACAATGGTAGTCTCCGACATGATTGAGTATAATGTAGTTGAAGATATGAAGAATACTAGGGCCAACATTTCAATTCACGATCTTACTAAGTTAAAGCAGTAACATAAAATCTTACTTAGAGATTTGAATGTGGTTCCTACTTCAGCCTTACCTGTTCCAGTAGTAGTTCAAGTTGTTAATGAAATGGGTAAACCACCTTCTCCTTCAACTAAAAAAGATGCTACATATTTTATTATGATAAGTGATCGATCCATATCTCAGACTCCTCCATTTATCTTAACCTATGAGATCTATAATAAAAATTTCCATAATTGTTTAATAGACTTAGGGGCTTCCTCTAATATAATGCCAAAATTAGTCCGTGCAAAGTTGAACATAACTCCTCAGAGTTCTCCTATTCATATAGTACAAATTGATAGAACTAAATTAGAGGTTGCGGGAGAAATAAATTATGTTTGTATCAGATTGTCACCAAACCCCAAGGTTTCTCAAATAATCAATATATTGGTGGTTGATATTCCTAAGTTTTACAGTTTAGTATTAAGCAGACACTAGTCTGAAAAACTTCATGGATATTTTGCAACAGTCTGGTCACATATGTGGCTACCATACAATGGAAAGCCAAATCAAATCCAGGTAGACCGTGAAAAGTTCATGAAACACACAGTCACCGATCTTGAAGGAATAAATGAGCCAATAGCTTTCAATAATAGTATTATTTGAAATTACTCGGTGGAATCATTTTTGGTAAATTTTAACGCTCAACCATCACCCTTTTTCGATAATGCAATTATTTCTCAGATCGAGAATTTTTCCCAGAAAGACATTTTGAAATGTAAAAATTTTGTAGATAAACCAGTAGTTTATTCTTTATTTTGGACTATTTATTTTGATGGTTCTAAATTTGAAGATGGTGTAGGAGCTGGCTGTATTTTAATAAGCCTAGAAGGAGAAAAAACCATGTTAGCCTGTAGACTTTAATTCGATTGCACAAACAATATAGTCGAATATGAAGCATTAGTCCAAGGTTTGTACAAAGCAATTGATCTCAACATCAAATATCCGAAAGTCCTAGGAGATTTGGAAATAATTTTTAGACAGGTATGCAATACCATTCATTGTAATTCTAGACATTTAAAGCATTACTTATCATTAGTCCAAGAATTTACCATTCATTTATTAGCCTTCAATATTTCTTCAGAGCCTAGAATACAGAATGCTAGTGCAGATCTACTAGCTAATATAGCATCGAAGTTAATTCCATCTCAAGAGTTTAGTCCCAATAGATTTTCCATTGAATTAATTTTTAGACCATCTATTCCTGAAAATATTACAAATTGGAGAGTATTCAATAATGATTCAGATATCATAGATTTCCTAACATATGAATGATCTTATGATAGTCAAATTTTGGATGAAAATGAACATGACACTGAGATAAAATAAGAGCAAGATGAAAATCCAATTCCTAAATCAATTGTCAAGTTAGAAGACCTCTATGATATGAAAGATAGGTTTAAAAGACATACTAACTCAAAAACTCAAATTTATTCCTTAAGATTTGGGTTAATAAATCTTGGAACTCATAATAAACCTTAAAATGTCAATCTAGGTCTTGGTTTATCTTCCAATGAAAGATTATCATATGTCAAGTTGTTAAGAATGTACAAAAGTGTTTTTGATTGGGACTACACTGATCTTAAAACATATGACACTTCTGCGATTCAACACACAATTCCTATGATCTCAGATGAGAATTCTATATAACAAAAATTAAGGAAGATTCACCTGAATCTTGAAAATCAAATAAAAAATGAACTGAAAAAACTCGTCAAAGAAAAGATCATCTTTCCAGTTAGAAATTCTAAATGGGTTTTAAATTTTGTTCCCGTTAGGAAGAAAAATAATGATATTAGAATTTGTATTGATTTTAGGAATTTTAACAAAGCATGTAAAAAGGACAAATTTTCATTACCAACCATGGAACAAGTACTACAAACAATAGCTGGTTCTGAACTTATGTCTTTCCTAAATGGATTCTTGGGATATAACCAAATTCTTGTACACCAAGATGACAGATTAAAGACCACATTCATGACTAAGTGGGGAACTTACACCAATCAAAAGATGCCATTTGGGTTAATTAATGCAAGTGCCACTTTTTAGAGAGTTATGGACACAAATTTTAGGGGGCTCATCAATAAATCAATGGTTATTTATTTAGATGACATTACAATATTTTCTAAACAAGTAACCAATCATGTAAAAGACCTAAAACAAGTCTTTGAGCGATGTAAAAGGTATGGGATTTCATTAAACCCAAAGAATTCATTATTTGCTTTAGATGGAGGAAATTTTTTAGGATTCATTGTGTCAAAGAAAGGTATCTATATTGATCCTGAAAGAATTGAAGAGATTAAAAGAATTCCTTTCCCTCATAACAAGAAAGCTATGCAGTTGTTTCTTGGGCAAATAAATTTTGTAAAAAGGTTTGTCTCTGACTTTTCACAAATAGTTTTACCATTACAAAACATGATTAAGAAAAATTCAATCTTTAAATGGGGACATAATGAAAGAGAAGCATTTTATTTAATCAAACAATCCATTATCAATGCTCCATTCCTGACTACCCCCAATTTTCTTAATCCTTTTACTTTATATACTTTTTCGTCAGATACATCATATGCTGCTGTTTTAACACAGCTTAATGACCAACAAATTGAAGCACCAATATCATTTTTTAGTTCCAATTTGCAAGGTGCAGAACTAAATTATTCATTTGTTGAGAAGCAAACATTTGCTGTCTTTAATGCTATAAAACATTTCAGACCATTTCTCCTAAGAACTCACACCAAAATAATAGTTCCATTCTTTGCAGTGAGACAACTATTGATGCAAAGAGAATTAGGAGAGAAAATAGCTAACTGGGTTACCGCTTTACAAGAATATGATGTAGAAATTAGACCCTCTAAAATTGTTAGAGATGAAGGTTTTTGCAGAATCCTAATAGGAGCAACCCATTTATCATCAAAAGAAGATTCAGGTAACAATGTGCAAATATCAGAGGTAAGCCTCAACGATGTGCATCTCAATACGCTGATTTCATATTTTATTGGAAAAATGGATATGCCCCAACCCAACTCAGTTATAAAACAAAACATGCTCTAAGATTAAAGGCCAAGCAATATGAATTAATCAACGATGTATTGTTTAGAAGAAACTTTGATTATGTACTATTAAGATGCTTAGAGAAAACTGTAGCAGAGAAAGTCTTGCAGGAACTCCATGATGGACCAATTGGAGGACATTTCAGAGGAAATACAACATCACACAAAATCTTGCATGCAGGTTACTATTGGCCTACACTTTTCAAAGATGCTCATAACTATGCAAGAAAATGCAAAGTTTGTTAAAGTGCATCTGGAAGACAAAGGAAACCAACCTTCCCATTACAACTAGTTAATATCGAACATCCATTTGAACAATGGGGATTAGATATAATCGGTGAGATCGTTCTTAACTCTTCCAAATAGTATAAATATATTCTCATAGCTACAGATTGTTTTACTAAATGGGTGGAAGCAATTCCATTGAAGGTAGCCAACTTTGAGAATATTATTGATTTCATTGACCAATTTATCATAACTAAGTTTGGTTTACCTACTGCTTTAATGTTCGATAATGCATCTTATTGCTCAGGAACTACCATGATAGAATTTACAATCAAAAGATGCTTTAAACTTAAGTCTTTTGCAAATTATTATTCGCAAGGAAATGGTTTAGTAGAATCCACGAACAAAAACCTAATTAAAATCATCAAACGAACTGTTGATCAAAACCAACGAAATTTGCATAAGTCATTAATCTTTGCTCTTTGGGTAGACCAAATAACTTAGAAAGCTTCTATTGACACTTCTCCATTCAATCTTGTTTATGGAAAATAAGCCGTTCTTCTTACCAATGTAGTTATTCCTTCTCTTGCTTTAGTTCAATTTATTGATGAATCTCCTTCTTCTTCCTTACAACTAAGACAATTTCAAATTCTTAAGTTAGAAGAAGAAAGAGAAAAAGATAAACACACTCATGCACATCATCAATTGATAGTAAAAGCTTCATTTGATTCAACTTCTATTACTCCAAAAAACTTTCAAATTGGTGATTTGGTATTGAAATGGAACAAAGCGCATGAGGAAAAAGGTAAACACACTAAATTTCAAAAACTCTGACTAGTTCCATTTCAAATAATTGAAGAAATAGGCCCATCAACATTTTTATTGCAAGATCTATCAGGCAAAAGAGATTCTGTGCTTGTTAATGGGCATATTTTAAAGAATTATTTTTCATAGGAGGTAACCCATGCTATTCCCTATATACTATTGTCTTTTTCTTTTCCTTAGAAAAATAAAAGTTGAGTAGTATTGATTTTTCGCTTTTCAAATAAACATCTCAAATGATCTTTTTTATTTATCGCTTATAGAAATAAGAAATGTTAAGGAAACAATCGAAAGATTCAAAAGACAATAGATTCTATTTTCGCTGAAAGATGCAATTTCACTGAAGTTATTTATTCTCTGATGAACTCTCATCTTTATAAAGCATGGTTATTTTGTTATAAGTCAAAAAAAGAATATTTAACATAGTAAAGACTCTTTTACAGAGAAAAAATCTAAAACTCAAAAAATTATCATTTAGAATTCTCAAAAGGATCAATGATTCACCCCATTCGGGAAAACTTATAAATTTTTAGAAATAAATTCAAAAATATTATACTAGAAAAGCTTAAAAGATAATAAGTCTCATCACGAGCTTGTTTACTATGTTCATAGGGAAATAGTTGAATTGACATTACCAATACTGCCTACCAAAACAGGGTAATGACTTGAGATTATATCAAGAGGACAAGGGGTCTCATCAAGATCTAGCTTGATCAATTTAATTACAACTAGTGAATGGTATTGTCAATATTTGGTTACCAAGCCAAGACAATGGCTTTTAAGTAAATAAAAATATAATAAAAAAAAGAAAAACAAGTTTAAAAAAAGATCAAGTATATAAGGTTGGAATTTATTTTTGAAAATTGTACGAAATACTAGATGGGACAATGAATCATTGCTAGGTAAAAGGTAACCCTACCAAGAGCTTAAATTGCCTATTGGATCAGAGGCTCTACCTATGATAAAAGAATAAATATTTATAAAGCTAATATGAAAGAACCACCTGCTTTATCTTTTTGAACTGAGTAAAGACCGATATAGATTCTCATACTTTTACTTTTAAAGAGGAGTTCATATGAATTATAATTAAGAGAGATTTTGTTGCTTAGTGAGATATTATTTATTGAAATTCATTCCTACAACTATTTTTATTTTCAAAATAGTTTTTAGAAATTTCAAAAAGTTAGTCAGAGATAGCTGGTTCTCCCAAGTGAATCACCAATTGTTGTGCTATAAAACAACCCCCAATTATTTTTACTAAATGGGGACCCTTTAAAAATAAATAGGAAATTTATTTTGTTCAATTTTTAGCTTAAGACAAAAAACATTAGGAAATAAAGTTTCTTTTGTTTTCCGCTTTCATTCCTTAGCGTGCATCACAAAATCATATAGATTACAAACTTAAAACAACTTGAAACATATTAAGTCATGTGGGCTGCGATATGCACTAAACCCTTTCCAAAGTTATAAAACTCTTATTGCAAATGCTTTAAAAATCATTATAAACAAAAATCGCATCACGCCTTGTAAATCGATCTAACTTTTAAAAAAATTAGGCAAAATTTGCGATTAAATAGACCCGATGAGCCAATAAAGGAATAAAACATAAATGTCTAAGTGTTTGATAAAGCGTAGTGGCATGATTTCTTAAAGCACATTTCGCATTTCATAGGACATAAAT